>CP092879.1:37920325-38035778 GCA_030710605.1 Cordylochernes scorpioides
ACTTCACCTTGCGTCTGTCCCCTTTGCAGTAGTCCGACCTCAACACTCTATTGAAAGATGGATTTATAGGGTTTACGATTCACTACCCAACACTAACATTCTCAAGTGCTTTCCGAGGATCGACTACGGTCTGGGCCTACTTAACTTCTACCCCTGGCTTAGGGTCCCTATACTTCACAACTTTACTCTGAAAGATTGACCTTTCATGTCCTCATTAGAAACCTATTTCAAAGCTACTACCTGAAGGCCAGGGATTATAGGGTTTCTGAATTACCCAACACAAGCCATAGGATGCCTATTAGGTTCGTTGTTTTAGACATAGCCCCCCCTCTAAGTTGTGATTTCCTACACCTTCCTTCACCTATTACTCCTGATAATAACTAAAATTTCAGATTTACACTAAATAGTTAATTCACAATGGTATACATTATTCTCATTGGTCTTTGAAACTCGGGTTTTAACAAGAAATAGTTTGTATTAAAAAAAAAGGAATCCTAATGAAGTTCTACTTTAAAAAAAAAAAGGTTTAAAAAAAAAAAAGGTTGAAATCTCTAAACTTCTCATTCTATCGAGCTGATTCTCCGTACACACTCCAAAATCATAGTTAGAGGCGACAGTCTAAGCAGAATTTACACTGTGTGGGCCTTTTCACCCTTGTAGACCTGCGTAAAGTTAAACTGTTCACACTAACTCTGTCAACTTCCCCTCGTCTCATTACTTCTGAGTTCGCTCTGGTTGTCACCCCTTGTGGAACCACTACATTAACGGACCTATTAGGGAGATAAGCTGGACCTGTAAGATGAATCCAATGATCTTCATCACTGGAACCTTGACTTGAATTACCATCACTAGTCTCCTCCTCCTCTGTGGGGAAAATCCTAATTGGTATATGGTATTGTTTTAACCTATCTATATGGTATTTATCCAAATTCCCAGTTTCTAGATTCTTCAAGAGATATACAGTATCACCAGCTCTTTTTAGTACCTCATATGGACCCCCATACCTTGGCTCAAATTTGTGACGCCCCTTCGTCTCATGCATTCTCTCCACTAGGACTAAATCCCCATTATTAAAAGTTCTCAGCCTTTTGTTTTCAAACTTAGTCCTAGCTTCTTCCTGTTCACTCAAGTAGGTTTGCCTTACCACCTCTCTTATCTTCTCGACCTCCTCTGTTAGTTCCCGCTCGTAGAAGGCTGCCGTTTGAGCAATCAAATCTTCGCTTACAGGACTTTGTCCCGCTTCCTGAAAGGGTTGCGGGAGCCTCAGCTCATGTCCGAAGACGAGTTTCGCTGGCGTAAATCCTGTACTAGAATGTTCAGTGGTCCTGATAGCTAAAGCTACCATGGGTAGGATGTCATCCCAATTAGAACCTGCTTCACACCTACGCAAAGATTTAATTACTGTTCTGTTGAGCCTTTCTACAGCGCCATTACTTTGAGGTCTCCAAGCAGTGGTGTTCACTGCACTTACCCCCATGGCCTTGCAAATCCCTTTAAAAATACAGCTAATGAATGCCGAACCCCGGTCCGAAAGTATAGTTTTCGGTACCCCAAAGATAGTAATTACGCTTTCCAACATCGCTTTAACCACTGTACTGGCACACTGGTCTCTTGTAGGTATTAAAATAGGGAATTTGGTAAATAAATCGACTATGGTCAGGATGCTAGAATGTCCTTTGGAAGTCTTCTCTAAGGGTCCTATGAAGTCTAGAGCAAGATGCTCAAATGGTTTTCCAGGCCTGAAGTGGGGAGCATTACCAGCCTTGGTTACACCTTGATTTGAGAGCTGGCAACCCTCGCATCTGTATATATAGTTTCGGACCTGTGTCCTCATACCCGGCCAATAATAATCGTCCTTCAGCCTTCTCATTACCTTCTTGACCCCAAAATGACCTCCCGTCGGAACGTCGTGGTGATATTTAATCACCATCTCCCTAATGTCTGACGGAACCACCTTCACCCAGATACCCCCACTGTTCTTAGACACAAGGTAACCCTCGTGCATTTTATAATCCTTATTTTTGTAAGTTACAGTCTCGGTAGACCGTCTGTCACCTATTAATTTCAATAAGGGGGCCCATTTCTTGTCCTTAAGCAAACCTTCCCACGTCCGATCACTATCTATCAAGGGGGGCCCACGATTTTTAATTACTGCGGCCACAACTCTCTTATCTCGTGATGGTTCAGGATCATCCTCACACGGGAACCTACTGAGGAAGTCGGCTACCGTGTTTTCTTTCCCCGGGACATACACAAATGTCACATTGAAGTCTTGGATGATCTCTGCCCATCTAGACAATCGAGCGTTCTTATAATCAGACCCCTTGTTATAAGTGATCGGTTTGTGATCGGTATGCACCTCAACCTTACTGCCCGCCAGGAGGTGTTTAAAGTGCTGCAGAGACAACACTACGGCATAAGCCTCCTTTTCGATTGTGGAATAGCGAGTTTCGGGGCCTATCAACCGTTTGCTATAGTAAGCTATTGGCTTGACAACCCCGTCTATCTCCTGTTGGAGACAAGCGCCAACCGCTATTCCACTGGCGTCTGTATTGAGGATAAATGGTCGCCCTATCATTGGATGAGCCAGTAAAGGCTCACTGGTTAGTACTTGTTTATGGTCTCAAAGGCTGTCTGCTCTATTGTACCCCAAGTGAATCTTCGCCCCTTTCTCAATAAGTTACTTAGTGGAGCTAGGAGTTCACCTGCGTTGGGTATGAAGCGCCTGTAGTAGTTTACAGTACCCAAAAGACTTCTGACTCCCCTGATGTTGTGGGGACGTTTCAAATCCCTGAGAGCCGCGACATTATCCCACATGGGTTTTATCCCATCCTGATCAATTACATGACCGAGGTAATCTACAGAGCCCTTGAAGAAATAACTCTTCCCACGCCTAGCCTTTAGATTAAAGCGACTCAGGCGTTCGAGTACAGCGGCAAGGTCCGCCACATGCTGCTCATGAGAGTCGCTGTAGACGATGACATCATCGATGTACAAACGAACGCATTTATACAACAAATCCCCTAGGACCAAATTCATGGCCCATTGGAAGATCTGAGCTGAGTTCTTCGCTCCTTGTGGTAGACGTGTGAAACGATATCTCCCCCAGGGCAGAGAGAAAGTGAAATAATCTCTATCACCCTCCGGGATGCGAATCTGGAAAAATCCAGAGGTCAAGTCTAATGTGCTGAAGACCTTTGCGCCTGCAAAAGCACGCAGGTTGTCTTCAACACGAGGTATTGGGAACGGGAAGAATTCTGTCACCTCATTAATTAATCGCAGGTCCATTGTAATGCGGACGCTGCCGTCTGTTTTAGCAACAGGGAATAGGGGAGAATTCCATAAGGATGTACTCCCCTCGATAATTCCAGCTTCTTCCAATTCGTCTACTAAGGCCTTCACCTTTGAGACCAGCTTATTTGGGATCGGATACTGACGTCTATAGACTGGCTTTCCAGTCAGTATCTTTAACTTAGGGGCAATGATGGTTGACCCATCGCCCATATCGGAGATGTCGTCACAGAAACAGTGACTATATGCCCTAAGGACGTCTTCCCCTGTCCTGATTTTATGTAGAGGTATACTGGGTGGTCTGACAGGCACCTCACTGGCCTGTAACGAGGACAGGAAGGCCGACTTAGTCGGTTCTTCGTCCTGCTCAAAGTCTGATCTGACGCTTCCATCATGGTTGAGAGTGAGTCTTAGAGCCTTGAATCCTGGCATACCTAGGATTCCATCAAAGCCTAGCCCACCTAGATGGCAGTATTCAAATGTTGTTTTTACTTCCCTGATGGGTTTTCCCCTGATATAGGCCCTAACCTCTATTAACTCACTCCCCAGTGACCTTAATTCACTCCCACTAATCCCCTTAAGGAAGGTGGGTTTACCCAAACCTTCAGCGCTAATATCCAAGGAATCTATATTTACAATGTTGGCCTCTGAGCCTGTATCGAAAATTAGTCTGATAGTCCTATTACTCAGAGACCAACCTTTATCTACAAATGTACAAGTGATTACAGGTAGGCCGGCTAGAGTTCCCCCATTCCCTGCTTTGAGGCAAGCCGGACCTATTTTTTTGTCATGGCTGTGCAAATTCTTGCCATGTGGCCTGTCTCCCCGCATCTGAAGCACCTGATGGGTGTCCGCGTTGCTTCGGGGCCCTCATACCCCCTTGGCGCTCCTCCCTTGGTTGTTGCTGGAGGGCCTTCCTTGCGCTGTTCTTGTGGGGCTCTACCGTTGGGGTTCTGTTGGGGTCTCTCCTGCCTGGTTCCTTGTATAGTGGGCTGGTTGTTCTGAGCGGAACCTCCTCTCCGCTGGAAACCTCTGGCCTGGTTTTTGTCCCACCTGTTTCCCATATTCATCCTGGGTTGCTCCCTGTGGGTCCTCCTCAGGTCCTGGTTTTCCGTCTCCAGGTTCTTTAACTTGGATTCCAGCCGGGCCATCTGGCTCGTCAACTCCCTCAACTTCCTGGCACTCCCCTCTTCATCTTCCATTTGGCATCTGGAGTACTCGTCATCCCTTTCTTCGATCTGGTGGAGACTGCTCACAATTACCTCCCATGACTCATTCTGGAGTTGGTGGGCTCTCTGCCACAGGTTTGGACAGAGTCCAGTGAGGAAGATATCAGCGACCTCAGTGATGTCGATCCTCAGGCCATCTGACTCGGCTTCTGAGGCAAGGCTCCGCACTCTGTTCGCGTATTCCTTAACCTTTTCTCCGGGCCTTTGTCTACAGGAGAAGAACTTCTTCCTGGCTTCTCTCTTGGGGGCCCTCCTGGAGAATCTCTGTTCCAGGTTTTCCTTTAATTCGTTGTATCCCAGTTTGATCTGGGAGGCCTGGAGGGCGAACTCTCTCGCAGCTCCTCGAAGGTGATTGTCCAGGAGGATCCTCCTCCTAGAATCATCCAGGGCTTTCACATCGTAGACCAATTCGAAGTCCCGGATGAACTTGTCGAATGGTATGAGCCCATTTCCCTCAAACTTCTCCAAATGGTATAGCGCAGACGGCAACGGCGTCTGGCTGGGTGAGGGGTCATCTCCAGGGTGCATGGTTCTCTCTCAGTCTGCTGTCTGAAATATTCCAGATTAGTAGTGGGGATTGGAGAAGAGAATCTCATGTATTAATGGGGGCAGGGAACCGAGGGGTGAAAGATGGGTTCATGGCCCAAAAGGGAAAGGAAATGGGAGAGGTACATGTTCATCCATGTGGGTGGATAGTAATCTTAGATCAATGCTCTTTCTGGGTGTATTGAAACTAACTAGCCATGATGGTAGAGGCGCTGTTCTCACTGCCTCTACTGTACATCAGAATGAACTATAATTATTACTAGTGTATTATTATTCCAACAGCCTATGACCTTTAAACCTTTATACCTTCATATACACTCGACGGGGTAGTCACCTTGTTAAAAAAAAATCTATAATGTCATAGATCAGCTAGAGGGAGAACATAACAAAATTGTGCGAATGGTCTGTTTCAACTACTGATTGTAAGCCTATTAAACTCGTTCTCTTTAGGTTGGCTCGCTCATTAATCTTCAATCTACGTTCAATAGTCATATTGAGTTCACATGGATGCTAGATGTAAACTGTATCAAAATAGTGTAGTTTTCTAGTTTCCGAATTATATGACAGTTAAAAAAAAAAAAAAAAAAAAAAAACATTCTGGAAATATCTCGCACTGGCTACTATAAAAAAAATTGAATGGGGTACATCTCTGATCTTACAGGATACCTCATGGCTCATAGAATTGAATCGCTCATTTCTCACTAAAATATTCACACAGGGTATGGAGGTCTCCAGCGGTTCTATAGCTATTGGTCAACTAAATTAATTAATGGCAGGAATTGAAGCTAGTTTAAATGCTCATGTGCTGTTTTGTCATGCGTCTTTATGTCATCTGCAAAGGAAAGTGTCGCCTCAAAGGACCTAATTCTGGGACTAACATCCGCTGCACATTTCAGGAAGGAGTGGTCGTCCATACAATAGCAAGATATCATTTTGCTGCCAATGTACAATGTTGAGCATTTTCCATGTCGTCATTTTGTCGATCCCCAATCTTCTAGGGTGTTTCTTTAAGCATTTCTCGATGTCATTTAATGCTCCATGCGATCCCGCCCGGCATTCAATAAGTAAGTATTTGATCGTACCACCTCCAGGAGACCATCCCATTGCGGCCGAATCATTTTCACCCAACTTATAACGCCGTCCATATCGCGTAATTGAAATTAGTGTAAAACTCAAAGAATAAGACCTTAATCTCTTAATTCTTTACTAATTTCAGTTGGCTCAACATAAATCTTCTCAATTATTAATTTAGTACAGTGGCGTGACATGTCACACTTCTTCTAGTTCTTTCGCAAGCTCGATTAATCCCAGTGAAAGCCAGTTCAGGCGTCAATCCCGTGCTAACCCGTCATGCATGACTTCAAATTTGGAAATTATTAGACCTGAATATTTGCAGTGGCATCTGCTTCCACTGAAAGTATTTAAGACACAAGGCTGCCTCTTTAAATCACTGTCTTTACTCCCACATGCCTGTGTAAACTTTAACCATGACCTTATCAATTCTCAAAATTCTGCCTATCGAGTATCCTGAGAATCAATGTTCTTCTTGTCTACGGCGGATTAACACAATAATTGTTCCCTAGAGTTATCTGCGTCGAGTGGTCAGTCTGTACTACTAATTCTCCACTCTAACTCCAGGATTCCATTATCTACTCAGGCTGTTCAAAAATTTTCAAGACAGTTGTTCAAATCCCCAATGATAATCTGCTAAATTTCGATAATTATTGAAATTATCATTAAACAGACTAACTACACCTTCCTGACACAGAAGTGTCCAGCATCAAGATATGGCGTACTGCCCATTTCTTCATTTGATGACTGTGTCAAATTACAGCTGAAGAAACATACTAAGCATATAACTGGTTTAAATTTCATGTAATCTCATCATGCCTTCTGCTGGCAAATATTTACTGTAAAATTCAATACTATCAAGATGGTTTTATTTGTCTTCATCCAAAAAAAAAAATGTTTCAGAAATAGAATCTTGGAAATCTCTACTAAAGACAAAAATTATACATTTGTCAATTCAGGATAACCTTCCCTTGTCAGAGTGTATACAGGATATTTAAGATCATATGCAGTTGGAGGCATCATGAGAAAAAGAAAAAAGTCGGTTGCCTGACGCGTCTTTTTATGGTGATCAAATTTCTCTCTTCACGGGTACGCTAACTGGATCTTCAATTCTATTTTCACCTTAAGGCTCATATATCTGGATGAACAGGCTAGTATGATTTGATAGAAAGCGCTATTAAAATGAAGTTAAGATATTTGTATCCAGCAATAATTATCAGAACTCACCTCTGCTGTGAGAAATTATATCAGAGCTATGATGAAAAAAAAAATGCTTAGTCATTTCAGTAGACTACTGTAAAACACTGATCACCGTTCTAAATTTGGACCATGGCAATCCAACCTCATTTCTCATACTGTATATAATAATTTGAGAAAGTAAAATAAAGAAATTGTAATCAATGGTGCTCGCAACAGAATTCAAAATGATTGAGACACAGAACATTATAAATAATGTCCAGCAAGCAGGATACCAAACCACCTTTATATTACAACATTTCCACAAAAGTATAACTATCAATAACCCAATAAACAAAACCACAAAATATCTATAGGGCGATATGTTACATTCCATACTCACAAACATCTATAACAATAGCCAACTACTTAAGAAACTCTGGCATCCAAACATATTACTGTAATTCCCCTAACATAGGCTCCACCATAAAAGTCCACTATCTAAAAATAATCCTACTATCATAAAACCCACTAACCAAAACAGAGAATAAAAGGCAATATATTCCGTAGAGTGTAACAGCTGCCAAGCCAAATACGCAGGGGAGACAGGAAGGAGAGTCAGCAATAGAATATATGGACATAGACGCAACGTTATTAATCAAGACAATAGGTCTCTAATTTTCCAATACTGCAAAGGAACAGGTCACACTTTCGCATTAGGAGAACCTAGAATACATTACAATAACATAAACAGCAAATATCAAAGGCTTATAATTGATTTTCTATTATTCAGAAAACACAATAGCATTAATAGAAAATAGATTTGCCCGAAACATATAACACAATATATCCTAGTACCAGCTAATAATATCAACAATAATATAAGTAACTTATATGTAATAGCCAATAACTATTATAAAACTACTTAAATAATAGAATTTCTAACCTATAAGATAATTCATAGAATATAGCAAACAATAGTAGAATATGTGTAATACCTTAATCAAAAAAAAAAAATGTCTTAAGAAAACAAATAATATGCAAAACTTTCTAATGTATATATATATATGTTCATAGAATCATAATAGTTTTAGCATCAGGCGACGTTATATTTTCTTGATATATTGTATATGTTTCTCCTGTAGAAGGGCGGACAAGCTCGAAAGCTCGAGAAGACCAGAATAAAAGATACTCATCCCCATAGACGTTTTACTTTGATATCAGAAATCAATGATAATATTAAGGTTTTGCCACAAACAATGTGAATCGTAAAGACAGCGGCGAGAGATGCGGTATACACCGCCTCAACATAACTTTCATTGCCTGATAAAATGCCAGTGAAACGGAAAGCATAAATTAAAATTTACGATTTATAATAGACTGTTAATCTCAGGATGCGTGGACTACTTCACCAATACTTAAAAATAGTATGGCTTTTCATTAGGTATATATTTCTAAAGTATAGGGGAAGAAACATATACTAAATTCGAGCCCCGCGGCGGGCGACATTGTTGCGTTCCCGGTTTGGATAGATGAAAAGGGAGGATACACGATGTGACTTATTAAAGTTTCCTTACTTAAGTATATATATATATATAGCAATTTAGGCCAACAACCCCGTGTATATAACCCGCAGCAAGACCTTAATTTTGTATAATAGCAGCACAGCTGTCAGTGATGCACTATCGGCATATGTCTTTACATCATCACATGTAATGCAATTTGTGCAAACAGGATAAATAAAATTAATAAAAAAGAAAAAGGGGGGAAAACTCTGTAATTGATTAAGAGTTGAGCTAAAGCAAGGATCGAGCATATAATATTGTCAGAACAATGGTCTAAAGATGGAAACAGCCGCGACACTATTATACAATTTCATCAGACAACCCATGAAATCGTTATTAAATTGGGCAATCTATAAAACACTGAAACACAGACACTCGCGGCAATGTATGTGGCCGGTAATTTATGGGAGACTTGATTATTAGTAACATTCCCTTCAAATAGGTAAGAAACATACAACATTTCATTTAAACAGTGGGAATAGCACCATAAGGCAAATTATGTATGAAATAGGTAACAGAGGAAACAAGAAAATTTCTCTAGATATTTATTTAAATATCTTAAAATTTGGGAACATGTCTATACTGACGAGATATGCTATTTACATAGTAAAATTTAGATAGAGGTGACCTGAAGTTACTTTATAGCCCTTTAGGGCCCATGCGAAATCTAGGTTGGCTACTACACAAAAGGGGGGGGGGGAAGGCGCTAAGTCATAATGACAAATGGCTTACCTTTTCTCGAAAGTGCCGGCAAAGGTCTGGTGTCCTGTCTGCAGACTGTCCTTTCACTGAGCGACTCCGATCGAATCTCGCCTTTTGGCAAAGAACCTTCTTTTATTCATGTCTCTCTCCATTTTCATTCGCCGAAAGAAACACCAATCAAAATGGCCAACGGCTCCAGTATCAATTTCATAGACGCCCCAGGCCTCATCAAAATAGAACATATAGTATTACCAAAACAAAAAATCTAAAGAGAGAAACAGCCACGGCACTAGTGTAAGATTTCAGACTCCAGGCCTCTTCCATCAAAATAGAACATATAGTATTACCAAAACAAAAAAAATCTAAAGAGAGCAACAGCTACGGCGATAGTGTAAAATTTCAGACGCCAGCCCCCCCCCCCCCTTCCACATGGACTGAAAAACCATCCTCCCTTTTTCTCGGGACGATATATATATATCGCCCCCCTCCGTCTTAGCTATAAATCGACACAGGCCCCTTTTCACTTGAACTGTAATATAACGCTTTCCTTTCTCGGGAAGGATATTTTATAAGGTTCAGTCCTTTAGAGATCTTCCTTCTCCATTTTTTTTTTCTGGTCACCTTTACCTAAATTTTTGGTGAGGGGAATATATGTACATATGAAACAACAGTTTCCAGCTCGGATGTCTCTGGATGTCTTCTTCTTTACCAGGCATCAGCTTTCGGCATGGAAGTCTGGTGTCACCAAGTGTCTAAGTTTCTGGGCAAAAAAATGGTCTGTAAGTCTATGTGGGAGGGAAGCCATGTATCCATTTGATTTGATTATACATACGCCTTCTGTTGGGGTATGGTTACAAAAACGTGCCCCAACATTTTTAAAATTCTTTTCCCCTTGAAAAATATCTTTCTTCTTGAATTTTTTTCTACAGCCTCACTTCCCTTCTTTTTCTCCATCCCTGACCCGGGGATACTTACTTGTGTTGCAGCTCTGTTGGCTTGCTGCTTGCTTGGTTCATTGCCACAGTGCATGTTCTGCTTGGTACAACCCGTTGGTAGGACTAGACGACCATTCTATAATGGCCAATTAGTCGAGTAAAAGAGTGCATATTGTAACGTAGAAAATCATGAAAGACAAACTTCAGGATGATGCAACAATTTATTTAAGGCACAAACAATAATATACATTTATAAGATATAAGTTAAGCAATGAAGGATATTTCAATAGTAGCAAAATTAATATAAATATCAAAAATGAATAATCTGTACATAAAATATAATAAATACTTTGCTATAATATGATATGAAACATAAATGCTTATAATTTTCTAAATATATCGATTGATTTTGTATCGTTAAATTTGCGCGCTAATTTAATAGCTTTACTATTAATTAATGAAAATTGAAATGGACCCAGAACAGCAACTTTACATACCCAAGATAGGGGACATTACGACTGCTGTGATAGAAATGTATGGAGGCATCTGAGGCTCTTCATTGGATACGACAACAACAACATAAATTGACATGGACCCAGAACAGCAACTTTACACACCCAAGATAGAGGACACAGCTGTTATAGAGATGTATGTGGACATCTGAGGCTCTTCATTGGACACGACAACAACAATAAAAATTAATAATTGCGAAAGAGTGTTGCTTAATGCATTTAATTGTAATTATATGTATGTATTTCTTCAGAGATATTACGGTATCAATTTAAATGAACATAACGGCTGATTAATATACTGATATGAATGCTGCAACATTGCTCGATGCAAATATTTAAATGTAATTCTACTGTTCTATAAGCTTATGTCCATAGTTTTCTTAAATACCATTTCTAAGATTCCATCTTTCAGTGTAGTATATATAAGCAGAATGATCTAATACAGTATTAGAGCTCTAAAGAAGCGGCCTGATAGATTAAATTGGCGAAACCGCTGGGAGGGTTTACCATTGATGAGTCAAGCCCTCCCAATATTTTTCATCGTAGTAAGGACAGTAGATGTTTGATTTATTTGTGAAAAGAAACATTCGCGTCTTAATTGTCTTCGTTCATTATATATGTAAATGTTTTTTCACATAAGAAGAAGTAGGAAAAAAGGTAAGATGTGGATATAATAAACAAAAAAGGCATATCCTAATCGTTCACATGATCATTTTTAAATAGCAGAGCGCCATCTAGTGAAACAAAAATCAACTAAACGTTGATTTAACTTGTTCCCTGATATTTGGCCAACCTATTTTGTAAATATGTAAATATGTAGAAGAAGAATTCCAAAATGCCGAAAGCAGACAGACTAAGAAGTTGTTATGGTACCATTCTATGTACCCTATCGTACCAGCCATGGAACCGCCGCCTGGTAGCGAGATTACGGAGGTAATTAGATCTCTAGATTTCCCTAAGGTCGAGATTAACCGGGGAATCCCCTATTAAAATGTTGGTAGATAAGACTTCAAAGCTTCTTAGTGACGGCTTAGCCTCTTTTTACCATAGCAAGTAGAACAATCTTTTGATACTATTTAAAATATTTTTACCATTGCGTTGATACATAGTTATATCGTTTTGAAAATAGAGCGATCCATATTTAAATCATTAGATAATAAAACGGCATATATTGACTTGAATGAAAGATTTTTAGATCAAATATGTGAAATAAACTCTGAGAGAAAACTGACAAAAACTATAACAAGACTTAGAACAAAACACTATAAAGGAATGAACATACATCCAGATGGCACAAGAACCTATAGGACATGCAACAACTGTCCTGGTATGGAACTAACACCTACTCACATATTCTCATGCCCAGCAATGGCCGCAGCCTTGCAGAAAATTGACATAGACCCAGAGCAGCAGCTTTACACACCCAAGATAGTGGACATTGCTGCTGCTGTGATAGAGATGTATGGGGACATCTAAGGCTCTTCATTGGACACAACAACAACAACAATGAAATATTTATTTGCTAATATTTCGGTTGGCTGAACGCCAACCTTTATCATGTTATAACACTATGCAACGCTGAGTTTGTTTATACAAAAATGTAATGCCTTGATAAAGGTTGGCGTTCAGCCAACCGAAATATTGGCAAATGAATATTTTATTCAATCCAATATATGCATTTTTATTAACTAACATAATTATATGTGAAAAAAAATAGTAAAAAGGTGAAATTGTACTTGGATCAGGTGGATAAATTAAGAAAAATGTATCTCCTGACCATGCAGCTGAAAGTTTCTGATGGCTTGCGCCATCTGCCTGAATAAATATAAACTAATCGTTGATTTTGAATTATTCCAAAATTGGTCAAATACCCATTCTTTGATTAATCAGGTACAACTTTCATACCACGCTGATGAGGAACAACATCCCGAAACGCGTACGTGATTAGATTTTCTTGATTAATCAAGAATGGGTATTTGGCTCTAATCATGAAATAATAATAAAAACACGATTAGTTGATATTTATTCGGAAAGATGGCGCATGCCATCAGCTACTTTTAGTGATACGATCAGGGAGATGTCTTTTTCATAATTATATATGTCATTATTCAAAAAAGACGTAGTATATAATAACGAAATTAAAGTAATATTGTATAGTTTAAAATATGATAATATTCGTTTGCCATTTGTGTTGCCAACGTTTTATAGAAGAAAGAGGAAAGTTCTTGGAAAATCCAACAGCTGTTATCTGACGGTATCGACAAGATAATAACGGTCCCATCTCATGTAAGATAGGTGTAAAGAAATTATACAATTTTATAGAGCAATTACCAAAATAATTCAACAGGACCAAACTTGATTTTAATGTTTCTTCATTCTTTGTCCTTATTTTCTTTTGTATTTTTCTTTATATAGATGCATATATTGTATACAAGTCTCATTTCAAATTTGTATAGTGTTCTTGTTTCTTGTTCTGCGGTAGAGGAAATCTTGCATAAGACGAAATATCTTGATAAGGGCTTATGTATACATGCATCATATGTATAAATGTTCTTTCATTCTTTTATCTATTTTATCTCTTTGTTTCACATACTAGTACCTATCAAACCGATCCATGAATGAGACACTAATATTCCTTTAGTCAGGTTTTCATGAATATATAAAATCTGCCTTATTATCATTAAATAATAAGAATAACAACACAACAATCAGCTTTATTAAGAGAACTTTTGGTCTTATACAGATTCTCCGAGTAGAAGAAGGTATATACAGTAATAACAGCAATAGTAACATTAAATAATAATATATTTTACTTTTTAAAATTAGGTTTTTCTGCTTTTCACATGTGTAGATATGTGGTGCACTTAGAGTAAAAGCAGTCGCCTACCTTACCCACGATGATTATCATGGCCTGTACCACGTGTACTCGGGATAAGAAAAAAATAAGCAGTCATGGGCCATAGTGGTTTCAGGAATCAATGGGTAACACAAAAAGAACGAGGCAGGTTGGATATCACCCAGAAGAGAGAGGCCAGCGCTGAAGACACGGACAAGGTCCAGTAGAATGTGATCTACATGAGAGGCAGAGATGAACTGTTATTATCCGTCCTTTTTTGTCGGTGTCCAGTGACAGTCGTAAAACTTATTGGAAGTTTCCTGGGAGGAAATGAATAATCTTTGACGAAATTGGACCTCGAACCTTGTCATGCCTTGGGTGCGGCGGACTCTCAATAAAACTTTATTATATTATTTGTTATTACATGATGGCCAAACTGGTACGCTGAATTGTATCTACATTTTGGGCTGTTATAATACATATGAAAATCTAATATATATATTGAATTATATTACTGCATATATCTCTAAAAGTGAAAAAAATAATTTTAAAATAAAAAAGGTCAGGTGTTGGTATTAAAATCAATGAAGGTATATCCTGACCATGAGCACATGAGCTTTTTAGATGGCAGAGCGCCATCTAGAAGAACAGAAATCAACTAAACGTTGATTTAGCCTGTTCCTTGATATTTGGCCAACCCATTTTCTTGATAAATCAAGAAAAGCCAACCTCGAACGCGTTTCTAGCTGTTGGCCCTCGTTGATTTATCAAGAAAATGAGTTAGCCCAATATCAAGAAACAGGCTAAATCAACGTTTAGTTGATTTCTGTTCTACTAGATTGCGCTCTGTCATCTAAAAAGCTCATGTGCTCGTGGTCAGGATATGCCTTTGATTTTATATATTTAAGTAATTCTACAATACTGCCTGTTTGATCTAATATCCTGCTATATGAGGGATCAAGAAAATTCATAACTAGCAACTGTTCTTTTTGTTTATGGGGACTAATAATAACCGACTAATAGTGGAAAGTGCAAACGGTCGTCTGAAGAGATAGGGCTAACAACTCGAAGGGAACTTCTCTCTCAACACTCTAACTAACTATAACTCTAACTAATCCATTGTTGAACTTGTCTATAGCAGCAGCTGAAGTTCTAAAAATAATTAAGCTGCGGTAATTAATGGTTCTCAAAATTAGAACCTTCCAGTCACACGACGTATTGTGTAAGATCGCCAAGATAGGAACTTCCTTTTGTTCCAAGAATTTCTGTGGAATTTTTAACATTTACCTCGTTGAGGTAGTCATCCTGTCGAGTGCCAACTGCCCAAAAAACTTACAATAAATTCGCGTTATATATTTTTATAACCAATGAAAACATTTATACTTGAATGTTTCTTTTCACAAATAAATTAAACCTCTACTGTCCTTACTGCGATAAAAAAAATATTGGGAGGGCTTGGCTAATCAGTGGTGAACCTTCCCAGCAGTTTGGTCAATTTTTAATCTACCAGACCGCTTCTTTAGATCTTTAATACTGTATTGAATCATTCTGCTTTTATATGCTACACTGAAGGGTGGAATCTTAGAAATGATATTTAAGCAAACTATGGACATAAGCTTTTAGGACAGTAGAATTACATTTTTCATCGTAGTAAGGATAGTAAAGGTTTGATTTATTTATGAAAAGAAACATTCGCGTTTTAATATTTTCATTTGTTATATATAGATGGCGCAGAGAAAATAGAGGTAACCCGGGCTCCTGGAGCACCATAGATGGCGCATTATAGCTTTGTATATATGTGTATGTTGTGTTTGAAGGTTTGTTTTTTTAATGGTTTGGCGATTCGACGGCGCGGGCTGCTCGAGAAATCGACTTACGCAGCGACCCATTCGAACGCGCTATGCAATCTATGGTGTACTTTTCTGGTTGGTTGTCTTAGCACTGGTACCCTCACCAGTAATCTTATCTAAAACTTTTATATATTCATAAAAAAAAATCTATCTTTTCCCATCAGTTGCTGAATAATTCTCGCTTTATCTAATATTCTTATTTAAACAACAGCTGTCTTTCTTTTATTTTCCCTGGCCTGGGGAATCTAACCTTTTTGAACAGCCTTCGTTGCGTGCAGCACCTTGGTACTTTGATATTGTGCATTGCGGCTTGTCTACCTGCTACACCTTTTGGGTTTAAAATTCAAATACTTTAATCATTGCGGTATGTCTGCTCTCCACGGTCACCCCTGGGCTCAACACCATTGAACCCGTCTCTGCCACCCCCTGAACTCCGCGGATCACCACCCTGCCCCCCCCCCCCCCTGGTCCTCCTCTACATCCCGGCTCTCCTGGCCTCACCTGGCGATGATCCCCTGGCCACCCATCCCCAGGCCCCTCCAACTGTGCTTTGTATATATTCCGCTTTATGCGTCCATCGGGGCTCAAAAATCATTCATTTTGGTTAGCAGCCCCGTAAAATAAAGATATTTTCTCTGAAGGTTTGTTTTAGTGGGAGTGTTTATCTATTTGTGTTTTGGGGAGGGGTTAAATAATCTGGGGAAAAACTTACTTGAACAAACATCGGGGGCTTTTCTTGGGGGAGGGTGGGGATTATATGATAATTTTTAAAGGAAGTATTGACTCGTTTGGTAGATAAATAACATCCTCCGACAACTTTGTATTGATTATATTTAATAAATATAGTTCAAACTTGTATTTAATGTTTATTTCATATGAAAATGGTATAAAGGTACACATACCTTCACTAACGATAAACAAAATTCATTGTTTTTATGTATTTTTAAAGGGAGCAATGACTTTTTTTGGTACATAAATAACATCTATCCGCTACTTTACATTGATTTTATTTAATAAATATTGTTCAACCTTGTATTTTATTAGTTTGAAGTGACTGTAATGAGATATATTCAAGATTTGATTTTTGTCATTTTGAATGCTTGTTCATCCTTAAAAAATATGGAACGCTTCACGATTTCGCACAGGGGCCATGCTAATCTTCTCTGATCGTTCCCATTTTAGTATATGTACCGCCGAACAAGCGTGTAAGTATTTTATTAGTTTGTTTCATATGAAAATGAAACTCCGCCTTTGCCAGTCCCAAGCTAGGATGAAAAAGGAGGAAAGGGAGCAGTAACAAGCTCACTAAAAAACCTGGGCTCAGCTGGCCTGGCTGATAATACCCTGTAAGGGCTCCTAATCCAGAGATACAGGATGAGCAGCGTTTGTACTCCATGTTAGGAGCGGCTGCACATGGCGTCTGTTCCTCATGTCAGAGGCGGCCATTTCTTTTGGAGCTAAGTCGGCCTGCTACTGAGTAGTGCTCCGTCTTAATGACAAAAGCAGACGCATTCTACTTCACCCAGTCATGATCTCAAGCTTTAAAGCTTGATACACTAATATGATTGAGTTGAGATAATAAAGAAGAAGATGTGAAAATGGAATAAAGGCACACCTACCTTATCTAGCGATAACTGCCAATGTGCGTTGTTGACTTATAATTTCCAAATATATGTAAAATATTTATAATTATTTATAAATTATTTATTGCGTGTGTGTGGTATATTAAAGGAACAGGTTAAGAACAGGTTAAATCTTTTTAAATCTAAATTGAGAGGCGAATTTGGCTGTTATGCGCTTGAGTGAGGTTAAAAGGGGGTTGAAAAGTTTGACATATTCCTTGATTTTTTTTTTATTCTTGTGATAGGTCATAAATATTAATTTGAATTTTGGTGATTTGACAGCTGCTCTATTTCACTTTAAATCTTTATCAAACATTTTTTGTTGTTAAAATATGTAAGAAATAAAATCATTAAGCAGAATTTTTTCGTTTTCAAAGTAAGCTAAATTTCTACTGTCCTTATTGGGAAGGCTTAGTTTATCAGGGATGAGATCTTTCAGTGGATATCGCCATGTCGCTTTTTAAGAGCTTTAATATTGTATTGGACGATTCTGCTTATACAAGTATATCCGATACTGTAGGGCCGAATCTTGGTTATGGAAATTAATCAAACTATGGATATAGGTTTAGATGACAGTAGAATTATATATAAATATTTTGATTTATTTGTATTTTTTTATTTATCAAGAAAATGGGTTGGCCAAATATCAGGGAACAGGCTAAATCAACGTTTAGTAGTTGTATTATGTCTTATTACATAGCCTATCTAATTCATTTTAAGTTTTCTTAGTATCTTAATGAGTCATAAGTTCTCTCCTTCTAGTGCAAAAATCTCGTCATATTGACATTGTGATGACTAAAAGGTTAAAGAAGTCCAGAACGGCCCATATACTGAGAGTTTAAAGCACCAAGCGATCATTTCAGTTATTCTTGGCTGGCATTCCGCTGAGCCATCCATGGAAGTAACGTCCTGGGCTGGAACAGCTGCCCATTGTCTGTTCTGACGTGTCGAAATGTGATTGACCAGATGGACAAACTTCAATAGATAGAGAGATTGTGAAGCTGCCTTCATATATGACTATATATATGAATACTAAGAACATATTAAAAATGTATAAATATAATATATAGAATAATATGACATATACATATTTTAAAGCATATATATATACATAGTTCTCATTAATAATTTAATTAAAAAGGCATATATTGGATCAAAATATCATTTATTTTACTAATATTTCAGTTGGCTGAACGCCAACCTTTATCAAGGTGTTATAACATATTTAAAGTGTGTCAACAACAAACTCAGCGCCACATAACGTCAACAGAATTAAGCTTTAAAAATATTTTGTTAAATTCAATGGGAAGAAAAATTTTGATATATTTATTTATATTATGGACAAAAAAAAAATTGTAAAATAAGGGTGTGTTATAGTCTTCATTGTTTTCAAGATTATTTGTTTGTTGGAAGTTTGTTTTGAAAAATACATGGGTACATCAATTAATTTTTTTATATAGTTCCCGACGTTTCAGAGACCTCCTGAAGAGAGTGACAGCGAGTTACTGGAACATCGGGAAATAAATTTTGAAAAATAGTTTATGTAGCTATATAGTCTTCATTGGTGTCCTCCACTGCTGGAAAGGCTCCGCCCTCGATGGAGTGTCAGAAAGATAAACGAGCCGAACAAACATTTTGAGAAAATAGCCAAGTATTTTAAATTGCTCGGTGTGCCATCTTTCAATTCGAATGAAGGAAATGTTCTCGTTTTTTTTTTTTTTTCGAATAGGCGCACTTCCTAATACCACTACTGAGAAAAACTGTTTAAACCGCTGGAAGAATTCGAAGAAAAGTAAGATACTTTTTCAAAATTGACGCACTTCCTAATACCACTACTGAGAAAAACTGTTCAAACACTGCTGGAAGAAATCGAGGAAAAGTTTCCTGAGAAAGTTTCAATAAGGTGATAAGGGGAATATATCACTACCTAATAACGATTTTGTATAATAGACGTAAAGTCTTCATAATTTCAATCGCTATACAACACGTGTTTCATCTGGGAAATAAAAAATCGCTGTAAAAGCTAAATGAAGCTTCAATTTAGCATTAACTAGCAGGTATTTTAACGTGGATACCATTCGGTATAAAAGAACGTTTAGAACAGGCCATCTCAAGCCATTGAAGATTAAAAATAACAACAAAATCTACCCCACTTGCCCAAAATGTAGCTTGGCATCTGCAGCTCCAGAACACATTTTGGCTTGCATTAGATGCAAAAATCAGGACCTTTTGAAGAGACCGCTTTTTATCATAAAACAGCTCGAGAAGCATGAACTCGTGGAATTTCTGTAATCCTTACACAAGGGGATAATAAAGAACAACAACATAAAAGTTAAAAGACTTGCAAAAGCACTGCGAAAAAGCAATTTGAGGATAATGAACAAAATATTGTATTTCCAGCCGCTACAAATATAAGGCCGTATATACCAGGATTGGAGAGAGTAAACACATACTTACTAACTTATTCAGACCTCAAATACATTATTAATAAATCAGTTTCTCTTATCAGCAACTTCTCTCTAGCGTGCGTTCTTTTATTGCCCATATTCAGTAGAATACATTGCTGCATATTTACCAGGTGTGCGCATACTTCAGGTAGAAACAATTGTAGTGATATATTTACTAGTGTCTCCCATTAAGTTTAAATTTCCATTATTATTGTGTGTGCGAGTCAAAAAGAGCTAAAAAAGCATGATATATTTATCTCCAAACAACAACAAAAAATATATATTTAATTTGAAAGGCATATATTAGATCAAAATATCATTTATTTAACCAATATTTCAGTTGGCTGAACGCCAACCTTTATCAAGGTGTTATAACATTTTAATGTGTGTCAACAACAAACTCAGCGCCACATAACGTCAACAGCATTAATTTATTGTTGACACACTTTAAAATGTTATAACACCTTGATAAAGGTTGGCGTTCAGCCAATTGAAATATTGGTAAAATAATTGATATTTTGATCCAATATATGGCTTTTTAATTAAATATTTATCTATAGATTGCTCTATTTTCAAAATATATATATATATATATTTACAAAAATGTATACTTTTCTGTATTTTCTTTACGCAGACATCATATGTAAATATCTGTGTTTTTATTATTTTATTTTTTCCTCTGACTTACCATGGTGGTGTCTTGTCCTCTTCCATGAAAAGGGGGGGTGCCATTGCCCCGTTAGTCAGCCACATTTCAGAGTTCCCTGTTCACGGTTACCATAGCGGCTCGGGGCTCACGACACCGTACTTCAGCCTACAGGGCAGTCCCTTACTTGTGCTACTTCTCCCGCCCGCCACGTAGAGGATGACTTCTGGGCAGGCTGACTTACCATATAAATCCGAATATGAAACAAATTGAATAAGATTTTCCTGTATATATAATCTGCATTATTTTTATTATTCTTTTACCGTGTTTCCCATACTATTCTCAAGTTGTTGTATGGGTCGATCTAATCTCTCCACTCCGTGCTCTAAAGAAAGTAACCTTGTTGCTAATTTATTCCCCCAGTCACACATGTATTTTATTATTTTTTTTCTTTAAAAACTTCATAATGAATTCATATATAAGGCTATATGTCTTGATAAAGTATTTGGTGTTCTTGTTCCAAAATCACTTTATTAGGTATCGCTCAAAAAAGAGCCACATACTTTATGATATTTGCAACAATGAATACTATTTGAGGTTTATTCACATATTAAAACAAAGGGTTGAACGCGGGATTCGATCACGGTTCATGGCTGTCGAGAATCGAGGTTTTTATCTACTCGTCTACCGACTCCCAAGTCTTCGGTGTGTGTATTTTTCCTTACTATATACAAATTTGTACAATGGTGGGGCTGGAATGGTATTATTACCCACTCGTCTACCGACTCCAAAGGCTTTGATCTGTGTATTTTCCCTTACTATCTACAAATTTGTACAATGGTGGGGCTGGAATGATATTATTACCCACTCGTCTACCGACTCCTAAGTCTTCGGTGTGTGTATTTTTCCTTACTATCTACAAATTTGTACAATGGTGGGGCTGGAATGGTATTATTACCCACTCGTCTACCGACTCCTAAGTCTTCGGTGTGTGTATTTTTCCTTACTATATACAAATTTGTACAATGGTGGGGCTGGAATGGTATTATTACCCACTCGTCTACGGACTCCAAAGGCTTTGATCTGTGTATTTTCCCTTACTATCTACAAATTTGTACAATGGTGGGGCTGGAATGATATTATTACCCACTCGTCTACCGACTCCTAAGTCTTCGGTGTGTGTATTTTCCTTACTATCTACAAATTTGTACAATGGTGGGGCTGGAATGGTATTATTACCCACTCGTCTACCGACTCCTAAGTCTTTGATGTGTGTATTTTTCCTTACTATCTTCAAATTTGTACAATGGTGGGGCTGGAATGGTATTATTACCCACTCGTCTACCGACTCCTAAGTCTTCGGTGTGTGTATTTTTCCTTACTATATACAAATTTGTACAATGGTGGGGCTGGAATGGTATTATTACCCACTCGTCTACGGACTCCAAAGGCTTTGATCTGTGTATTTTCCCTTACTATCTACAAATTTGTACAATGGTGGGGCTGGAATGATATTATTACCCACTCGTCTACCGACTCCTAAGTCTTCGGTGTGTGTATTTTCCTTACTATCTACAAATTTGTACAATGGTGGGGCTGGAATGGTATTATTACCCACTCGTCTACCGACTCCTAAGTCTTTGATGTGTGTATTTTTCCTTACTATCTTCAAATTTGTACAATGGTGGGGCTGGAATGGTATTATTACCCACTCGTCTACCGACTCCAAAGTCTTTGATGTGTGTATTTTTCTTTACTATATACAAATTTGTACAATGGTGGGGCTGGAATGGTATTATTACCCACTCATCTACCGACTCCTAAGTCTGCGGTGTGTGTATTTTTCCTTACTATCACAAATTTGTACAATGGTGGGGCTGGAATTGTATTATTACCCACTCGTCTACCGATTCCAAAGTCTTTGATGTGTGTATTTTTCTTTACTATCTACAAATTTGTACAATGGTGGGGCTGGAATGGTATTATTACCCACTCGTCTGCCGACTCCTAAGTCTTCGGTGTGTGTATTTTTCCTTACTATCACAAATTTGTACAATGGTGGGGTTGGAATGGTATTATTACCCACTCGTCTACCGACTCCAAAGTCTTTGATGTGTGTATTTTTCTTTACTATCTACAAATTTGTAGAATGGTGGGGCTGGAATGGTATTATTACCCACTCGTCTACCGACTCCTAAGTCTTCGGTGTGTGTATTTTTCCTTACTATTACAAATTTGTACAATGGTGGGGCTGGAATGGTATTATTACCCACTCGTCTACCGACTCCAAAGTCTTCGGTGTGTGTATTTTTCCTTACTATCACAAATTTGTACAATGGTGGGGCTGGAATGGTATTATTACCCACTCGTCTACCGACTCCTAAGTCTGCGGTGTGTGTATTTTTCCTTACTATCACAAATTTGTACAATGGTGGGGCTGGAATTGTATTATTACCCACTCGTCTACCGATTCCAAAGTCTTTGATGTGTGTATTTTTCTTTACTATCTACAAATTTGTACAATGGTGGGGCTGGAATGGTATTATTACCCACTCGTCTGCCGACTCCTAAGTCTTCGGTGTGTGTATTTCTCCTTACTATCACAAATTTGTACAATGGTGGGGCTGGAATGGTATTATTACCCACTCGTCTATCGACTCCTAAGTCTTTGGTGTGTGTATTTTTCCTTACTATCACAAATTTGTACGATGGTGGGGCTGGAATGGTATTATTACCCACTCGTCTACAGACTCCTAAGTCTTTGGTGTGTGTATTTCTCCTTACTATCTACGAATTTCTACAATGGTGGGGCTGGAATGCTATTATTACCCACTCGTCTACCGACTCCAAAGTCTTTGGTGTGTGTATTTTTCCTTACTATCTACACATTTGTGCAATGGTGGGGCTGGAATGGTATTAAAACATTACCAAATTCGAAGAATGTGTTATAAAATAAAGATTAATGTACACACAGGGTATAAAGAATCAGCAGCAGATACCAACATCCAAACGATCAACAGAATGATGGAAGATGTCCGCCCATGATGAAGACGAATCTCCGCCCCAAATGCCCACCCTACACAATCATTACTTCCCCAACGTTCCATTTATACATGCTAAGTGTGGGCTGTGTTCTATCTTTCTTTCCGCCAGATGGATTAAGTTGATTGAGGTTCTTCTCCCACACATTTTTTTATTCATCAAAAGACCTCTACATGGTGTTGTATTTACATATATTACGATGTATACTCGAACTACTTCACCTTTATTGAGTACATTTTTTAAATAGAAAATATATTAGTTATATAGAAGAGAAATCTTATGAACTTAATATATTAAGAATTTTAATCAAATAAATATATTTTTTATTTATATGTAATTTTATTTGGATATTTCGATGTGAAAAGCTTGCTCATCTTTATTAGAAGAATCATTTGCTGAAAATAGTGAGAACGAACGCCCTTAGAACAACATTAGATTTAACATGATCGTGTAGAACAGAATCTAAGGATTGACTAAAGCATATTTATCATCGAAGACGTATAGAGTTAATTTTCTTTGATGAACAGAACAGATGTTATGGTGATAAAACTTCTAATTTTGATTAACTATAAATTCTGTTTCAAAAATATTTTTAAAATGATCATGACGCAAAACATTTTTCATTACATTTATTTTTACCCCTTTAGCTGTTATTTTTTCGGAATCTTCTGTATGCATCTTCTGTAATATTTATTCTATGCATATGCCATATTAATTTATGATAATTATAAGGTTGTTCTAAAAGTTCGTGTTTTTCTTAAAACGTTTTCTTATTACTTGACGAATAATATTATCACGGCGAACATAATAATACACGATACAATTGCTTTATACATAATACAAAGATATTATACATAACGGCGAATAATATTATGGCGAATAATATTGGTATTTCCATTTTTTTGCAAGCGTTTACGAACTTTTGCGTCACCCTTGTAGATCATCAATGTGCAAATTAGCTAATATGCAAATTAGCTAATTAATATGCATATTAACGAGTTCATTAATATGCATACACGCTGAGCAATATGTAAATGAACTCCTTAATATGCAAATAACTCATTAATATATAAAGTAATTTATAATACAATATAATGCGGCTTATGATTGTAAAACGACATTTGAAAATAATTTACCATCCCTACACACTTTATTTTCCCGTTTATCATTACTCTTCACAATTCATTCTTTCATACTTCATCCCTAAGGATATAAATAATCGTTATTTCTCTTTAAAATAATTTTTTTTTTTCAAGAAACACATGCGGGATAATTTTCAAATGTCGTTTTACAACTCATTAATATGGATCCAATGTGCAAATAAGAGTAGAAGGGAAAATTTACATATTACTGACCCTCCAAATAATATTCAATTTGAAAGGAAAGTTGAGCGGTTATTTTCAAATTCAAATGTTGGAAAGTCCTTGAAGCGTTAAGTCTTCCTGGTGTTGAAAATAATGCCTTTTATTTGAACCATTATATAATGGGAATTGTTTCCATGTTCCTCATTTCTTTCAGAAGATTTTGAACCTCTCAGGTATGAAGAACAATACAATGCCAATTGGATTAATGCAACAAAGTTGACAAAAATATAACATTCATCCTTGAGAAAAGAATATAAAATTCGTCTGCTCTAGTCAGTTAAGAATATATTTAAACAGTCAACATACAAATATCAGATTCATAAAGAAATTAAAAGCTTAAAAAACATTTCGCACTTTGAACGAAAAAGATCATTATTTAATAAATATATTTTTATTTATCAAAGTAAAAGAGAGAAAAGCATTCTGTCTAGTGATAGCTATAAAAATAGCAATAATTTAAAAATGAAATAAAGTTTTCAATGGAATTCAATATACAACAACAACAAAAAACTTTATTAAGACCTTTTAGTCGTATACAGATTCTCCGAGTAGAAATTTAGGATACATGTAAGAGAATAACAGTAATAGAACCAGTAATAAGCATTGTTATTATTCAAATTTTTAAAGCTAATCACATAAAGGTAATATGAAATTTATATAAAGAAAAACTCTTAATTAAGACAAATAAAGCTAATAAATAGATTAGTCTAGGTAAATTGGAGGAACATAAATTTCTTATACTTGGATTTATCCCGGAGTCTCTACAAGTGAAAAAAAAGTAGAAGCAATAATCATATATCAATAGATTTCTATATAAAGGAATACCTATATATTCTATAACTTCTATGAGCGTCAAATTTTAACAAAATTATCTGGCTGGGAAGGAAGAATATCCTATATATAATTGCATAATGGAATAATAAATTTCTGATTATGCAACTTTTTTTTCCCTATGTTCAACAGTTATTATTCACGGGAGTGTTTGTCTCTGGTTTATGATGGACAATTAAAGGTTTTTGATGCTGCGTGTCTGGGGGACTTGGCATTGTCTTGATGGAAAAAAATGCTTTCGACGAACAAGAGCCGGGTTATTCTCTTTCAGCACACGGAAGACTATGTGTAACTGTTGACACAGAAACTCCGTATTGATGCACTTGCCATTTGGTCAAAATTCGAAATGCAAAATGCCTTCAAACTTCGACGTAGTCGGGTTGGGGCAGGGGTCTGCAAACTACGGCTCGCGAGCCACATGCGGCTCTTTGGATGTGAAGCTGCGACTCTTTATATAATTCCATACGCAAATATTATTTATGCGAGTACTATTGATTGTTGACAAGAAAAAAATTGTGGCTTTTTAAAAACTTTGAAATTTTGTAAATTGTAATGTTTGACTCTTCCGACTCAAAAGTTTGTCGACCCCTGGGTTAGGCCAATCTCAGCACTGCTACAATGACTAAGCAGAAATATGAAGAACTGGATGCCGTTGAGATCCTACCTCATCCTTATTACAGTCTTGATACTTTTTCATCTCAGTAAGGACAGTAGAAGTTTGATTGATGTGTGAAAGCAACATTCGCGTCTTAATGTTTTAATTTGCTATATATAGATGGCGTGTTATAGGTTTATATTAGTCTTGATACTGTTCCTTCTGATTTCAATTTCGATCAGTGAGGAACTTTCTCCGAAGGCGCAAATTTGAATCATTTAATGAGGTTGATAATTATGTATCGAGTTCTTTAATATAGGCCCCAAAGAATGGTCCTTCCGAGAATATGGTTTTACGGGCTGTATGAAAAAGTGAAAGTTGTATAAGCTTATGATTTTGCTTTTGTTTTAAAAATGAATCGATGTTGGTTCCATATGCTTGAATTGAATATTATACCTCAGTTCTACATATATTTTATTGCTTAAAAAGGAACACAACAAAACAAAAAATAAACTACAATTACAAAATGATTTGATAACTAACTAAGAAAAAACAAACAATATATATAAATATTTAATGGTGATGATAAAAAATTGAATATGTCTGCCAGAAAAATGCTTCTATGAATTAAAAAAATAAGAATAATTACAAACTTAACATATAAATTTCAAACACGGGCTACTAACCAAAGTATATGATTTTCTAACCAAAGAATGGGTTTTCAAGCAGATCAATTGTAGGCATTTTGTTGGATGGCAATGGTTGAAAATAATAGACTTTATTTTGAAGATTAAGTTTTAATATGATATTCCCAAATTTTATTGTTTTCAGTTTTAAAGGTGATTCAAAACTCTTTAAGCTCATCTTAAATAACGTAAAGAATGAGGTAAGTTCGAATTTGACTACTGTACGCTTCAGAAGTCCGAGTTACGTGAAGTTAGTAGTTTTAACATAAAACAATAACGCGTCATCTATATATAGAAAATGAAAAAAAAAAATTGAAAAAGCACGAATGATTCTTTTATACACAAAACAAACTTCTACTGTCTTTACTGCAAAGCCCTGCCAATATTTTTTTTCATCGTAGTAAGGGCAGTAGAAGTTTGTTTTGTGTATAAAACAATCATTCGTGCTTAAATTTTTAGTAGTTTTAGTTAGAGAGTTTGGATGAGGATGATGTAAAAAAAAATATTAGAAAACTAAAGGAATCAGACCTTCAGTTCATTATAACCATCTTAAATAGAAATTAAAATTTTGTGACTTAAAATTAGGTTCGTAATAGTGAGATAGTTCGTTATTTTAAAATTCATTTCTTATATATTGTAACAAAGTATTTATTATTTTAGCAGAGTATTATTTTTTATGTTTATATTTTGTTATACTCTGTACACTTCCCTCTTTTGCTTATCTTTTGTTTATCACTCATAGTTTGTTCTTGCCTGAAATAATTGTTGTCTGATCCTAAAGTTGGTCTTCCCTTATTTTCCACGTGGCAATATAGATGGGGCACTTTATAACCTTAAAATTCAACTATTGTTTTTTTCAATGGAATGGAAATTTTGGGGATTGTTATAGGTTCGTTATAAGAAAAGGTTAACTATATCTTTGGATCATTTTAGTGAGGTTTGACTGTCTATAATACAGTAGGCTAATGCTTCTAGTTATTATAATCGATGACAAAATTTACTAGTTTCATGTATTTTTATTCCGTTAAGATGGCTTTGGTGAGATAATTAATAAATATTTTAAGAAAACAAATTGCCACACGAAAGATATAACACACATTAGGACCATATATGTCGGTGGATGAGAGGGTAACACGCTCGATTCCCGACAGTCATGAACCGGGATTGAATCCCGCGTTTAAATTTTGTTTAATATGTGAATAACCTTCACATATATTATTCACTGTTTCAATTATCATGAACTAGGTTGCTCTTGCTGAGCGGTACCTATTAATGTGATTTTGAACAGCGAACATTAGGACCTAAAATATAATAAAGAATTATTTAGAAAAGACGTAATCAATAAGATGGCCTCCGAGGTGGACATTAACACCGATATAACTTTAAAACCTTCATCATATAGTACAGTAGGTAGAGGATCAGAGAGGAGTGACATCCGCGACAAGATTTGTGGGGTGTCGCAAGACAGGACGGCTGTGATGAAATCTCTCTCCCTCCCTCCCTACAGTAAATAACGGAGGTATTCTAGGAATGCAGCCTTCTCGTCTGCCACGTTGTTTGTTCTTGCAGCTCTATAACGTCTCCAATATTCCAGAAATTTCTCAAGACTGAATCTCTACAACCTCCAGTTCAAAAATAACTTTTTTTTTAGATACCACTCAAAAAGAGTAACCTAGCTTATGTTATTTACAATGAATAATATTAGAGCAAAGTATTTATTATTTTATTAAGTTTATTTTTTTTCCCCCAAGAAATCCCTAAATACTTTCGTCCAAATTTTTATAATACTCAATTTGTTACAAACCACGGAAATTTCAAAAGTTTTTTAAATATAATAAAGGCAGTGGAGGATTCAAGTTGCTTTTGTGGAATTGAGGAAAAACCTCAAGACATCTACTGATCGATTGCCCAGCATTTCAAGATTATAGAATGAAGAATGAACTAGCTGTTTGTGAACTTAACGATTTGATTTCCGATAAAAAATCATATTTAAAGTTCAATTCATTTTGTAAATACATTCTAAACTTTCTACAAAATCTGGATCTCTAGAGTTTTCATGCGTTGAATAATGTAAATAACTTATGTAAATAAACTTTTCTCCTTGTTTAGCGCAAGTATCCCTTGCGGGATATAGCGCTTTGGAAATAAAATAATTGTATAACAGAGTATCATTTTTTATGTTTATATTTTGCTACTCTATAAACATCCCTCATTGCTTATCTTTTGTTTATCATTTATAGTTTGTTCTTGTCTTAAATAAATTGCTGTCTCATCCTGAAGTTTTTGTCCAAAAACTTTGGGCTCGAAAATAATTTTATTTTGGTTAGCAGACCCGTAAATAAAGATATTTCCTGAAGTTTTTGTCTTCCCTAATTTCTCACGTGGCAATAGGTACACGTTCTTTGCAGTGTATTCACACATTTACAAGGTTAGAGCCTTGTGCGGGGTCTTGAATTCGGTATATTCCTTTCTCCAAGATGGACTGTTATCCTTGTTTATTGTTTTCTAGGTACATGTTTTTTTATTTCGGTTTTTCCATTTTTCTAAATTTGTTCTCAGTTGATATAATATTTGCCTTGGCTTTATCTCTTCAACCTCAACAGAGATCAACATTATATAATTCTCATATCAATTGATTTAAATCTCCTGAACATAAATTAAACAATACCACAGGTTTCTTGAGATGAGTTTCTTTTCATTTTACTAAAGCAGTCTCAAGCTTTCGGGCATCTCTTCCCTTCTACAGAAGAACATAATAAACGAATAAAACGCCGAATGATGCCAAACAGATTTTTGTTGTAGTTTAGCACAGGGGTCGGCAAACTTTTGAGTCGGAAGAGTAAAAAAAATTACAATTTACAAAATTTCAAAGTTTTTAAAGAGCCACAATTTTCTTTTCTTGCCATCAATAAATAGTACTCGCATAAATAATATTTGCGTATGGAACTATATAAAGAGCCGCAGCTTCACATCCAAAGAGCCGCATGTGGCTCGCGAGCCGCAGTTTGCCGACCTCTGGTTTAACATCAGGCGGCTTTTTATTCGTTTATTTATGTTCACCTGTAGAAGGGAAGAGATGTCCTAAAGCTTGAGACAACATTAATAAAATGAAAAGAAAATCATCTCCAGAAACCTGTGGTATAGTTTAATTATCTAATTCTATTATCTCTTTTATTAATATCCTATTGTATAATTATATAAAAGGTAATGGGGACTTAAATTCATCATTGATTGAAAGACCTGCTGTCGTTGGTTATTTATTCAGGGGACACTGCATGGAGGTGACAGTCAAGTCTTTACCCCCCCCCCCCCCCTACCCCCTAAAATCCCCCTTCTATTATCTTCAAAAAGAATACTATCATTAAGGAAATCAGTATTTTCAACCTCTACATTAATATCCTCTGAGGAAACTACAGGGATAAATAGTTTATGAAATATATTTAATTTCAACACACCCAGCAACAATTTAACCAACTTCAAGAAATGTCAATATATAAAATTAGAGAGAAAATTGAATTAAATTACACTTCTAAAGGCATTTTCTCTTCTTATCTCTAATGTGAAATTGCTTTTTCAAAATGTAGAAACACTTTTAGTTAAGATCACAAACGCGTCTAAAGAAGTATTCATAATTCTTAAATTTATCAATTCTAATTAAGGATTAATAATTGAACTCGAAAGTTTAATTCAATCAATCCAAATGAACTCAATATATACCTTCTTATTATCTAATATATAAATGTTTAAATAAAAAGGTATATATTGGATCAAAATATCATTTATTTCACCAATATTTCAGTTGGCTGAAAAAATGTTATAATACCTTGATAAAGGTTGGCGTTTAGCCAACTGAAATATTGGTAATAAATGATATTTTGATCCAATATATGCCTTTTTATTTAAATATTTATTTATGGATTGTTCTATTTTCAAAAAAAAAAAAAAAAATGTATGTGTGTATTGGCCGCTTTATATTTGGCCTCTGATTGTTTCTTTCTTGCTTCACTTGTCTCTTTCTTTACACGTTGAGGATATATCACACGCATACAGATTTATTAAGACCACCGATCTTATACAGATTCACCATAGGAAGAAAGCATAGATGGAATTCCTATACTCTAGGCAGCACAGAGCTCAACAACAGGGTCCAGGTCCGACGCATTTCCAGTGGCCACAGAATCCACCGTGCATGGGTTAGCGTATCACTGAAAGGCGAGTGTGGAATCAGCCGCCGTTTTAGTCTTCGCTTTCCTCATCCAAATGGACCACGACATTCGGCGATTCTATTAATCTCCTCCGAACGGTGACTGCGGCGCTAAGAATATATCTAAAACTAAGAGATTAGTATTTTAGTTTAGATTAGACATACTCGTACATGGGGTAATACACTAGTTAATATGTAAATATAGAGTACCTTATGACTGTTCATTATTATTATTATTGGGACGGCCTGACACAATCAGAAGAGTTCTCGTCATATCCAGGATTGTTTGGTTTGCTCTTTCTGCCATACCATTGCTTCTTGGCAAATAAGGTTCTGTTTTTTCATGCTTAATACCTTTAGATTCTATAAAAATCTTCATTTCTGTATTTATAAATTCACCTCCATTGTCTGATCTCTTTTCTGATTAAAATTATAGATCAATATCTTTGCGACAAGAATGTTTGCCTTTGCTGACGCGAGGATGACGTCATCATTAAGGTCCGACCCAAAGACCCAGCAGGGCCGATAGAGAAGCACAGCACGATGCTACCTTCAAAACACGGAGAGGTTCTAATTAATGACATCAATAGAGGAAGGAAAACTGCTGGATCACACCTGACGACAGCAGAATTGAGGACGCTGGCTGAATAAACCACAGACAGATTCCAGAACTGAACGGTTGTTAGCAGGCCTTGAAATTCTTTCAAGACTAGCTATTACGCATTGAATATAGCCTTTTAGTAAATCCTAAAAGACACAATTTAATGAATCATTTTCATAACACGAGACATATAATGTATTTAAAAAAATTCTTTAACCACCTATATTTAGATTTTTAAATTGTCCTTTTTGTCAAGATTTTCCCTGCAATGACAGCTTTATTAACACTCAAGGCAGATTGAGAATAATCTTACATAATACTTTTTTTAGAGGAAACTGCTCTACTTGCAGGATTCCTTGAAAAAGATAGACAATTTATCATCCCAATATCAATAACTACAAGATAAATTTCGGGTCAAGGAAGTGTATTTTAAAGAGTTATTTAGATAACCCGGGTTCCTGTAGCGCAGAACACCAATTATCCGTGTATATTGTGGATTCATCTAAGCCGTGGTTCGATAAGGACTGCTATGATATGAAAAAACTGGCAAAAGAAAGTCTGAAGAAATATCGTAAAACAAATAGATTGGAAGACAGAGAATGTTATGCTTCTTCCAGAAAGAAATATCTCGCTTTATTGGATCTAAAAAGGAAAGGCTTTGATAATGAAAAACAGGAAATACTCAGAAATGCTAAAGACTCAAAGACCTTCTGGAAAACTATTGCGCTCTACAAAAGCACATCTATAATCCAAGGAGAAATATCTATACAGGACTGGCTGAACTTTTACCGCGAACTAATGACTACAGAGAAAAATTTGAGAATTTGTAATTTACATAATGTGATTTCTCAGAACGATCCTATATTGGACTCAGAGATAACCAATGCAGACATATACAAGGAGATAGCTGGTTTGAGGAGTAACAAGGCATGCGGGCCCGATGGCATCCCCAATGAAGTATTAAAAACACTCCCTGATTCGTACATACTGCTGTTGAAACAACTCTACAATAGTGTTATGACGACTGGAAAATACCCATCAATTTGGACTAATTCCACTATACACCCAATCTTTAAAAATGGTTATAAGAACAGCCCCTCCAACTACCGAGGTATTGCACTGATTAGCAATGTATCAAAGCTTTTCACATCAATCCTAAGATCACGACTGGAGGAATGGGTCGAAGGAAGAAGGGTTATACCCGAAAACCAAGCGGGATTTAGAAAATGAAGATCATGTATTGACCACATATTTACACTAACTACTTTAATCCAACTATCATTAAGAAAAAAGAGGGGAAAACTATATGTCTTTTTTGTCGATCTAAGGAAGGCATTTGATACTGTACCTCACTCAATACTTTGGAAAAAACTTTACAACCTAGGCATAAGTTACCAATTCATAAGTACGATCAGAAGTTACTACGAACAAGCAACTATAGCTATCAGATGGAAGGGATCATTTACGGAAAGTATTAAGATAAATTCGGGAGTCCTCCAGGGAGAACCACTTTCCCCACTGCTATTTATATTATTTATCACGGACTTAATCGAAATTTATAATAACTCAGACCTGCCGAGTGTAAATTTGCCAGAATTTGGAGATATCCATTTATTGCTGTACGCCGACGACATAGCAATTATAGGTGAGTCCAGGATGAACCTCCAAAAGAAGATCAAAATACTGAAAGAACATCTCGATGAGAACTTAATGACACTAAATGAGTCCAAGTCAAAGATTATGGTGTTCCGTAATGGAGGTAAACCCTCAAATAAGGATAGATGGTTCTGGAATGATAAACCCATAACAATAACTTCAAGATATACATACTTGGGATTCCCTCTGACACCAACAATAACAACTACTCACCCGGCAAATTACTTTAAAGGAAAAGCACTTACAGCAATTAACGCCACACACCCAATATTAATAAAATCAAAAGCAAAGTCAATAAATTTATCAATCAAACTCTTTGATACAATAGTGAGAGCTGTCCTGATGTATGCCGCTCCATTGTGGGCAACAGAGCATAAAGACTTACTGGACAATATACAAGACATTTTTATCCGTAGGTTCCTGAATCTGCCCAGATACACTCCAGGTTACCTAATCAGATTAGAAACCGGTCGTTTCTCATTGAGTGTAACAGCCTTAAAATTAACCCTGAAGTATTGGCTGCGGGTGTTGAATATGAGCAGTGACAGATTGCCACGTATATGTTTTAATAGAACACGGGAACTGTCTAATGTTTCGGGTACACCCATCGGTTTCATTAAAAAGCTCACCAATCTGCTTAAAAATAATGGATCCCCTGCACTTGTTTCCTGTGATGACCCTGAAACGCTGAGGAGGGCGATTACAGGGCTCTTAAAAACAGCGGCAGACCAATCTATACAAAACGACCTTACAAGAATGGATAAATCTAAGCTATACTCTCACTACAAAGACATTCACATATCTTTCATGACGGAGGGATACCTTTTAGGGGATTTTCCTTTCCCGGTTGTAAGACTACTCGCACAAGTTAGAATACTTTCAAGTTTTTTTAGAGAAAACCACACCAAGATGCTCTGCGGTGAGGACCCGACTTGTACCTTCTGTAATTCAAAACTAAAAAATGAAATCACTCACTATATTTTTGATTGCTCTGCTATGAAAGAAGAAAGAAGAGCCCTTATGCTCAAAACTGGGCAACTCTGTGCTTCACTTCCATCAATAATTGACAATATGACCCAGAATAAGTATATTGCTACGGCGTTTTATGGTTTCCACAAGTCCATATCTCAGAAGAAGGCCAAGTGATACTCACTCCTCACTTTCTTACTGCTACTCTTTTTGTGTTGATTTCTTGCTTCCCTCTTTCTTCTTATTATTTTTTTTCCTTTTCTTGTTTTTTTTTCTTTCTCTTTTTACTCTGTATATATCGTTATTTCCTTTGTCTCACTGCTTTGTTCTCATGCATACCTCTGGTGAATCCTGTATAGGGTCAGTGACCCTATATAAAGGCTTTTTTGTTGTTTGTTGTTGTATATTGTGGATTCATTATTACAGGATTGAGGATTTCAACAAATTACAAAAAAAAAATCATAAAACACCACAGCTCTTTTTATTTGTTTGATTAAAGGAAGCTTTCGGACAAGCCCTTCTTCAACCTACTAAAACGTATAAACAATGCAATGGAGAGAGAGATTATATATATATATATTGCAATTTTTGTAATATTGTGGATTTTTAATACAATATAATTCAGCTTATGATTGTAGAACGAAAATTGCAAATACACCGCGAATGTTTCTTTTGAACGAAAAATCGAAATTTATTTTAAGGAGAAATAACGATTATTTCTAACCTTAGGGATGAAGTATGATAGGATGAATTGTGAAGAGTAATGATGGACACTTTTATTTAACGTTTATCATTACTCTTCACAATTCATCCTATCATACTTCATCCCTAAGGTTAGAAATAATCGTTATTTCTCCTTAAAATAAATTTCGATTTTTCGTTCGAAAGAAATATTCGCGGTATATTTGCAATTTTCGTTCTACAATATTGTGTATTGCCGAAGAGTATGAAACTTGAAAGGGGGGGCAAAGCTCATCAGTAAAAAACACTTTTTGTCACTTTATTCATTATACCCTCCTTTTTCAACCCTAAACACCTTGCAACAACAACAAAAAAACTTCAAGAACAGTTTTCACACAATAGACTTAAGAACAGTACTCATACATACAGTTATATACTTAGATATCAGATACTTAGCATGTGTGTGTGTGATCACATAACAAGCGAAATCGTCCTAGTTTAAAGAAATACTTAACTATTACAGACGACAGAGTGGTAACACACCTTCTGAGTCAACTATCTATACCCTACTTCAACTGGCTTACCCTCTAAAGCCCTACCAACGGCATAAGGAAAAGAGGAAGATCAGCATAAACCAGGGGTCCGCAAACTTTTGAATCGGAAAAGTAAAAAATTAAAATTAACAAAATTTCCAAGTTTTTAAAGAGCCACAAATTTTTTTTCTTGCCAACACTAAATAGTACTCGCATAAATAATATTTACGTATGGAACTATATAAAGAGGCGCAGCTTCACATCCAAAGAGCCGCATGTGGCTCGCAAGCCGCAGTTTGCCGACCCCCGGCATAGACAGTAAGTACAGGGTGTATAAAGTACATTATCAGACTAAACATAAAGTACAAATGCAGTGAGTACAAGGTTCAGGAAACGGGAGTTCCTATATCCCCCAATTTGATGATTGATTCTTGAATGGGTTTCACTACGAAAAAAAAAAAACCCCCATTGATATTAACTTAATAGTATAGGTGTCTTTTGATAATTATTATATCAACACATAAAGCGTTTTGAAATTATTTTTCTATAGGAATCTGTGCTCCGGGAATCTGGGTTATCTCTATGTTGTTTTTATAAGATAAATCTCTTCTTTGAAGAATATTTTTGAATTTTAAGGAAAAAAATTCGAACTCACAATATTGAAAAATACAATAAAACATCTTAAAAGATAACACGATATCTTTGAAAGACTTACGTTCATAATGTTTTCCACATTCTTAGGTCAACCAGAAAATCCAGTTTTAAAGAATAAATTTTGATGTCATATTTACATGTTTACATACATGTTCCGTTAATATCTCAGATTTCTTTTCAACTTTTATCGATGTACACTTCATGCTATATATACTTGATTTATACACTATAATTTTAAATTTTTAAAAAGTAAAAAAAAAACATTTCATTTTCAAAGTAGTTCATAGCTTTCGAAAATTGAGCACAATCCATTTTAAATACATTAAATAAAAGGATTATCTTGAATCAATCGTATTTATTATAAAATAAATAAAGCTTCTAGGGCTTAGTTTCTTGTGCAACTTTTTATTTTCAAGCTTACGCGGATTTATTAATCGTATTTATTAAAAAATAAAGTTCGATATTTCGAAAAGGATGTACGCCTATCTTCTTCTAGGATTCAAACTCCTTGTAAGTTAATCACGCGAATGATAAACTTATAAGGAGTTTGAATCTTAGAAGAATATAGGCGAACAACCTCGTCGAAATATTTATTTTGTTTTTTGCTTTAGGCACCGGCGAGATTCGAACCCACGATCTCTTGTTTACTAGACAGGCGCTTCAACCAACTAAGCCACACATCTTGTTTTTAATAAATATAATTGATCCAAAGACGTTATTTATTATTGACTTTAAATGGTCGTTATCAACCACCAATAGACATCCACAGCCTTCTTCATCTCCAAGGATGGTATCGCCGTTGCGACATTTTTCAAACCACCTGCGCGTAATACGTTCTGAAATAGCATCTTTGCCTCACGTACTGATGATATTACGAGTTGTTTCAGCAGCGCTGCAGCCGAATTTGAACTCATGAAGCAAAATTATGCATATTTCCTGCTTTGAAAGCATTTTGAACACCGTCTGATATCGCTGCAAAATTTATTGGAATTATAAATGTTGGTAGATATGATGACAATGCGAAAAACGTGCTTCATAATGATATATGTGACTTGAAAATATTAAAAAATAAAATGTTATACAATAAGCTTGAAATTTGCAATACTGAAATCGACCATTATTTTCGTCCCAATCCACAATAATATATGTATAAATATAGGTAGGTATACGAAACCTATTTAGTGAAACTTTCCCTAACAATGAAAAATAATACAAAAGTGAATTTGTACTTGGATCAGGTGGATAAATTGAGAAAAAAAGGCATTTCCTTATCGTGCAACTAAAGAGTTTCCATAAGAGACCTATTTGAAGAGCAAACACCTTCTTGAGCAACTACTTATATAAAAATTCTCTTTTTTTTTTTTGTTTTCTATCTTTATCTTCAAAATCTTCATTATTAAAACTACACTATACTACACACACGCACGCACATATCTAGCCTATACAAATGAATTTAAAATAAATATTCAAAATAAATTATTACATTTGCACGCTCACAGTTGAGAGAGATTAAAACTTCTTTAATTACATCGTTCGTATAAGGTTAATATATAAATAAATAAATGAATAAATAAATAAATAAGATTAAATAAGGATAAATAGATAAATAAAAAATAGAGAAAGCATATCCTGACCAAAAGCACATGTGCTTTTTAGATGGCAGAGCGTCATCTAGTGGAACAGAAATCACCTAAACGTTGATTTAACCTGTTCCCTGATATTTGGCCAACCCAATATTTTGATAAATCAAGAAAAGCCATCCACGAACGCGTTTCGCGCTGTTGGCGCTCGTCAGCGTGAAGCAGTCTGTACCACTTCACCCAAAAATATTTTTGGTCCCAGAGGCTTCTTGAGAAACCAAGAAATGGGTATTTAAGGCCAAATAGATAAATAATTTTAAAATATAAAATTGATAAATATACATATACAGTTAAACCTGTCTATAACGCCCCCTCTAAATATCGCCTTCCTCTCTATTGCGCCCGATTTTAAACATTAAAATGTAAACATTTTACATTAAAAGTGACCTGTATATAGCACTCCCTCTCTATAGCACCCTATTTTGGCGAGTCCCAAGAGGGGGCGCTATAGACAAGTTTAACTGTATATATAAATATATACAATGTCGTCATTGGTGGCGCCCAACGCGGGACGACTCTGCCACCGATGGACTGCGAGAGTTCTTTAGATTCAAAAATTCCAAAATCACTTTATTAGGTACCGCTCAACAAGAGCAACCTAGTTTATGATATTTGCAACAATGAATAATATGTGAAGGTTATTCACATATTAAACAAAATGTTAACGTGGGATTTAATCCCAGTTCATGACTGTCGGGAATCGAGGGTGTTACCCACTTGTCCACCGACTTCTGTATTGTTCTTTAGAGAGAAGATGTATTGTGATTGAAATGTATAAAGTTGTATATCAAAAATGTATAAAATCTATTAATCAAAATTACTGATACAAAGTATTTATATCACATGTCGAGATTGAACCGTGATAATAGAAAGGTTGTAATTATTTTTCAAGATTGGATGGGAAAAGCAATCAGATTGTGATTTCTCAAGAGGAAAGTAGGAAAATAATGAAGAAAATTGAGAATGTCTTTCCAACACTTCTCTTTTCAAGTCCCTCTATCAGACTTCCATTACACTTTCCACCAGTAAGTGCAAGTAACCAAAATGGATTGTAGTGTCTTGTAAGTGAAAAATTATCTGCTTTCAATATATAGAAATTCTGTGCATATACAGTATAAGCATCCGCAAAGTCATTTAGTCTTAGTTCAAATCCTTGAGCTTCATATTGATGAAGATTTTGTACCTGAACATACCAGACAATCATGAACTTAAATTTATAAATTTAATTGCCACCTATCGATAAAATTTGTAACAAATAAATTTACTTAAGAAAAAAGGCATTTCAGTTGCACGATCAGGAAATGCTTTTTTTTTCTCTTAATTTATCCACCTGATCCAAGTACAGATTCACTTTTGTACTATTTTTCTCAAATAAATTTACTGTTTTTTTTACTGTGCAATGTGTTTTTTTATTTATTTATAATATCATCAAATATTACCACTACAGACCTTACTGCAATGATATAAGTTATTGAATGAGCCAAGCCCTCTCAATCAATAACTTATATCATTGCAGTAAGGTCTGTAGAGATAATTTTTGATGATATTATTGAAAAGAAACACATTGCAGTAAATTTATTTTTTATAAATCATCAGCTTGATTAGAATTTATTTTGTTAAATTTAATATAGAAGTCTGAGGCTCTTTCAATAATTTTAAATGAAGTAGAAAAACGTTTGTGTGTGTTTGATTCTCATACGCTTCCACAAACGTTAACACATATAGAATTAGGTTTGGAAGAAACCAATGTGACAGTTTCAACTGATAAATGACTAATTTGCATATTGTTGCATCAATTTTAATGTGCCCTACATTTATTCAAAATATTCGATGATATTTAATATTTATTTAAAACAGATTGTTTATATTATCATCATTCCTTTTTATAGTTTAATTCCTTTTGTAATATTTTATTGTACATATATCTTGATAGGTTATTGGAGTGAGAGAGGACCTAGACGAAGACTGCGGATCGCGACCTACGAGGAAGACAACGAATAAATAAACGCAATAACTTTAAAAGGTAATTTATTTTTATTTAATTTTATTTATTTACTTTTATTTATTTTCTTTGAGTATGGAAACCCGCTCGGGAAACGTCTATAATACCAAGAAAGAAGAAACCAAGGTCGACGACCCTGAAAAGCTGCAACTTGGTGCAACAATATTCAGGCTAATATTTGACTTATCTGGATCAAACTTTGATACGAAGTAGAATTAGATCAGTGAAGGATATGCAAATTAAATCTCGATAAGAGACTAAAGAAGGTCGTTCATTGGAGGTTGAATTAGATAAGTACAAGACGTTTTAGATGTTACGAAATAGTTGCGCATGGAGGTGGGCGTTGATTGGAGGTTGAATTAGATAATTAAAATTCATTTATATGTTATAGAATGGTTTCTCTCTCTCTCATCCGAGAGGCGTTCTCCATCATCGGGCGGCCCCCGGAACTACAGTCCTGGATCTTCGCGGTGGGCCTCGAGGACCATGCCATCACCATCTCCTCAGCGGCGAAGCACGCGATCTACGTTTTTTTTTCGTAGATTGCGAAATGCGTGGTATCGCTGGAGACCCGTTGGCGATCTTCCATCAAACTCTGCAGCGGTGGCAGAGGCGCCATGTACATATTCATTGTACATATCATATATTTTATTGTATTTTTTATTTTCTTTCTTTTTATTATAATAATCATCATCATTTTAAATTTTTCATCTCTACTTGAATAGTGCGGACTGTGCACTTTTGTCTATATTTTGACGGGATGTCAATAAAACTATGTTATTTGTCATTTGTCTCTCTCTTTCTCTCTTCGGCGTCGGCCTCCATCCCGAGACAATAAATATTACAAGTGTGGCGAAGGCTACCATCTACAAGTACCATATTCGTATTGAAGTGGGTAACGCCAGCTATTTCATCGACCTGCCCACTCTGTGGAAAAGAACTCTCGCAGTCCATCGGTGGCGGAGTCTTTCCCGCGGTGGGCCCCACCAAAGAAGACTGTATATATTTTATATATATGTATATTTATCAATTATTTCTATATTTATATATATTTATGCATATATTTATCATTATATAATTATATTTATTCATATTTATATTTTATCTGTATTTAACCTTATATAATCGTATATGGACATTGAAATAAAGTAGTTTCAATCTCAATCTCTCTCTCTCTCTCTGGCTCTACAGCTGGCCCTGCACGCTCTTCCCCATCCTGCACATCCGGCCTCTGCTCGAGAGACCTGCATCGCCTGTGGTTCTAGCGATCTGACGTTGGCCCACCGCTACTGGTCCTGCAGCTCCATCAGACCCCTCATACGGGAGGCCTTCAACATCATACAGCAACCACCCAACCTGCAAGGCTACTGGCTCTTCTGTCAAGAGCTGGATGACAACGCCATCCTCGCGTCTGCCAAGTCATCAATTCACAGGTTCTTTCTGAGCCTTGAGATGAGGGGAGAACGTGACTTACTGTCTGGACTCTTTGTCGTTGTCTCCTGGACTTTACATAACTGTATATAGTTTACTCTTTTATTTTATCCCTCTTTTTATGAATTTTTTATAATACCACCATTGACTTGTGTATGATGTCAATAAAATATTTTTAAATCTCAAATCTCTCAGCAGGAAGTGATCTTTCAGTTGATGACAAATATCATCTGTATATGAAACATCCCGAAGTAATTAATTCTACTTTAAACATTCCAACGTCATATTAACCAGAAATAAGCAGTCAAACGTAACAAAATTTGGAGTTTACTTTTCATTAAAAGGAATTTTCAAACTGAACACACAAAGAAATCGTTAATACCTCTTATTCAGTCAACTGTTAGAAGAACAAACTAATTGGGAATCAACAAATTAAATAGAATTAATTAAAACTTGGATAGATTGGGCAAATAGAATTTTACGATGAGTACATATTTGTGTGCTTTAATTTCAAATATATCTTAACTATATCTTTAATTATTTCAGTGAAAACTCTCTCTACACTACTTCTCTGAATGCACTATTGTTAACGAGGAACGGAATAAGATCTTAAAGAACATTATCCAAGTCTACGTGAACCCAGTTCAGCTAATCAGAATAATGTCCGAGAAAAAATATATAGCGATAGAATTGTTTAATTTTCATAAAGCGTTAGAGAACAAGGTAATCTCTAAGAACTAAAATTACAGAACAATTTCTATATATCCATAGTTAATTTGTATAGTTATGTTGAATACTTCATTTTCTCTTCTCTCATTTATGTTTTTTTTCCCCTTTCTTCATGAAAATGATGTATGACGAGTCCTTACAGGACGGAAATGTCCTAATAAAGTAGTTGTTGTTGAAAACTCTCTCTAACCGGGAGATGTAGTTATAACAAACATGATGAAACACGTTAGAACAAAACTCTATAACGAGAGAAACTTTTGAACAAACTTGCCTCTGACTACTCCCTGAACAAAAAAAAAAAATAGACGACTTCAAAATATGAAACTTTCTTAAGTATTACAAGAAAATAAGACCTAATCCAAACTATTTATTCTTTTGTCTGATAATGGTAACAATGCTGTTGCCGAAAGGTCACACACTATTAAATTATTTGGATAAGGTCTTATTTTCTTGTATCTTTAATCTATAATCTAAATTGTGCTTTATCATTTCCTAAGTATTGTCCATGCATTTTAACACGATGGGTAGACTGTTTTATAGATAAATTTTCTTAGTCAATCTTTTCAACTCTAGATAAAACTAGTAGAATTGTGAATATAAAATTGATTAGACAAACTTTAGACTTAATTTTCAATCTCTTTAAATACATCTTCTTCTTCTTTCTTATCTCCACTTTAGGGTGTCAAGCTTGTAAAGCTTGAGACTTTTGATGGTGCCTGTTGACAACCATCATGATTGGGTGAAGTAGAATGCACGAATGCCACTACTCAGTGGCAGGCCGACTTAGCTCTAAAATAAATGGCCGCCTCTGACATGAGGAACAGATGCCATGTGCAGCCGCTCATAACATGGGGTACAAATGCTGCTCATCCTGTATCCCTGGATTAGGAGCCCTTACAGGGTACTATCAGCCGGGCCAGCTGAGCCCAGGTTTTTTAGTGAGCTTGTTACTGCTCCCCCTCCTCCTTTTTCATCCAGGCTTGGGACCGGCAAAGGCGGAGTTCTTTAAATACATGCTTTTCTGGAACAAGCAGATGTATTCGTGAGAAAACGTTTTGTTAGGTAACGTTATCCAATAAGACTGTGTTTCTAATTATGATGAACGAATTTACATTTATAATTTCAATTGCCATCTTTCGATAGAATTTAACTGAACAAACTGCTCTTCACCTCATCTACGACTATCCGAAATGAGACATCGGTTGTTCCCTGATCTAAATCATTATACTCGTATTCTCTTACATCAGCCCCTTTGTCTATAGATATTTTATGAACTCTGTCAATTAATACATGTAAATTTGTAAATATTTAATTTTAAGTTTTAATATTGTAACATAGTATTTATTATTTTTATTAAAAGAGTGGTAATTTTTATTTTTATATTTTTGCTACTCTGTAAATTTCTCTCGTGGCTTATCTTTTGTTTACCATTCCTAGTTTGTTCTTGCCTGAAATAAATTGTTGTCTCATCCCGAAGTTGGTCTTCCCTAATTTTTCACGTGGCAATATGTTTTTTTTTTGGTTTCTTCTGTAATAGACGCAAATATTTCAATATCGCGCCTGGTTGATTAATAAATTTTAAAAAATCTATCGATAGAATTTGTGACAAATAGTTTTTGGCAATGTGTGTTTCTTTTCGTGCAATATTATCAATTATGGTAATTACAGACCTTACTGCAATGATATAAGTTGTTAAATGAGGTCTCGGCTCATCAGTGGTGAACCCTCTTAACGGTTTCGTCAAATTAATCTCCAGACCGCTTTATTTAGCGAAACCGCTGAAAGGGTTCACCACTGATGAGTCAAGATATCTCATTCCATAACTTTTATTATTTCAGTAAGGTCTATAGAGATAATAATTGATAATATATATATAAAATGAAACACATTTCCAAAAAATATAAAACTATTTTTGACGCTTATGATTCTTTTCGAAATAAAACAAATTTTTACTGCCCTTACTGCATTGATAAAATATTGGGAGGGCCTGGCTCATCAATGGTGAACCATCCCAGCGGTTTCACCAGTTCAAAATGCTCGTAGTTTAAAATTTTTATAACAGATGGCGCGCTAATTCATCATGAAAAAAAAAAATATTTTTTTACGAATTATAATAAAGAATTTGCTTTTTTCACGGTTTAAAAAATATTCTACAAAATTTCTATATATAATTTGTTAACAAATTTTTAATTATTTTTCTTGTAAAAAAAAAAGTGTTGGGTAAAAATTAACAGAGTAAAGTTTAAAACTCTTCAAAAATATTTTGCCACACAGTATTAATCTTTTGGAGAACTAAAAGTTACTTAGGCAACATTTTTTATTTTAGAATTCTTAGCTTAAAATAAATTTAAAAATAAAAGTACAATTTTAAATTAAATTAAAAATTCTGATTTTTTTTTCAAAAGTAAAAATTAATATTTATGAAGGTAGCTCGACCCAAAACTTAATTTCAGCTAGATATATGTAGAAAAACTTGTTAAGAAACAAGTTTCTCCATTTGCAATTATATTTTTTCATGTAAGAAATGTTGAGATTTGTGTGTCTTGATTAAATTAAAATTGAGTCACGATTCGACTTTTTCCGACTTGAAAGATGAATTTTTACAAAACTACTAATCGATTCTTCTAAAACTACTTTCGAAGAGATTTTCAACTTGAAAATTTCAATATTTAAAGAGAAGAACAAAGTAAGATAGAAACAAATGTTACAGTTATAGAAAGAAAGATGAGTTTGAACTAAATGATCACCGAGTGAGTTATCAATTATTTTTTAAAACAAAGAAACTATAAAAGGAAAAACACACAAGATATAGAGAGAGAGATTGAGATTTAAACTGATTTATTACAATGTCCATATAAGATTATATAAGGTTATATACAGAATAAATATAAATATGAATAAATAAGATTATATAATTATAAATATATGCATGAATAGATATAAATATATAAAATAATTGGTAAATATACATATATATATATAATATATATACAGTCTTCATTGATGGCGCCCACCGCGGGAAAGACTCCGCTACCGATGGACTGCGAGAGTTCTCTCCCACAGAGTGGGCAGGTCGATGTGTTGGCTGGCGTTACCCACCTCAATAGAGAGAGAGAGATTGAGATTGAAATTACTTTATTACATCGTTCATATAGTATCATATAAGGTTAAGAGAGAGAGAGAACCAAGAAAAAGTTTGAAAATTGAGCACTTCATCCTATTGTAATCGATGGTTAAAAAACAAATTATATACACTCATGGACAAAACTTATGGAAGTTGTACCTTTTAGCGTGTTTATCGAGATTCAGACAATAATTCTGAAAGATATTTGATACGCAGTGACCTTTATTGAAGAAAAACTAGATAACTAAGTGTGAACAAAATTGTCTCTGTTTCCTTCAAAAAATAGAAACGACCGGTGACATCAAAATATGAAACTTACGTTTTGTCCATGAGTGTATATATTCATGCATATACAAGAACTGATTACTTGAGATCCAATAATAGGATACAAGAAACATATCTCAGGATATATTGTCAGGAGAACAACAACTACAAAAAGTTTTATTAATACCTTTTAGTCTTAAAAAGATTCTCCAAGCAGAAATGTAGGATACATGCAGAATAACAGTAATAGTACTTTAATGGTAATATGAAATTTATATACAGTAAAAATTAATTAAGACAATCAAGCTAATAAATAGATTAGTCTTGGTAAATTGGAGGGAAATAAATTTATTATACATGGATTTACCGCGGATTCTCCGCAAATGAAGATTAAAAGTAAAAGTTAATTACAATCAATATTCATAATGTAATTTATATACAAGAAAACCTAATTAAGACAATTTAGCTCATAAATAGACTGAAGGACAGAGTTTCCTGGTACTACCTCTTATCTTGACTGGTCGGACCGGTTAGGGAAACAGTAGCGCCACGTGGAAGAGGGAAAAACTCAGTTCTCCTGACAATAGTTTCCTTAATAAAACAAAATCTTAATGTAAATCAATAACGCGCCATCTATATATAGCAAATGAAAACATTAAGACACGCGAATGTTTCTTTCATACTTAAATCAAATTTCTAATCTTCTTACTGCGATGAAAAAATATTGGGAGGGCTTGGTTCATCAGTGGTGAACCCTCCCAACGGTTTCGCAAATTTAACCGCTTCTTTAGATCTCTAATATTGTATTGGATCATTCTGCTTATATATGCTACACTGAAAGATGGAATCTCAGAAATGGTATTTAAGCAAACTATGGACATAAGCTTATAGTACAGTAGAATTACATTTAAATATTTGCATCGAGCAAAATCTTAATGTATTGCATTAAAAAAATGAGAAAAAAAATAGAGGAGAGGAAGGAATATATAAGCATCCTGAGATTGATATATATTTATTAAATTTAACTATACGTTTTCTATACAATGAACATACACAGCATCGTTGAGAGTGTCTGCTACGAATTTATCATCAATTGCAATTCTCAATATTTTCTCTCAATAATTGGAGAGCAGTTATAGTACTGTAATGATCTTGGATAAAATCGGCAGATGAAGAATAATACACTCATGGGCAAAACTTAAGGAAGTGGAAAGTCTTTGCCGTCGCTGGCCGTCTGTTTTTTTTTTTTTTTAAGGAGACAGAGGCAATTTTGTTTACACTTGTTTATCACGTTCAAGGTCACCTCGTGCAAATGCACTTCATTTGAAATCCACTAGGTTTTCGCAAAAGAAGAAGAAGAGAGAAAAAAAAAGGTCAATGCTTTTCTAACAGACCTCTTATACGATGCCTGTTTTATTCCAATAGAATGAAGTAAAACTTTTTCTATGCAAAATAATTTTATATTAATCTCTATATTAAGATATATATTTTGGATAAATTCTATACATTGAGGTATACACATATAGTAAACACAATTATGTACTTATATCTATTGAGAATATTTATTTACTAAATTGTCAAAGCTTAGATAAACTGTCAACATCAGGCTTTATAGAGAATGTCAACAACACTGTGACAGCATTGTCAATTACCCAGATAATGGCCATTGTTTCCAATTTAATTGATCACCACAGTTTCCTCCTTCATAATTCCTACATAAGATGGTGTAAGAGTTGTTAGTGTCCATTAGGGGTCGGTGGAAGGATGGTCTAAACCAGGGGTCTGCAAACTGCGGCTCACTAGCCACATGCGGCTCTTTATATAGTTCCATACGTAAATATTATTTATGCGAGTACTATTTATTGTTGACTAGAAAAAAAAATTGGCTCTTTAAAAAACTTTGAAATTTAGTAAATTGTAATTTTTGACTCTTCCGACTCAATAGTTTGCCGACCCCTGGTCTAAACCGTTGGTTTTCGACCGCTACGCATTGGGCCCTTTTTTACTAATTAAAAAAAAAAATGCTCTAATGACACTCAATTCTTTCAAAAGTTCAACCCCACCAGCGATTGCAAGTAACTAAACAGGGCTCTGGCATATTTGTAAGCGGACTTTTCACATGTGTAGACTTGTGGTGTACTTACAGTAAAAGCAGTCGCTAATTTCTACCCAACATGATTATTATGGCCTATAACACGTGCACTAGGGATAATAATAATAATAAAATATTAACACAATTACGTAATTTTGCAGTAGAAAAAGCCGTAAAAATACGCATTCTCGGAAAAACATACTCTTAAGATTAATCCAATATGAATCTCCGAGGATAAATTATTCTAAATAAATAAAGAAACCTATCCTCAGAGATTTATATATTTGATTGATCTATTTGATACAGAGGAGTATATTTCTAATATACTCTTAAGAAACTATCAGACGCTTGGCTCTAAAATTTTGCTAATCTTTGCAAATCTCACTTTCAGACACCTTTAGTTTTATTTACATATTCTCCTGAGAGATACGGCAATGGGGGTGGGAAAAAAGTGGAAAAAAATTAATTATAATAGACTAATTTATATGGTAAATATGTATATATGGAGCTATAATAGTTTAGAATAAAGTTCTAGCCATGGGTTATATAAAGCTTAACCAAGAAGTTCCATACTGGCAGCTAAGTCTGGAAGGCAGAAATAATGAAATATATTTTACTCTCAATATATAATAAGTATTTAAAATATGTATATAATAATGTGTATATAAAAAATGTATTTATTATTAATTTGTTAACGTGATACTCCTGTTGAAGGACTGACAAGTCCGAAAGCTTGAAAATAAAAAGTTGCACAAGAAACTTAACCCTGGAAGCTTCATTTATTTTATAATAATTATTTTTATATAATATCATGCACACATTGGTTATAGGTATTCTCTTATACTCTCCTTTCTATATGCAGATTCCCGTGAGATATGGAAGATAATAAAAAAATATTGGACTCAAAAAAAAAAAAAAAAAAAAGACTTATATAAGATTTGGCTTACAAGATATTAAAATTAAATTCTAAATTCATTTACACTTATTGTTTAGATAAAATATTGTGTATATCTTATTGTGCAGATAGATTTATTTACATAAACAGTGCCCCTAAAATAATTAACTAATGTTCAAAAAAGTTCTTTAAAGTTCTGTACCATGATTTAGGCCGTTTTTTTTTTTCTTTTCAATAAAACAATAATAGTTTTGAACATAAATTTGTTGTAAAGAAACAAAGGTCGCCTCTCCTGTCAAAATAGACGTCCAAACTAGACGCCATCTATTGACCGTCGCCGCAAACTAGCGACCGCAACACCAGCTTTGGCAAACTGAGAAGCGTCCACCTAGAGACCATGGTTTCAGGCTAATGGCCCTCGTCATTTAGGGCGGACTTTATTCCATGAGATCCACACGGGATCTAATAGAATCTTGAAAATCTGCCAAAGAGGTGTTTAGCTGGCAAAGTGGCTGGGCCAAATCTATTGCTAAAATATAGATGGAAATTTTGACGTCTATTTTGACGGGAGAGGCGACCTTTGTCTCTTCAGATCAATATCCTCCCGGAAAAATTTCCATCTATAAATTTGTTGGTTATAAATTTGTTAGGAAAATATAAAGTTAAATCAACCATATTTTTTTTAATTTTAATTCCTAACGTCTCAAATGTAGATAAACTGCTCTAAGGAGAATGACAGAATCACTGAAACGAGTCTCTTCTGTCCTTACTGAGAGGAAAAAAATAATATGAGGGAGGAGGGTTTGGCTATATATATCCCGTGGTTAACCCTCTCAATGGTTTCGCCTTTTTAAAATCTACCATACCGCTTCTCTCTTCTTCTTTCTTATCTCCACTCAATCATATTACGGTATTAAGCCTGTAGAGCTTGAGACTTGACAACCATCATGACTGGGTGAAGTAGAATGCATCTGCCTTTGTCATTAAGACTGGGAGCACTACTCAGTGGCAGGCCGACTTAGCTTCAAAAGAAATGGCCGCCTCTGACATGAGGAACAGACGCCATGTGCAGCTACTCCTAACATGGAGTACAAACGCTGCCCATCCTGTATCCCTGGATTAGGATCCCTTACAGGGTACTATCAGCCGGGCCAGCTGAGCCCAGGTTCTTTAGTGAGCTTGTTACTGCTCCCCCTCCTCCTTTTTCATCCGGGCTTGGGACTGGCAAAGGCGGAGTTAAGTTACTTCTTAGAGCTCTAAAGTAATCGTTAAAACTATTTCCATCTTGTGAAAAATAGCACAAGAGTGAATTGTACTGGGATCAGATGGATAAATTAAGAAAGAAGAAAAGGCACAAGCCATCAGTAACTTTTAGTTGCAAGATCAGGAGATGCCTTTTTCTTAATTTGTTTCAATCTTATACAGGCTGTATGACAGTCTAGTACAAAGTTCTAGCTATGGGTTATATAAAGCTGAACCAGGAAGTTCCATTCTGGCAGCTAAGTCTGGGAGGATGGAGTAAGTTTAGAATTGAGATGATCCGGTCCAAATACCAAGTATGGCCATCTGAAAAACAAATACCATAAATTATACAGTTTTATGTTAAATATATTTTCATTTTAAGTAATTCTTGGAACTCATACGTACCGTGGCGCCGTGGCTTAGTTGGTTAAAGCGCCTGTCTAGTAAACAGGAGATCGTGAGTTCGAATCTCGCCGGTGCCTTTTTTTTTTTCATTTTCACCTTTTTTATTAAATCTTCTTTTAATGTGTCAATCACAAAGCCAACTTTAAAATTTTCGCTAAAATCACATAGAAATTAATATAAAATTAAATATTCTATATTGTTACTTCTTCTTTCTCATTGTATTCATTTGTGCCATACCATTTTTTGTTCAATAATTTGCTAAATATGAATTTGATTGTTGAAAAGCAAAAGCGATTGTGATTAATATTTTCCTTTCCTCTCTCTGGTAATTGGTTTTAAGTTCATACCCATACAACTACGTCTGTTTTTTTACGTTCCAATTAATTCCTTGCTCTACCATTTCAAGAATGTTTTGGGATTCATTAATTGCTAATTAATTCATACACGCACACACACATCCAAACCACGCGATATTATATACTGACGTGTACCTAAATCCTGTATTTTTTACACATAATCTTTATTTTAATGATTTTATTATATTTATGTGCTCTTTAGACGAATGATAAATGCAGTGCTTATGTTTTTCCGAGTACATTTCCAAGGATAAATTGAAAGAAAACCTTTTTTCAAAGCAATTTTCAAATAGGCTGAAATTTGAGTTTTGTATTATATAAGTTATTTATTTATAATCATTATTTTATCTGTATCTTTTGAAAATAAAGATACTTCGGCCAGTAAATCTTTTATTACCTCGACGTTTCGACAAAAATATTTTAATTAATTTTAAATATCGCGAAACGTCGAGGTAATAAAAAGATTTAATGGCCGAAGTATCTTTATTTTCAAGAAATATGAATACCGACCAGGCAGCCTCTATCTTTACGATATTTTTTCGGTGTGGTATTAATATTAAATATATGATTAGTTTTTACTTTTTTTTTTCACTCTAGAGACTCTGGGATAAATCCAGGTATAAGAAATATCTTTTTCTCCAATTTACCCAGATTAATCTATTTATTAGCTTGATTGTCTTAATTAAGTTTTCCTGTTTATAAATTTCACATTACAATAATATGTGATTAGTTTTAAAAATTATAATAATAACAATGTTTTTATTACTGATATTATTACTGTTATCCCTGTATGACCCCTACATTTCTGTTAGGAGAATCTGTATAAGACTGAAAGTTCTTAATAAAGCTTTTTGTTGTTGTACGAGGTATGTTCAAAAGGTATCGCGACTTTTGTGTTTTTTCAAAAATTATTTATTTATACATGAATACCTATTTTGTCCCCTTCAAAGTAATCCCCATGAGATATTATACACTTGTGCCAACGGTTTTTCCAATCTTCGAAGCACTTCAAAAAATATTTTTTTAAAATCTTTTCCAGCTCCTCCTTCGATGCCGTCTTTATCTCGTCAAGCGTATCGTAACGTCGTCCTTTCATGGGCCTCTTCAGTTTAGGGAACAAGAAAAAGTCACAGGGGGCCAGATCTGGGGAATACGGTGGCTGCGGCATCATTGTGTGTTGTTTTGGCCAAAAAGTCGCGCACAAGCAACGATGTGTGAGCAGGGGCGTTATCGTGGTGCAAAAGCCAATTTTTGTTCTTCCACAAATCCGGGCGTTTCTGGCGGATTGCTTCGCGCAAATTGCGCATAACTTGCAGATAATATTCCTTATTGACCGTTCTACCCTGTGGCAAGAACTCATGATGCACCACGCCCCTGCAATCGAAGAAAACTGTCAGCAAAACTTTCACATTCGACCGAACTTGGCGCGCTTTTTTCGGTCTTGGTTCGTGCGGCAGCTTCCATTGAGATGATTGAGCTTTGGTTTCCACGTCATAACCATAAACCCACGCTTCGTCACCAGTTATGACCCTCTGGAGCAAATTTGGGTCGTCGCGGACAGAGTCCAACATCTCATTAGCAATGTTCATGCGATGCTGTTTTTGGTCGCAATTGAGCAATTTTGGTACGAATTTCGCGGCGACCCGTCTCATGCCCAAATCACTGATAAAAAATCGAATGGCACGAGCCAATCGATATATTTAGGTCCTCAGCAACTTCTCTAACGGTGATTCGACGATTGGCCAATATCATTTTCTCCACTTCATTAATTTTTTAGTCTGTTGTTGAAGTGCTCGGGCGTCCGGCACGCTCTTCGTCGTTCACATCTTCTCGGCCTTCTGAGAACATTTTGTACCACCGATAAACGTTGCTTCTGTATGCCACAGTCAACATTCGGAATGCATCCGCGCACTTAATTTTCACACAAAATTTGATACAGGTTCTTTGATCCATTTTTTTAATAGGTAAAAATCGAAGACGATCCAAAACACCTGCAAGCAAAGCAGCTGTCAACAATTAAGTGAACATTCAAAATGGGCGAGCTTGTCGGCATAAGTGAGTGACATGAGTACCAACATAAAGCCACAAAAAGATCGAAATTCGAATATACGTAACCCGCGAAAATTCAAAATTCGCGATACTTTTTGAACACACCTCGTATTTTATCTGTGTGATTTAAGTTTTCGCCCCACAAACAAAAATAGACCAACCAGATAGAGATTTACTTGAATATTTATAAATTAGACGAATGACCCGAGCAACCCCAGGGTTTTTCCCAAAAATGCATTTTAATCCGAGTCAATTTAGAATACAAAGTCCCAAAAGTTCGTGTTTTTCTTAAAACGTTGTTTTTCTTATTATTTGGCGAATAATATTATTACGGCGAATATACATAATAATACATAATACAATTACTTTATACATATTACAAAGACATTATACATAACGGCGAATATTTTTGGTATTTCAATTTTTTACAAGTGTTTACGAACTTTTGAAACAACCTCTTAAAAAGCTTTTTAATAAATTATATTATTTTAAAATTAAGAGAGACATCTAACAGTAAATGTTTTTAAAAAGCATGTTCAGCGTCTTCCAGTACAATTGGCCTTAACTATCTTTATCTTGAATTAAAATGAAGGAGTAATGACAACCTTGTTAGGCTGTTTTGTTATTTTTTAAATTATTATATATATATTTTTTTTATCGCACAACCTGCACCACTCCGAAGAGAGCCAACAGCCTGAAAAACATTAGTGGTTGGCTTTTATTGTTAATTCAAGAAATGGTACTGGCCTCCTTGATTTTCTCTTATAGATAGCGCTTTGTACATTAGCAACGTTTAGTTACACGACGAGAAGAAGCTCTTTCATTACATTTTGGCATATAGGGAACAGAATCCTTCTTAAAACAGATGTGGGATATATTCATATAAAAGTATTTGCGTTAAAATTTCTAAAATTCTCTTTGAAAAGGCACCACACATGCACCACCTTCTGTAAAGGAAGACAATCCCAATTGAATTAGTTACAGAATTTTAAAAATTTTGACTTTGCACAGTTTGTGGTTGATACCGTTATGTATCGTTGATATAGTTTGTGGTTTATATGTAGATTTTACTTTTCTTGAATTATACTTTATTAGAATTTTATTTCTTTCTTTTTAGGCATATAATTTGATTATGAAAAAGGCATCTCCTTATCGTGCAACTGAAAGTTGCTGATGGCTTGCACCATCTATCGGAATAAATATCAACTATTCTCGTTGACTTCTAATTATTCCAGAATTGGCCAATTACCCATTCTTGATTAATCAAGAAAAGCTAACCACGTACGCGTTTCGGGCTGTTGGCCCTTATTAGAATAATTAGAAGTCAACGAGAATAGTTGATATTTATTCCGATAGATGGCGCAAGCCATCAGAAACTTTCAGTTGCACGATAAGGAGATGCCTTTTTCATAATTTATGCACCTTATTCCAGTACAATATTACATTTTTACTAATTTTTCATATAATTTGATGTTTCCTCACCAAACTACCTACATAGATTTCATCTAAATAATGGAGAATAATTTGTAACGCCTTGCTAAATGATTTATTTTTATTTCTTCTAACGAAGACAAAATATTTTTGTTGAAACGTTGAGAAAATAAAACTTTAACTTGCTGAAATGTCTATTTTTAAAAATAAATAATTCACCCAAATAGTTCTATTGTTTTTGCTAGGCTGATATCTGGAAAGACATAGAGATATCAAAACTATTACAAGGTGTATAAACTATCACACAGAGAGATAGTAACTGTTCTATTACGACAGCGAACGCAGTTTGACCTTGAAAAATGATGATTATCATTATTATTTATCATCATTACTTTCGGCTCCAGACGGACGTGTGAACGCAAATACACTCATGGACAAAACTTAAGGAAGTTTTATATTTTCATGCCACCGGTGGTCTGTATTTTTGAAGGAGACAGAAGCAATTTTGTTCACACTTTGTTATCTCGTGTATCTTCAATAAAGCTAGAAATTGTTAATAATATAATCCCTTCGGCATAATTATGAATAAAAGACAAGTCGCTGAGGGAAGAGTTTCTTTTATATATCGGCAATACAAGCTTTCAACAGCCCTTTTTATATAAAAGAAATTCTTCCCTCAGCGAATTGTCTTTTATTTATAATCTTCAATAAAGGTCACTGTAATATCTTTCAGAGTTATTGTCTGAATCCCGATACACATGCTAAAAGGTACAACTTCCTTAAGTTCTGTCCATGAATGTATATAATGAAATCAATATTTTTACTAGTTAGAAAAATAACTGGACGTGCGCCTTGTATTAACGGATACATTGATCAATAGAACGTCCTCGTACTACATTTGTGGATCAACTGAAGAGAGAAACCAAGCTAAGGTTTTTAACACCACTTCGAAACTATAGAGAATATGGTTTTTACGGGCTACTAATCAAAGTGTATGATTTTCGAGCCCAAAAAATGAACATAACAAGCAGACAAACCGCAATGCACTATAACAAAGTACCAATGTGCTGCAAACCGCCAAGGTTGTTCAAAAGAGGTTAGAAATTTGAAACTATAGCTAGGGATTGATTAGTTTAGAGCAATCTGAATTGAGAAGGTACACCAAAGACTTTATTTGCCTGGAATAATCCAATAAGAGAGTACCTAGACTGCTCCGTAACACGAAATACAAGTAGTAACACGTAATAAAACTTCACTATGGTTTAACAAGAAAGTGAAATAGAGCTAACGTTAGTTCCTGGATGGTAAATCATCAACTACCCGGGCTGTACAGTAGTCAAGAAGTTTATAATACAATATAATGCGGCTTATGATTGTAGAACGACGTTTGACAATTATACCGTGAATGTTCCTTTTGAACAAAAAAAAATATTTTAAAGACAAATAACGATTATTTCTAACCTTAGGGATGAAGTATGAAAGGGTGAATTGTGAAGAGTAATGATGAACGGAAAAATAAATTCCGTTCTTCATTACTCTTCACAATTCATCCTTTCATACTTCATCCCTAAGGTTAGAAATAATCGTTATTTGTCCTTAAAATAAATTTCGATTTTTTGTTCAAAAGGAACATTCGCGGTAAAATTGTCAAACGTCGTTCTGCAGTCAAGAAGTTCTAGACATGAGGAAAGCAGATTGCTGAGATGAACCAGTTGACCAGGTAGTTCCTGGCTGAAGTGAGTCAGGAAGGAGAACCAGGGATATAGAGTTGGAGTCTGGTACATCCCAACCCTAATAGGATAACCTACTCAACGATGAAAAAGAACATTTATATATTAATTGCCATATCTGTAAGACCTGTGTGTCTTAATAAAGGCTTTTGTGTGTGTGTGTGTATTAATTGCCATTTATCGATAAACATATTTGCGGAAGATGTTTGCTCTATGCAAGTTCTTGAAATTATATGTATGCACCTCTACAGCTCTATAAGTTTATGTCTATAGGTTCGCTAAACATCTCTAAGCTGACTTCCATAGAAAATACAGGATATATAACAAAACCAATCCAATACAATAGTAGAGCGGTTTGGAAATAAATTTAGCGAAACCGCTGAGAGGGTTCACTACTGATGAGTCAAGCACTCTCATTCAATAACTTTTATCATTGCAGTAAGATCTGTAGAGACACACACACAAAGCCTTTATTGAGACTCTCTGGTCTCATACAGATTACAACAACAATAGCCTTTATTGGGCACACGTGCCATACAGGATTCTCCCGGTAGGACAAAATAAATAAAATAACAAATTAGCATCATAGTTATATACAAATATTGGGTATTGACCTCGACCAATTATCGAGTTGGATCCGGTATCTGTGCTAAATATTTTGATTGAGCTGATTTCCAGTATTTATAAAAAGCGAATGCAAAGGGTCTGGATTTTACGACTTTTGCCATTAAAACATAAGGCGAATTGCTATTATAGCCGGTCTCTTGACGAATAATTTCTCTTTGTTCTTCCATTGCCGTACAGTAGAACATGTAGTGTGGAAAATCGAGACTAAATTCACCGTTGCATAAGCTGCATTTTATGGTCTTAGTTTTCAATAGTGAAACATGATTAATTCTCTGTACTACAAAAAGGCTTCTTACTTGTGCAATGATTCTCTTTAAGGTTAGGGGGATATTGTCATTCAGATAGCATTCCATTGTAGGTGATGAATGAAAGTATTTATAGTGAGAGTAGAGTACTGATTTTCTTATTCTTACATAATCCAGCTGCAAGGACTGATCGGTTGCCGTTCTAATAATTAGGGGGATGTATCTTTGTAGAATATTGAAGTCTGTACTTCCAACAAGCCATGAGAAGCCGTTGTTATTAAGTAGCTCTGTTATACTTTTTACCAGTCCGATATTCTGTTTTGAAGAATTTGAAATGTCCCACAAATGTGCCAAACAAATTGAAGGTAGCCTGCTGCCGTCCATTTTCAGAATTCTAGTCCAGAATTTTAAAGTTAGTTTTTTCACTGTGATATCAAGAGTTTCTTCCTGTTTCGGCCCTCAAAATATAGCCCGGTGTATAGCTTGGAAGGCACAGAAAACGTCTGAGAAAGGTATCCTGGATTCTATCTAAGATTAAGGCTTGATCATGTGGCCAGATTGGAGCCGCATAGAGTAGGACTGTCAAGATCATAGAATCCAACAATCTCATACTTGCATGGAAGGATATCTCATACAGATTATCCGTTATATGAGAAGGTGTATTATATAAGTAAAAAAAAAAAAGAAATTTATGAAAGATCCAGTTAATTAGACATGTCTTTGATTTTCAAGGCCTTCATGTAAAATTTATATACATTTAATGTGAATGACCTATTATCTGACAGGTCGGGTATTAAATAATATAATGAGGGGCGTCTGTAGAGAAAATATTTGATGATATTATTAAAAAGAAACACAATTCCATAAAAATAACACGATGGGTGGCAAATGGTGACTGTTTAGTTCTCAGGCGTACACAGTCAGCATCTGCTATCTTAAGATACCTCCTTTTGACAAGATAAACATGCGGCCGTTGACGGATGTTGATAGAATGGGGACTGGACTTTGGAATCTCTTCCTTCACAACACACTGACGGCATCAAGATCTCTATGTCCTTTTTTTTTTCAAAGAAAAATTTAGTAGTTTTTAAGAACTGTTGCACGTATTATTTTCGTTAGATATCATTGGCTACTCGTACATGCGACTTGAGCCTTTCAAGATTAATGGGTAGTTGAGCGACTGTATTTTACTCTGTGTATAAGTGAACACACCACATTTCTACAATAGGTATAGAAAAGCAGTTTACTTTTACCTTTACAATGTACCAAAGTGCTGTTTGGTTACTTCCATAATACATTAAATCAATGTTTAGTTGATTTCTGTTCCACCCGATGGCGCTCTGCCTTCTGTAAAGATATGTGCTCCTGGGCAGGATATGCGATTTTTATTTTTAATATAAATATATTTAAAAATAGAGCAATCCATAAATAAATCTTTAATTAAAAAGGCATATATTGGATCAAAATTGAAAAGGTTGTCCTTCGGCCAACTGAAATATTGGTAAAATAAATGATATTTAGATCCAATAAATGCCTTTTTAATTAAATATATATATTATTTTTATTTTTATTGTGATAATTTGAGACCATAGTTTTAGAATATATCACTTTTAATTTCTGTTCTAACTATGTATAGTTAACTCATCTATTTTTAAAAATTCACTAATATATAATTAATATTATAAATTTTATATAACTGCGAAAAATATTTCATTGTAATTTTCTTCAAGTAATTGAAAATAAAACGACTTGATAGTAAATAATTATTATTCTGCTTTTCTTTTAACATGATTGCACATTCAAATCTTTACTTTACAAAAATATATCATAAAAGTAAGCCAAACATTTATTTTAACATATATGTAAGTTAAATATTTTTAAAATGTTGAGAAAAATACCTCCAAATATTTCCGACATATATTTTTAAATGAGAAAGTTATTGAGAGGAAAAACAGACCACGAGGTAAGTGGAGAGATCCCAACCAGCCACCCACGGAACGGCTATATATACCCAGCTAAAGATAATCCCCGCCGCCCCGCTTGCTCTCCTGATATTGCCCCATTATCCGATAATTGGAGCTGATGACTTGGCAGACCTAGCCAGCCATTTCCCCGCTCAACCATCTATATATCAACAACACCCAAGCCCTCTTTATTTCTATAAACCATCGCATCTTCAAAAACAAAATACGTTTTTGTTAGGTTTTAAATTAATTTTCTAATAAGCAGGATTGTGTCTATTTAAAATATAAAACTATTTTCTCACAATGAGTTTCTTTTTATATCAAAATGCAAGCTTTCAAGAGATAATCGCTCTTAAACGGACTTAATTAAAAACATAGAATATATCTTACAAGAAATATTTACAAATACATACACGCGCAGCGCTATATATTGTAACAAAGTATTTATTAATTTTATTATTTTTATTAACAAAGTGGTCATTTTTATGTTTATATTTTGCTACTCTGTAAATTTCCCTCGTGGCTTATCTTTTGTTTACCATTCATAGTTTGTTCTTGCCTGAAATAATTTTCTCTGTCACCCCGAAGTTTGTCTTCCCTAATTTTCCACGTGGCAATGTATAAGATATAGTCCATGTTTTTATTAAGCCCGTTAAAGAGCGATTATCACTTGTAAGCTAGCATTTTAAAGTGAAAAGAAACTCATTGTGGGAACATATCTTTGTATTTTAAACGTTTTTCACAATTTTATCATGAATAGGGTCTATATATTCGTGTTTTCAAAGAAAAAAAAAACTAGGTTATTTTCAATATTTTATGTGTTTATTGCTATAGGGATGTTAGAAGAGAAAAGTAACAATCAAAAACTAAGGTAAAAATAATTTTCTAAACAAAGTTGGTTAAGATATATTGATAAATATTTGTGATTTTGCGGAATTTTGCTCGATGCATTAAATCTTTAATTTACATATGTATTTCTACAGTTCATATGTCCATAGTTTTCTTTTAAAACACCCATTTACTGTTTTCGATAGTAAATGTAGGGTATATATGAAATCCATTCTAATACAAAAAAAAAAAACGTCGGTGGACGAGTGGATAACACCCTCTATTCCCGACAGTCATGAACCGGGATCGTTTAACATTTTGTTTAATATTTGAAAAACCTTCACATATTATTCATTGTTGCAAATATCATAAACTAGGTTGTTATTTTTGAACGGTACCTAATAAAATGATTTGGAACCTTGTCTAATACAAGAGAAGGAAACCAAAGCCAAGGCAACTCTTATATCAATTGAAAACAAATGTTGAAAAATGGAAAAAAAATGAAAGAAAACACTCGTTATCAGAAAAAAATAAATAAGGATAACAAGTCCATCTTAAAAGAGAGTACTCAACGAATTCAAGACTCCAACCATGTAAATATGTGAATACACTGTAAATATGAAGAACCTGTACATATTATTCATTGTAAATTACATAAGCTAGGTTACTCTTTTCGAGCGGTACCTAATAAAGTTATTTGGAACAAGAACTGTCTAATACAATAGTAGAGCGGTCTGGAGATTGGTGTCAACTCTATCTGTTCACCGAACTTTCCTGTACAACTGTGGCCTTCATTCTTTGTGTGGACAATCCCAACTCTTCCATTCTACCTCGACCATTACTGTCTGTACTCTAGGAAGCTATGAAAAATATTCCAAGATGCAGAAAGGTTTTTGGAAAGATCTCTACACCTGATTGCCCTCTCAGGGTTACCATATATATATATGAAACGTATCTAAGGTTTCGCACACGCCAATATGCAGGGACTTATTGTTAGCGTGAATGAAGAAAGAAACGTTGCAAGCTTCTGACTCAATTTATTTCAATCACGCGTCTCATTTATATAGTTACAAATATTTACATAAATCCTAACAGTGTAAAATTTACATCTACAAATAATTTATAAGCAGAATGTGACAAACCCCCCTACTAAAAAAAAATAAATCTCAGATTTATTTACACAAATGGAGGTTGGGAGGGGTTGGAAGGTTAGAGAGAAAAAAAAAAACATTCTGCAGAGAGAAAATAAATTAAATAAAATAAAAATACTAATAATAATAATATAACAACAATAATAAAAGTATTATCACTATGGCAGTAGGGCAGTCGGACCTGATAGTTGGGGTATCCAGGTGCGTACCTAATTCACTGTATCGCATAGTGACCATTTTACTAGAGATCCCTGGGGTGACCGGCCTGTAAAAAAAAAATTTTTTTTTTTTTCTCCTTCCCAGGCGTGTCACTTAGAACATATGTAACAGGGCTGTATTGTCCATTATTAGCTGAGTCCTTCAATGTTTGTAGAGAGAATTCAAGCCCTACCATTGAAGTAGAAAAACCACATGGACGCAAAAGAAACATTTTGCGGTATTAAGCAGCCCCTCAGAGAGTGGAAACTCCTTTCGAACGTTTGGCCATGGTCAGATTACATACATCCATTCAAATCCTCCACATCTTGGAAGGGAAATGGATAATTCCGCCTGCCTTCATTCGAGGTTGAAATAGGGTCCCATAATTTTAATTTAGATACATTAACTATTGTGCTGGGCTTATTTTCAGGCTGGCACGGTTTATTTATTTCAACTGTGTGAGGGGATGGGGTAGAAAGAACGGTGTATGGGTCTGGATAATAAACTGGTGACAGTTTGCCATGGCCTACCTGATGAGGGATTCGATACAAAACCTTATCTCCAATTTTTAAATTCGGGAATCTATGTGAACTATTGTATCTTTTAACTAACCGTTTATGCAATTCCTCGGTTTTTTCATTGGCAATGGTTCGGGCCCTTTCTACTGGCGGATACGGATTAGTAAGATCAGACATGTAGGAAGGGAGGGTCCCGTACAGCAAGTATATCGGAGGGAATGTAGTCGTAGAGTGGGGTGTGTCTCTATATTCTTCCAGCGTTTTTTTTAACAATTTTGGCCAAGGGGCCCTAGGGTTACCTTGATGTTGTATTTTTAACCTTCCAATCAACGTTGCATTAGCCCGTTCTACTAGTCCATTACACTCTGGATGGGACGGGGAGGTCATCACGTGCTTTATACCTTTCTCCTGAAGAAATTTATTGAATCTCTTCGAGACAAACGAGGGATGTCTATCCGTGACTAAGATTCTAGGTTTTCCTATATTTAATAATTGGTTTATGATATTTATGTACGTCGCGATGGATGTGCCTTTGGAAGCATATCCCCAGATATATCGTGAATGATGGTCGATAACGGTATGGACACAATTTTTTGCACTATTATAACCTCCTAGGCCCAAAACCGTATCCAAAGCCACGACATCGAAGGGTTTTGCCGCCCTAGGCAATGATCCCATCAGTCCATAGGAGGGCTGGGTGCTACTCTTTATTGTTTGACACTCCTTGCAATTCTTAACATAATTCTTTATCTTCCCTATCATCCCCTTAAAATAGTATTGAACGGACAGTGCTCTGATCATAGCACTGATGCCTGGGTGTCCTAAAGATTCATGGGCTTTCTGAATCAGGTCATCTTGGAGCTCCGGGGGAACAACTACTCTATCCTTGTTATTAAGTCTTATATAAGTAATACCATCCACTATAGAGTATAATTTTGAAGGTGGTATCGATAAATCACCCTGGTTTTGTTTCAAGGCTTGAGCTGACAAAAAATAAGAGTATGGAAGTCTGGAGAGCATGTCGGCTTCGTGATTTTCACAACCCTTGTTGTAATTAAAATCCAAGTCATATTCGGACAACTTCAAAGACCATCGGAACAGTCTCCCATTGGTGTGTTTGAAGCTATTCAGCCATATTAGCGCCTTATGATCCGTGTGAACTATGACGTGACTGCCGGATATGTAAGGGTGGTAGCGCTTACAAGTCTCGACCACCGCGAGCAGTTCTAGTTCTGTTATCGTATATTTAGACTCGGCACCTCGCAAAGCCCTACTGAAATAGGTGAACGGCTTTTGCGTGCCATCAGGATATTCCTGTTTAAGCACCGCTCCTATACCCGAGGTACTGGCATCACAATAAATATGTGTAGCCAAAGAAGGGTTAAAAAGTTGAAGTATTGGTTTGGAGCATAGCGCTTCCTTTAAACCCTCAAAGCTTCTCTGACATTCCTCCGTCCAGATAAACCGGGAGTTTTTCTTGAGAAGCTCATTCAAAGGGGCTCTTAGGTTGTTAAAATTATTTATAAATTTCGCGTAATGTGTCACGCTTCCCAAAAAGGATCTTAAACATCGCAAATCACGAGGTGGGGGCAATGATTTGATGACATCGACATTAACGCCCGAAGGCGAGATCTGGTTCTCCGAAATTTCATAGCCGAGATAAGTTATCCTTTTCATAAATAGTAGACATTTATCTCTCCTTAACTGTATGCCTTCTTTTCTTAAAATCTCGAATATTTGTCCGAGGTGTTTTAAATGGGATTCCTCGTTTTCTGAAAATACTAAAATATCATCAAAATAAGATGTTACATTATCAAGTTTGTATTTCTGCAGAATGGCAGAGAGCTTTCTATTAAATATTGCAGGGGCGGTCTTTAATCCAAACGGCAATCTACACCAGACATAAGAGCCCTCAGAAGTTGAGAAACATGTCATCTCCCGATCTTTTGGATGAAGAGGGATTGTCCAGTAAGCGCTCAAGATATCGAGGCATGAAAATACTCTGGCGCCCTGTACCTTCTGAACTATATCCTCCATTAACGGAATAGGGAACGAATCCGAAATTATTTTCCTATTTAGGAGTCTATAGTCGATACAAAGCCTAACCCTTCCCTCGCCCTTCTTGGGTGCGAGCGTCACTGGTGCGCTGTATGGGGAAGACGCAGGTTTGATTAAACCGTATTTTAACAATTGCTCAATCTGTTGATTTATCAAGTCCCGATCTCTCAAGCTATGACGATATGGTCTAACACAGACAGGCTTTTTGTCACTCAGTCTCAGTCTTGGAGGCTGGATGTTCAAGGGTTTTATATTAAATTTGTTTTCCCCAAAGATCTCTGCATGCTTATCTAATAGTATTTTTACCATAGTGAAAAGTTCTATATTATCATGTAAAAAACAATCATTCGCGTCAGGCAGTGGCAGAGGTTTTGCATCTGGTTGATACACTGGCTTAGATTTTAATACATAAGGAACTGCTCCACTGTCTGGCACGGAACAAACAAAATTACAAACATTATCTTCAAGCAAGTTTTCAACATTTCTATAGAATAACGAATCTCTAATCCTAAGACATTTTCTATTTACTTTTAAACAATTTACATGATGATTGCAATATTTGGTTCTACTAATTTTAGCATAATAGTTTTGAATTTGGTAAAATCTCTGTATAGCTTCTAATTCTCTGCCTGAAAAACTGTAATTAAACTGGCCTAATTTTCTATTATTCTGTTTAATGTAACTATTATTAAAATCAATTTTCACCTTAAAATAGGGTAAGTATTTGGCAGATAAAATACCAAAATTAAGGCTTCCACTCTGAACTACATGAAACAAAAGATTGAGCGACTTATCTCCTATGGTAGTATTTAACTCAATCTCGCCAACAATGGCGATACAATGGCTAACCGATTTTAAAGATTTAAGTTTGGGTTCCCTAATTAATGTAATAAATTCCGCCGGCACTAGATGCCTGGGAAGGACATTTATTTCTGATCCAGAGTCTAAAACAAAAAGTAACTTAAAATCCACTCCGTCTACACGATCCCTCAACAATACGTGCAGACTGGGTAGGCGTCAATCGCCCTGTTCGAGTCTCCTGATAGAGGCTGGTGACTCACCCTCGTGATCTTGAACGGCGGCAAGGCTTGCGGTTTGGCTCCTAGTTGGCGGAAGGTGGGTCCCGGGACGATCGTTCCTTCCCTCTCTCCAGTTCCGCGTTCTAAAGCCCTGTCCTCCCTGCCAGGAAGTAGACGGTCGTCGTCGGGCAGGATAACCCATCTCCATTCCCGAGGCTGAACTTGTGGTTCGGCAGTGAGATATCTCTATGGCCTCGGCAATCTCAAGCCAGCGCTCCAGACTTGTCGGTGAGGCAGCGATCAAAAAGCGCTCAAACTCCGACTCGATGCCAGAAGTTAATCCCTCCAAAATCAATTCCTGTGACAGTCCCAATTTGGTTGCGAGTTTAATCTTTGCAAAGTAATATTCTTTTACGGATTGTTCTCGTCCTTTTCTTACTTGCCAGAATTTTCGATGTAATCCATGTTCCGGCTCATGAAAAAAGCGTTTCATCCTAGAATGAAGTTCCTCCAATGAGGATATATCCCTGCAGATCAAAGCATACATCTCCAGAGCTTTACCCTTGAATAACATTGGCATCATGGACAGGGATTCTTTTGATGAGAGACCTTGTTGTTGTGCCTGATGGTCAAATAATCTTGACCAGTTATCGTAGCTAAGTCCTTCATCAGGATCATATCTCGGGATCAGTTCGAAAGGAAGATTCATATTTCTTCTTTCTTCCAGTGGTTCTTCCTTCGATGAGGTGCTTGCTCTCTTCCTTCCCATCGCGGGTCAAAATCCTGTCGACTTCTGAAACGTATCTAAGGTTTCGCACACGCCAATATGCAGGGACTTATTGTTAGCGTGAATGAAGAAAGAAACGTTGCAAGCTTCTGACTCAATTTATTTCAATCACGCGTCTCATTTATATAGTTACAAATATTTACATAAATCCTAACAGTGTAAAATTTACATCTACAAATAATTTATAAGCAGAATGTGACATATATATATATATAAACAGTGAAATTTTCATCAGATAGTTTCTTACTTTGATCTTGTATAAAATGAGTGGATTACATACCCACGTGATTTAGTTTAAATCAAAGAAAAGCCTTGATAAAGAGAGGCGTTTTGCCCCTAGAAATATTGGTTGAATAATAAATTTAGATTCAATATATGCCTTTTATTTATTTATATTTATTATTATGGATCCCTCAATCTTTATATATATAGTGTATATGGGCGGTTTTATTCCATGTGGTCTACAATATAAGAATTTGTAGATTAGTTTTAAGCTTTTTATGCAATAATTTGATAAAGAGGAAGCAATCCTTTAAAATATTTTGAACAAATATTTTTAACAGATTCAGATAAACCTCTTTTTTATAATATAATTATGTAATACAATATGGAAGTATAGGTCTTCAATGAAGTCAGGAAAGTCCATTGCGGAAATTAACGCAACATTCGTAACAGGAAATTCCTAAATGTAGATGAAACCATCCTTAATTTTAATTGACCTGTTTATGTATTTGAAATTTGGAAGTTGTGTCTCCACTCATTTTTAGTATTTAAAGTACACCTCAACCAGAGGGAAAAAAACAAATTATTTATCACAATATTTTGCAATATATCATCAGCAAGATCGAAAATAAATTAAACATAAAGCAGACGTACAATCATGAACAAAAGGAAGTTGTACATTTTAGCATTATGAAATGAATGAAGCTTCCAGGGTTAAGTTTCTTGTGTAACTTTTTATTTTCAAGCTTTCGGACTTGTCAGTCCTTCAACAGGATTATCACGTTAACAATTTAATAATAAATACAATTTTTATATACAATATAACGCGGCTGATGATTGTAAAACGAAAATTGAAATTATACCGCGAATGTTTCTTTTATAAAAATCGAAATTTATTTTCAAAGAGAAATAGCGACATTTCTAACTTTGAGGATGAGGTATGGAAAGGTGAAACATGAAGAGTAATGGCGAACGGAAAAATAAAAAGTGTCCAGGGGCGGGAATCGAACCCACACCCTTCTGCTTACCGGGCAGGTGCCTTGTCCACTCGGCTACCCTGGAAGTATTTTTCCGTTCGTAACTAATACTTAAAGTAACATTTAAAATACAGGGTGATCCAAAAGTCCCGCACAACTTTAAAAATTAATAACTCCGCGAATATTTGCGCTAGAGCAATGCGGTAAACACCATTGTGTTCAGGATGCAATGGGATTTTTTATGGCAAATAATGAAAATTCGAAATTGATTTTAGTTACAACATTATTCGCTAGATGGCGCTCTACCAGAATCAGCGATTCAGCGGCCAAATTGTTTGATAAATTGAAAAATATAACTGAACGACACGTATTTTTCCTTTTTGAATACCAGGAAAGAACCCTAATAATATCAAATGATAAATTAATAAAACACCATTTCGCCAAAAGTTAGAAGAATTGGTTGGCGATTTTTAAATACAATCTGAGATATGTAAAATAGGAATATGCAAATTAAAACATGTGTATCAAAAAAATATTTATATTTTAGATGGAGTTTGGTGAAATAAATTGAATGTTTGAAAATAACTACTGATATCAATACACGATTTTTGAAATGTTAATATAATACCAAAAATTATTATGGCACTACTAATAGGATTTCGTGCTATAAGGAATGTATAGTTTCTTGACTAATTGTCGACACTTGAGTATTTAACTGGATATTTGTCATGATCCAAAAATGAAATATAGAGGGGAGTGACAAAATATATTTGTCGTACTTTATTCCAAATATCCTATGGGTTTGTCAAATGTTATCATTGTTTATTATACTGTACATAATTTTGAAAATGTATCCCCTCAAAAAAATCATTTTTAAATCGACCTTTTGCGTTGAAAAACCGTGGTAGTAAAATCATTTTGTATTATTTTTTGCGCAAAATATCTAAAGTTGGGGGGGGGATAGAGAGATTATTCCTTATGCTATTTTTTCTAATGAGCGAAAAGCGAAAAACTAAACATAAGTGGAAAATATGTGTGTACCGGGGTTATTCGAGAAGTTATAACACTCTGGTTTGCACGACATAATATGTGAGCAAATGACTAACAAAATATTACTGTTCACAAAAAAAAAAAGAGTCAAGATGTGAGGACAGCATTTATTATCCCCATATCCCAACACAAAGAGCTGCAAAATATTGGTAGATAATATAATACATGGCGGCTTATATAACACATCAGGTAACTGCCTTCTCTCTTGTATTAGGTCACAATCCTTGCTCAATGTGGCGCCCTTCATTCTCAAACGCCGCCTGCAGACGATAGATGACAGAATGGTCACAATTAAATAGTTGAAATTTATAAAACGTGCCATCTGATAGAAGCCTTCAACAAGGCCAATGTGGTAGGCCGACATCGATAAAAACGCGACTTAATGTACCCCCATAACCGAAATTGTAAGGCGTCAAGTCTGGTGATGTTGGAGGCCACTGGTATATAAAGTGGCGACTTATCAACGAATTCCACCGAACGTATCCTTCCGCAATTGTTTGGCACCGCGGGAGATATGAGGAGGTCCTCCATCTTGCATGAATGTTATTTCGCTTAGTGCTTGTCTGTCCTGCAATATGGGAATAACCTTTTCTCTCAAAAGTTGAACATAACGTTAACCAGTTACGAAAACGGTTTTAAAAGTTCTTCCATTGATTTTTTCAAAGAAAAATGGCCCAATAATAAAAGAAGAAGTGAACCCACACAAAACTGTAACTCTGTGCTGATGAAGTGGTATTTCTGTAATATTCCAAGGGTTTTCTGTTGCCAAAATGAGGCAGTTTTGAATGTTAAATTCTCCCTTTAGATAAAAGTGAGCATCATCTGTTCTTAGAACATTTGACAGCCAGTTTTCATCAATATCAATTTGCCGGAAAACCCATGCAGCGAATTCTTGACGCTTCTCAAAATCGCTGACTTTCAACTCGTGAAAACTTTGAATTTTGTTAGGATATTTTTATAGAAAAATTCTAAATGTGTGTTCTCTCCAAACTGTTCCATACGAAATCCCCGTTTGTCGAGATACTTGTCTAGCACTTACTTCTCCATACGGGGATAACGTTTCAATAGCTTCAGCATTCTGCAAAACCGTAACAGCCACTCACTTAATGTCGATGGTCTTCCACTCCGAGGTTTTGCTTCCAGCGCGATCCAGTTTCCTCAAAACTTTTAATCAATCGCTTTAGAGAGTAGCAACTCATTGGTCCTTTACCGCTTCGAATATCTTTAAAGGAATGAAACGCTCGTAAAGCTTCAGTGGCAGATTCTGAATCACAATTTAAAAAATTCACCAAGATTGCTTTATCCTGTAGTGACGGCATTCCAAGTGGAAGGGGAGAAGTTCGACCACACCTCCTTGCGGTTCCCCCTGGACCCTTGGAATATTTGACCAAATTCTGGTTCGTTTCCAAGATGACTAACGTTACAACGGCACCCATTTTCAAATGAAGAGCAAAACTGATATCTCCAGTAATGCTACCGCGTCCGGGGTAACCGCCGCGTCAGGAGCTGCAGCTCGAGCTCATGATGGGAAATCTACTACGAGGAGACAATTCAATCTACTACAACTCAATATAAATGGTACCCAGAGGAAAATAAAGAGCTGACTTGTCTTCTCTGTGACAACAATGTACATATTAATTGTCCTCAGGAGACAAAATTGAATCAGAATCTGAGATTTAATATCAAAGATTATACAACACTACGAATGGACAGACCGGGAAAATTCGGAGGAGGACTTGCCGTTTTGATTAAAACTCTAGAAATCAAATTTAAGGAAATCGCCTATAATCAGAGTAAGCCTAGAGAAGGCACGACAGAAGCTCAGGCAATAGAAATCTATCTTACAGATAAAACAATTCCAATCATAAATGTTTATCACCACGATAATAATAGCATGAATACAGGCCTGATAGAGACATTAAGTGAAGCGTCTTCGGATATCGCAATCATACTTGGTGATTTTAACGCCGAAAGACCAACTTGGGGATCACCTGTCCAGGATAACAAAGGTCAGCAGGTTGAGGACATGCTAACCGACCTCGACCCTACGCTGTTAAATAACGAAAATAACACCTATCTATCCAAGTCCACAGGCACAGAATCCGCAATAGACATCACAGCGATAAATTACAACATCGCACCCACAACACAATGGAAAATTCTGAAAAGTGCAATCAGTGACCACAGACCAATTTTAACAACCCTGAAATTCAAAATTGAGAATTTCCAACAGAATAGAAGAACACTGGGAAAAAAATTACAGAAAAGCTTGAAGAACTGTGCAACGAAGAATTAAATCACAGAACGATTGACAAAAAATTGGAAAAATTCTTTTTGAACATATCCAAAGCTGCAAAGGTATCGATACCTAGAGGTAGACGTAAAGACCTGTGAATACTTTACTGGAAGGACCACAATATCAAGGCAATGATTGCAGAGAGAGACAATAAAAATGAACTTCTATAAACAAATAAAACAGAAGAAATCATAAAGGAACTCATTGAAATTAGTCACAAAATAGAACAAGAAATTTGGATATTCAAACAAGAAAAATGGGCAGAATTCTGCGAAAAAAAATGGATCCAAAAAAGGAAAATCATCACTGGAATATAATTAGTGTTATAAAACAATCAAAACCAACACTAATCCTCCAATACTCTAACCGATATGAACAGCGAGAACGAACAAACGGATGGCTGTCATAATTGCTGAATATCTTTCAAGCACTTCCAGACTCAGCTATACGAATGAAGGCAGGACTCTAAAAAATAATATAAACAAGTTAGTTAAACAAGCAAGAAATTACCATCAACAAGATATTTACTCGAGATACTTCACACTGAATGAGCTAAATTCATCAATAGGAAAGTTAAATCCAAGATGTCACCTGGAGATGCTCTAATCTTTGGTCAAATGATTAAACACTTTGGAGACGAAGCTAAAAATCAACTCCTACGAATACTGAATATTTCATGGCAAACTGGTAAACTACCAAAGAATTGGAAGATATCAATTATAGTGCCAATACTGAAACCAAACAAAGATGCTAAGGAATGCAAGAACTATCGGCCAATTTCTCTTACCAGCATACTTTGTAAAATAACAGAATGAATTATCCACTCTAGGCTCATAGTCTGGCTCACTAACAATAATAAAATAAACTTCTACCAAACTGCCTAAAGATCCAGACACTGTACAACTGATAAATTGTTCTACTTCTGTCAATCAATAATAGATTTCTAGGAAAAACCGCCAAAGAAGACAACGGCCGTATTCCTGGATATGACCTCAGCTTTTGATCGAGTGTAGAAATTATTTTAAAGGCTGCACAACATCGGAGTAAGAGGAAAAACCTTAATCTGGATTGCAGACTTCTTAAGGGGAAGAAGGATAAAGATTCGGGTCAATGGAACATTTTCCAAGGACCGAAGAACATGGGATGGTGTACCTCAGGGATCTGTGCTCAGTCCTCTACTCTTCTCGCTATATATTAACCGTTGTTTATGTAAATAGATGAATATTATTTGTATTATTCAAAGCCTCATTATGTAAAAATATATGTATATATAAATTGGACATTTGTTTTTGGCCATGGTCAAGTTTGAGCTCTTGTACGTCTAATTACGACACAACAAAAGTGGAGACGAGGATGCGCGATCTACAGAGCCAGTAAAAAGCTGAGGAAAACGGCGTCTATGCAAGTATAACAACTACATCTTTTAAACAAATCTGACTCTCGGATTATGGAGAGGAAAAGGAAAATGGGTTAAGATTACATCTTTTAAACTATCTGGATCAAGAAAACAAAGGAGTAGAAAAGATCAGCATGACAAGTTCAAAGTTAATAGTACCTTTTAGATGCTATAGCCCAGTGGAGGACACTCCGATCTTTTTGTACAAAAATTTGAGGCTTTCTTTTTGGCATCTGAAGGAGGAGATTAAAGTGCTGATTTTTACCTCGCTACCAGATTCTGAAACTTTGAAGCAGAGAAACGACATTTTCTTCCTGGTCTGATGAAAGATCAACCCTATGATACTATCATTCAAAGAATTAAGTTGCATTTGGATCCAAAGAAGAAAGTGATACCACAGCGATGCAGATTTTTAAAGAGAATTCAACAGGAAGGAGAATCAATTTCGGAATATCTTAGAGAATTGAAACATTTGGCAATAAATTGTAATTTCGTCGATATGTTGGGAACCATGATGCGAGACCGTGTTGTGGCTGGAATCAAGTCGGAAATCCTGCAAAAGAAGCTACTACAAGAGGACGACGATGTCACCCTGGATAAAGTTTTTGCAGTGGCGATCTCGTTCGAATTGGCGGAGATAAATACAAGAGAATTACAAGATAAATTAGTGGCCAAGATATCCCCTGTGAATTGAAAGGATAAAAAGGGTGAGTACAATAATAGTACGGCGCAGTATAGGCCTTTCAGGCAAAGTGGCAAAGGCAAAATAGTGTGTTATAGATGTGGTGAAAGACATTCACAAGTGGCATCTGTTTTACCTCATAGAACAAAGACTTGTTTTAAAATGTAATAAACTGAGTCATTTAAGTAGGGTCTGCAAAGCTAGTAAAAGAATGTGGGGATGTAAATTTGTACAAGAGGACTCTATATATTCTGTACAGGGCGAAACTGATGCCACAATAAATATAACAGTAGATGATTATTCTTTGTGCTTTACAATAGATACAGGAAGTCCAGTTACGTTAATACCTAAAGCTATTTATAAGAATTATTGGCAAGGTAAAAGATTATTTCCAACAAATTTAAGATTAAAATCCTTTTGTGGTAAATCAATAGAGATTATAGATCAAAGAAATGTTTTTGTAAAAGAAGCCAACCAATATTTACGATTAATAGTTGTAAATGAAAAAAAATCCAGGTAATTTTATTAGGAAGAGAATGGCTTAAACAGTTGAAACTTAATTATTATATATTGTTGAGCATTAAAATTTAAAATAATGAATATAATAGAAATATATTTAAATATATAAAAATTTGATGGATAGGTATGCAGATTTGTTTAACAAAGATTTGGGCTGTCTAAAGGACGTTAGAATACATTTTAATTTAAAAAGGATGTAACTTCTGTGTTTTGTAAGGCCAGAAGTTTACCTTACTCTCTAAAAAACAAAGTAGAGAATGAAATTGATCGTTTAGTGAATTCTTGCATTTTATAACCTATAGTACATGCATATTGGACCGCTCCAATAGTACCGGCATCAAAAAAGGGTGGTAGTGTAAGGATATGTGGTGATTTTAGATGTACAGCTAATAAAGCAATAGAATTAGATAGGTATCCCATTCCATCGATCGATGAGATCTTTTCAAAATTATCTACAAGCACCGTACTTTCGACTCTAGACCTATCACAGGCTTACTTACAAGTAATGTTAGCTAAAGAAGCCAAAGCTGTTGTTGATATAAACACAACAAAGAGGTTGTTTTCTTATAAAAGACTACCATATGACGTAGCGGTAGCACCAAATAAATTTCAGAGGATTATGGAAGGCCTATTTTCTGATTTGCCAGGTGTGGCCTGCTACATAGATGATATTTTGGTTGCAGGAAAAGAATTTGAAGATCATGAACAAAAGTTGGATCTAGTGTTTAGATGATTGCAAGAAAAGGTTTAAAGTTAAACAGATATAAATGTAAATTTAAAAAGAAATCGGTGGAATATTTAGGGTTTAAAATGGATAAATATGGACTGCATCCCTTAGAAAATAAAATTAAAGCAGTGATAGAGGCGCCTGAACCTGAAGAATGTTTCGCAATTGAGATCTTTCAGAGGACTCTTAATTTATTATTATAGATTCATAAAGAATATAGCAAACATTTTAGCGCTATTCTATCAACTTTTGAATAAAAATTGTAGATGGAATTGGACGAAAAAATATCGAATGTTATTTTAAAAATGTAAATCAATATTAATAGACTATGGACTAGGCGTAATTCTGAGTCATAGAAATGATAGAAAGGAAGAATGTCCTATAGCCTTTGCTTCTAGAACATTAACTGAAGCGGAAAAACGTTTCTCTCAACTAGAAAAGAAAGCGTTGAGCATAACCTTTGGCGTTGAGACATTCAGACAATACTTACTGGGACGAAAATTTGTATTGGTCACAGACAACCGACCCTTAATTCATATATTTTCACCTCATAAACCAATTCCCATATGTGCATCATCCAGAATTAAAAGATGGTCCTTAAAATTAGCTGCATTTAATTATACTGTGGAATTTCGAAAAACTAGTAATAATTCCAATGTTGACGCATTGTCACGTCTTCCTTTAGAATCGAGCGTCAGGGAGTCTCTTGATGAAGACCAGGTACTTCTTCTTAGGAAGTCGAATGAGGTACCGTTCTCTTTTATGGAGGTGGCTAATGAGACGCCCCAAGATAAAATACTGTCTATAGTATTGAGGAATGTTAGAGAAGGCAACTGGAAATTCACAAGGGTACCGAGAGAAAACCCACTAGCTCCTCATTATAAGATCAATGAGGAATTAAGTTTGGAGTTTGGTTGTCTTCAATGGCGTGAAAGAGTGGTAATTCCCCAAAAATTAAGATATTTAATTTTAAATGACTTGCATGAAATACACATTGGGATTGTTAAAATGAAGATGATTACCAGACGGTATTTTCTGATGGCCAGGCATAGACAGTAACATCGAGGAGTTAACTAGAGAATGTAGAGCATGCCAAGAATCGGCAAGCATGCCCCCGGCTACCATCTCGGAATGGACTTGGCCCGAAAAACCGTGGCATCGACTTCATCTTGATCTAGCGGGTCCGTTCATGGGAAGAATGTTTTTGGTTTTCGTGGACGCATACTCAAAGTGGATAGAAATTTTTATCATCAAAGATATTACCAGAAAAACGATTATAAGTCATCTTAGAGAAATTCTCGCCAGAATTAGATTGCCCTAATTTTTTGTTACAAATAACGGAAGACAGTTTGTCTCCGTTGATTTCGAGCAATTTACCAGAATGAATGGTATACAGCAGACTAAGACCAGTCCGTATAATCCTAGTACAAATGGTTTAGCTGAGAGATATGTAAGAGAGTTTAAAAACCTTTTGAGAAAGAATAATGGGAAGGATGATTTAGAGACGAATCTACAAAGTTTCCTATTTGCTCATAGAGCATTCCCCCAAACTGTAATAAAGGAATTCCCCGGCGGAACTGCTAATGAAGAGAAGTTTAAGATCAAGATTCTCGAATTTAATACCAAGATGGGAAATCCGCGAGAAAAATTTCATGAGGCCGTAAGAAGGCAGGAGCAGTTTACTACAGGTTGCGAGGTTTATTTCCGCAACTATGCAACTGGACCTAAACGGTAAAAAGGTACAATTTTGGAATTATTGAGCTACCGTCACTACCTTATAAGTTGCGAGGGCGTCGTGTATAAGAGGCATATCAATCAATTGCGACCTGTGAGAAAGAAACAAGTGGAGACAAGAAATTTGATACTTCCTCGAACATCAGGAGAGAAGCCTGTAGGTGGAAGTCAGAAATAAAGTGAAGAGGAGGTTCCAGAGGTTACATCAGGAAACAAGAAGGAGACTGCTTCTGTGCACGTGCCCTCTTGCACTCCTAAACCGGAGGCTGCCGCTGTGCAAGTGCCCATCCGCAGTTCTAGACCTCAGAGAGCCAGGAAACTCCTAGACCGGCTGGAGTATTATTAAGGGGGGAGATGTGTTGTGTATGTAAATAGATGAAGATTATTTGCATTCTTTAAAGTCTCATTATTCAAGAATATATGTGTATATAAATTGGACATTTTTTGTTGGCCAAACGAAAAGAATCTGAGGCTATTTATTGGACACGACAAAAACAAAAACGGCATTCCAGAGTAAAATAAATCATCAGAGATAGATAAATATTTTTCAAAAGAATTAAAATAAATATATTCGATACTGAGAGAGAGTTGAATTTAAAAAAAATAGAAAATTATTATTTTCGAAATATAAATATCTGAGAGGATTCCAGCAAACCGCATCTAAAATATCAGGTTTTTTTTTTTTGCTACATGTTTTAATTTGCATATACCTATTTTACATATCTCAGATTGTATTAAAAAATCGTTAACCATTTCTTCTAACTTTTGGCGAAATGGTGTTTTATTAATTTATCATTTGATATTATTAGTGTTCTTTCCTGGTATTCAAAAAGTAAAAATACGTGTCGTTCAGTTATATTTTTCAAAGAATCAAACAATTTGGCCGCTGAATCGCTGATTCTGGTAGGGCTCCATCTAGCGAATAAAGTTGTAACTAAAATCAATTTCTAATTTTTCATTATTTGCCATAAAAAATCCCATTGCATCCTGAACACAATGGTGTTTACCGCATTGCTCTAGCGCAAATATTCGCGGAGTTATTAATTTTTAAAGTTGTGCGGGACTTTTGGATCACCCTGTACAATATAACGCGGCTGATGAGTGTAAAACGAAAATTGAAATTATACCGCGAATGTTTCTTTTATAAAAATCGGAATTTATTTTCAAAGAGAAATAGCGACATTTCTAACAACAAGGCACCTGCCCGGTAAGCAGAAGGGTGTGGGTTCGATTCCCGCCCCTGGACACTTTTTATTTTTCCGTTCGCCATTACTCTTCATGTTTCACCTTTCCATACCTCATCCTCAAAGTTAGAAATGTCGCTATTTCTCTTTGAAAATAAATTTCGATTTTTATAAAAGAAACATTCGCGGTATAATTTCAATTTTCGTTTTACAATTTTTATATACACATTTTTATAGACATATTTTAAATACTTATTATATATTGAGAGAAGAATATATTATATTATTTCAATTTGAAAAAAATATATATATTTTTAAATATACGTGCGTGGTGTTAGTATGTATAATGGAACTCAGGCAATAACTCTGAAAGATATTTGATACACATTGACCTTTATTGAAGACACACAAGATAACCAAGTGTGAACAAAATTGCACCTGTCTCCTTAAATAATAATAAAAAAGAAACCGGGAACATTCCACTTCCTTAAGTGTCGACCACGAGTGTATTTATATACCTGTTCAATTTATCTTCATTGAAACGTCGTGAGAATGAATATTTTTATCTGGGAATGTGTAACATAGGTTGACCAAATTTTAATATATTTCACACTTTTCCCTTGTTAGATCTATTTATCTGCGATTTTTCATCAATTCATGCAAATTCTAGTAAATATTTGACTTTCAGTTATATTGAGAGTAAAAAAACATACAAAAATTCCACAAGCGCCAATTATTTTATTGATTTAACTGTTATTTCCATCTATTCAACTGAAGATACGATTTCATAACTTGAATTTACAGAACAGAGTTGCATGAAGCTTGATTGGTAGCAGAACATTTGACAATAAAAGTAATAACGCTCACAGAATTTTTTTAATGTTCTTTATTATATTAATAAGCGTCATTTTTATAATACCCAGTTTATAACGAACCATGGAAATTTTGAGGGATTTTTATCAAAAATTGGAGCGGTTGAAATCTCTAGCTGTCATTGTGGCAACGAATTCCAGAACTCAAGACATCTACTGCTGGAATGCCCACTCTTCTTCACCGCTAGACAACAGACAATAAATATTGTTGAGAATTATCATAGGTTTAACTATTTTTGTAAATATATTTATGATTATCTTTCTTACCTGAAAGGTAATATATCAGGTAATATATATTATTGTTTCTCTTTTTTATTTTTCTAACTTTTTCTTGTAAATGTTTATAACTGTTTCTGTTTAAAAAAATGTAAATCGACGCCATTATCCCTAGCTGGGATATCGCGTTTTTGTGTGTTGCAATAAATAAATAAGCGTAATTTAAATATTCTCGTATTTATTGATAGTCTTTTGCTTAAAAGTAATAATAACAATGTTTATTACTGGTACTATTACTGTTTTTCCTGCATGTACCTTACATTTCTATACTCGGAGAATCCGTAAAGGACTTTTTATTATTATCCCTATAGAGTACACATGTGATACAGGTCTTGATAATCATGGTGGGTGGAAGTTGACGACTGCTTTTACTGTAAGTGCACCACATGTCTACACATGTGAAAAGCAGTTGGACTTTGCATTTACAAATGTGCCAGAGCCTGGTTACTTGGACTCGCTGCTGGGTTTGGACTTTTTCCAGAATCGGGGGCCATTGGAGTATTTTTTTTTTTATTAGAAAAAAAGTACCCAGTGCGGGATTCGATCCCGGTTTGTGCGGTCGAAAATCAACGGTTTAGACTATCCTTCCGCCCCTATTCCTGTATAAGACTAAAAGGTCTTAATAAAGTTTATTGTTGTTAAATTGATAGTCTTGTGAGACGGCCAACTTTTGTCCGATTTTTTAAAGGAGACAGATGCAATTTTGTTCACACATGGTTATCTTGTATGTCTTCAATAAAGGTCACTGTGTATAAATTGTCTTTCAGAGTTATTGTCTGAGTTTCAATATACATGCTATAATGTACAAATTCCTTTTGTCCATGATTGTATGTTTATGCTTTATGTTTAATTTATTTTCGATCTTGTTACAATTTACAAATTACAAAACATTGTGATAAATAAATTATTTTTCCCCCTCTGGTTGAGGTGTCCTTTAAATACTAAAAATGAGTGGAGACACAACTTCCAAATTTCAAATACATAAAGCAGGTTTTTTTTCGATTAAATTAAGGATGGTTTCATCTACATTTTTTAAGCAAAACTCTAGGAAGAAGAGTGCCTCGATCCTTACCAAACGACTGAAGACCTTTCACATGACCTTTGAACCGCCTGTTAAGTACAAACACGGCTACGTTTGCCCAATGAGATGACGCTTGAGATTAGTTAGCTAGACAAATTAAAAAAAAAAATTCCCAGCTAACTAAAAGGTTCTGAAATATTGATGTTTGTCAAATAATTTGACATACACATTCCGAAAAAATGCGCACTCAAATATATACACGTTAAGCGTGATTTGTCCAAAAATCACTTTATAAGGTACCGCTCAAAAAGTATGTAGTGTATGTATGTGTGATGTGCAAATGTGTGGGATATGTATATATGTGAGTATGTAAGCGTGGTGTATATATGTGTGTAAGTATGTAAACGTGGTGTATATATGTGTGTAAGTATGTAAGCGTGGTGTATATATGTGTGGTGTGTGTATCCCCAGCAGTCCAGCCCCAGGGTAATTACAATTATTTAGCTGGGATCGATACCTGGCCGCTGTGACAACATTACTGAACTCCTGTACGGTCCTCTCTCTCTATTAACCTACTGTAACTTTCTACAATGTCATTATATCATAGTATCTCTGGGTCACTATTCATGTCCTTTTACAATACATTTTATCATTCATATTTAGAAACAAAGCATGTGTACTACATATGTATTTAACATAAAGTTATGGAAGGATGATATTCATGTACTAAAATTGGCACCTCTCAGTCTAAAACAGTATTAAAACAATAAATGTTTGGTTATCACTCCAGTACAAAACGTAAAGTTGGTGATAATGAATGAGCCGCAACACGAGATATGGAAAATTCAGACCTTCCTTCTCGCCTTCTCACAAAATTTATATAAATCTATTGCACTATGTCTACTTTTCACCGTTTCTCACAGCAGGTATAGAGTGATAAATGATTAGCGCTCGTATTATTAAAAAATAATTTCCTTTCTTCATACAGATGATTGCTGGTAAATATATAGTGAGTTAGTTCTGACTCAAAATTAACCCTGCACAATACACATACGAAATTTTTTTATTTTATAGTTTTTATATGGTCTTCAATAAAACTCTTGAGTCTGGCGCCTTAGACCACTCGGCCATCCTGACATGGAAAATTCAGACAAAAAGCCAACCTGTATACCATGGTTTCGGTCACTTCATCAGCTTAAACACATTTTTGGTCATTTCAACCGATTCTATAACTCCCCTCTTAGAATATGTTATGAAATCGAAGCTGCCCCTGTACTGATGAGGACCAATAAAACCATGGTATACAGGTTGATTTTTGCCTGAATTCTTCAAAACTGGTGTCGTGTTTATTGTTCCAAAATCACTTTATTAGGTACCTCTCAAAAATAGCAACCTAGTTTATCATATTTGTAACAATGAATAATATGTGAAGGTCATTCACATATTAAAATATAGGGTCTAACGCGGGATTCGATCACGGTTCATGTCTGTCGGGAATCGAGGGTCTTGCCATCTAGAAAGTTCATGTGAATGTGGTCAGGATGTATTTTTTTTTTGTTCTATATATTTTGTGTTGTTGTTGTCGTTAAAATAATCTCGTTTGCACTAGTATACAGAAATATTTTATATAAAGTTATATTTTCACCTATTTCTGTATTTCTTCAAACCCTATGAAATTAAAAATATATGTATATAAAATACTATATATTTAGAAATTTATATGGCCTTTTTTTTAAAGAGTGTGTTGTTCGCGTGGTCTACCGAGCGAAAACCCTATGCGCTACGGTACAGCGATGAGTAAAACTTGACTTTGTTCTGTGGACTTGAATAAAGTGAACTCCACGCAAATCGATAAGGAACCTATGAATTTGATTTATCTTTGAATTAGCTACATGAATTTATGAATGACTTAAACTAGACTCACTGACTAGACTAACTGACAAAAAAAAAATATATATATATACAACAGTGTTGCCGAATCAATATACATATACACAGATTAAATTAAAATAAAGAATGATGTAAAATAATGACCAACAATTTCTACAATAAATGACAAATAAGAAAATATACAATATTTAACCAAACAGAGTGAAAGATGCGTTTTCCTCTCATTTCCAAAAGAGTTTCTTTCCACTAAGAACGCAAGAACAATACCTCCTGAGTTCGACAGACCCAGCTGATAGTACCATGTAAAAGCTTCTAATCCAAGAATACAGGATGCGCAGCGTCTATACTCCAAGATAGGAGACACAGCGCCTGTTATTCATGTCAGAGACGGCCATTTTACTTTGAAAAATCTGCCTTCTACATAGAACTGATCCTTGTGTCTTAGCGACTTAGGCTGACACATTTTACTTCTCTTACTCACGAAACCATAATTGAGAGGAAAGAAGAATAGAACAATGCCTTAATATTTTTATTTTTCCAAACACACCTGCCTATTAAGAAATTTGAATGAAATTAGCATTGAATAGGCAATTAATATTTTTAAAATATTACCAGCGAACTAACGTCTAATATATATGCCTACAGCTATCTTTAAACTACTAAACATTTTTTCTTCAAAACTATTCTTTCGCTTAGAATGCTAAGCTAAACGACTACGTACCATTCACTTATCAAAAAGGATATTCCTAAGACTAGATTAATATTTAAATTTACAGAAAAGGTTTATTCAACAACTAATATCCTTTACAAAGACACATGGGGGTCGGTGGAAGAATGGTCTAAACCTTTGGTTTTCGACCGCTACGACCCGGGTTCGATTCCCGCATTGGGCACTTTTTTCTGATAAAAAAAGGCTCCACTGGCACCCTATTCTTGCAAAAGTCCAACCCCACCAGCGAGTGCAAGAAACCAAACGCGGCTCTGGAACATTTGTAAGTGCAAAGTCGAACTGATTTTCACATGTGTAGACATGTGGTGCACTTACAGTAAAAAGCAGCCGCCAACTTCTTCCCACCATGATTAGCATGGCCTGTACCACGTGTACTAGGGATAAACGAAAAAAAAAAGACATATACACAGTAGGGTCTCCTATGACGACCATGTAAAAACATGACTAAATCGGGCCTTTCCTTGAGGTAGACTCTCATCAGAGACTCTGCCAAGTCATGAGGAGTCTTTCAACCCAAAAAAAGTCTGATGAAAGGCCATCTCCAAGAGACACTGAATTTAGACATATTGTCAGGCTATGCTTTCTCGTGGAAAACTACTGAATGGTCAAAATTCTCTCAAAATGATTATAAGTTTAATATAATTCTAACTATTTGTGTCTTAGGCATAGTGAAATGTGCCAAAAGAAAGACATTACATCGTAAAATTTATTTATGATGGACGTCACAAAAACCTTTGAATTCCTGCCCTATGAACTAAACAAATCCAGTATAGAGGTCAATGTTATGACCTATGACCATACCTATTGTACTTTTGTGTATGTAAATATATAAATATGTATAATTTTTAACAAATATCATAACAGATATCTGTTAGACAACATTAATTGAACGATATATGACGTTGAATGTTATTTTCAAATAAAATTTTCAAAGAGATATGTGTTTTGTATTTGTCCTTTAAGTTAGAGAGCTGTTTTCTAAAACCGAAAAATGTCTACAATTTCATCAATATTATAAAATAACATTATTAATATTAATAGTTAATCTAAACGCTACCCTTTTCCCTAATTAAGAGGCAAAGAGTTCAGATTATATACACTCATGGACAAAACTTAAGGAAGTTGTATCTTTTAGCATGTATATCAGTATTCAGAAAATAAATATGAAATATATTACAGTGACCTTTATTGAAGACACACGAGATAACCAAGTGTGAACAAAATTGCCTCTGTCTCCTTAAAAAAAAAAAAGACAGACGTCCGGCCTTCCATTAGTATAAGCAAAACAGACTATCTAAAAATATGTCTGGTCGATCAAATTGAGAAATCTTCTGGGAGGGCTTACCACTGATGAGCCAAGCCCTTTCATTATATTTTTCAATCCTTCCCATTTTTCATTCATAAATACACCAGATATCTCCTGGAAGTAATTATCAATCGGAGATTGAAGTCCTTTTAAACATTACAAAAGTGGTCGTTTTAGAGAGGTAGTCTCTCATCAGAATGTTCGTTCCTTAGAGATTTAAATATCTAACTACAACGTCTTGTGACATTGTCGTAATTCTGTCAGGAAATGACATGACCAAGGTGAAGTGTTCCACAATTGTATAAGGCAGGGGTCGGCAAACTGTGGCTCGCGAGCCACATGCGGTTCTTTGGATGTGAAGCTGTGGCTCTTTATATAGTTCTATAGGCAAATATTATTTATGCGAGTACTAAACATTGTTGGCAAGAAAAAAAGTGTAGCTCTTTAAAAACTTTGAAATGTTGTAAATTTTAATTTTTGATTCTTCCGACTCAAAAGTTTGCCAAACCCCCGATATAGGGCCCTCCCAACCCAATTTTTGTTTAACCCTAATTATCAAGGACATCCCTCTCAAAGAAAAAAAAAACACGACTCATTAATGCCAGCGATTGTCTTGACATCAACAAAGGTTCTCTCTAAGGAAATGCCATAAAGAAGTTATAATGGACAATGGCGCCAACTACTAAAAAGTTTATGGCCTTTAAAAATGGTTTTATCGATGAAATGCCATAAACGTTAGAACTAACTACCAATAAATTTGAACTGCGTTATGACCCTAGATGGAATTTTATTGGAATATATTACTACAAATGGGAAAAAATATTGTCTTCCCACTTCATCATGAAAATTAGCGTCTTTGGTTTGGTTATAATTTGCTGTTATGTGGTCAATTAGTTTTATCGATTTCTGTTAATCATGTTTCTCTTTAAACAATTATTAACTTTTATCTCAATATTTTAGACTCTACTTGGTTTGCATTGTATAGTGTCTGAAAGTAGTTTATTTTGCATTTTTAGTTGTAACTTCGAAAAAAAAAAACACGATGGAATTTCTAGAATCCAAACAATTTCTTTTTAAGAAAAAGGCATCTTCTGATCGTGCATCTAAAATTTGCAAATGGCTTGCTTTATCTGTCGCAATAAATATGATGGCACAAGCCATCAACAACTTTAGTTACACGATCAGGAGATGTCTTTTTATTTATTTATTCACCTGATCCCATTACAATTTCATTTTTGTACTATTTTTCTAATTTGTTTTTAGTTGCATAAAGGAAAATGTACTATGTAAATAAGTGGTGTTTAATTGGTGCAAAGGTGAACTTAATCGACAGAGAAATTTGGCTCTTCTGTAACTCACTGCTAAGAATTTCTAGACCAATATCTTTGTTCTTTCCAAAACTTATGTCACGCGACCTATTCTTATCCCTTCATTACTTATTCTACCTCATAGTAAAACAATATATTTTGATATCTCCTTACAATCCTTAATATTTTATACAATCATTTCAATATTGGTATATGTTTCAATGATGTACACTACTCACGGAGAAAAAACTTAAGAAAGTAGAAAGTCTCCGGTCGTCTGTTTTTTTTTTAAGAAGAAGAAGACAGAGGAAATTTTGTTCACACTTAGTCGTGTGTCTTCAATAAAAGTCACTGTAGCAATTAATTTTTGGCAATGTATTTCTTTTTATCTCTACAGACCTCACTGCAATGATAAAAGTTATTGAATGAGAGGGCTTGGCTCATCAGTGGCCTCTCATTCAATAACTTTTATCATTTCATTAAGGTCTGTAAAGATAAAAAAAGAAACACACTGCCAAAAATTAATTGTTGCATATTTTACTTATAGATGGCAATTAAATTTATGAAGATCACTGTGTATCAAATATATTTCAGAGTTATTGTCTGAATCCCAATATACACATGCTAAAAGGTATAACTTTCTTAAGTTTTGTGTGTGTTTCCATGAGTGTAAAATATTAAAAGTAATGAATTCAAAACTCAACAGGAAAACAAAGTAAATATATTTATGTGAGCAATAGTTACCGAGAAATTATTTGAAAAAAAGGAACAATAAAATTCAGGTAAAAATTTCTTTCAATTTTGGTTTGCAAGCTTTCGAACAAATGTTCTGCTCTTCAACGGACAAATACTTTTATGTACAATATCAAGATGATATTTATACCCTCTCTTGATATTGTACATAGAAGTATTTGCCGTTGAAGAGCAGAAAATTTGCTCGAAAACTTGCAAAACCAAAATTAAAAGAAACTCTTTACCTGAATTTTATTGTTCCTTTTTCAAATGTATTTATACATTTTAAAATATAAATTACGATGCCCATATATCCTCACTACCACTCTGTATCATTGCAGACTTTCAAGTACGCTTTCCAATGGCCATCGACCGTGTCAGGTCTCTTCTGTTTCAGCAAGTCCACAAAATTCCATGGGCGATAGATATGGAGACTTATGTAAAAGTACATGTGAAAACTGTCTGCTGGACATTCCCGTCTCAATATTCTTCTGTTCTAGAAATCCTAAAATTCTTCTGTAGAACCTGATATATGCTCGATACCTCAATTTGAAGGAATCACTTCTTGTTTTGCTCTTCGTAATCCAAAATACACTCATGGACAAAATTTAAGGAAGTTTTACCTTTTACCATATATATCAGTATTCAGACAATAACTCTGAAAGTTTGAGTAAAATTAATCAGGCCTCCAGGGAAAAGTATATTTTCAAAAACTTTTTTATTCTCTAGCTTTCGGGCACGAACGCCTTTCTACAGGAAACACGGTACTCTGAAGGAGACAAAACTCTGAAAGTTATTTGATACACAGTGACCTTTATTGAAGACACATGAGGTAACCAAATGCGAACAAAATTGCCTCTGTCTCCTTAAAAAAAAAAAAAAAGATTATTAGCTACATTAAAGACTTTACACTTCCTAAAGTTTTGTTCATGTGTGAGTATTGGAACATAATTGAAGCAAGTAAAATCAACGTTTAGTTGCTTTCTGTTCTACTAGATGGCACTCTGCTATTTATAAAACGCTCATGTTAGTGGTCAGGATATGCCTAATTTGTTTTTAATATATAATTGTCAAAATAAAATGGGAACCTAAATTTGATTATAATATCCATTCCATTTAAATGGCTGTCTTTGGTATGGTTAATAATATTTTCTTCGCTAATATTATGTAAATAAAAAGTTTAGAAGAATGACAAGAGCAAAATCACGGAACGTAAAGTCCCTAGCTAGACTAAGTTTGTTAAGGTGACGTCCATCCTAAATCTGGACTTAATCCCATCAAGAAATTTGGACATGATCTGAGAATCTGACCCTGGCGTTAATCCGCTTTTCTAGGAAAGACAATCTCCTTCTTGAATCCTTGAAAACCTTCCGTTTTTTGGGTCAAAGAAAGATTAATCAGGGAATCCAGAATGTGGGATAAACACTTCTTTCTTGGTAACCGGGTCATCCCTCCATTCTTTTCATTGAAATGTCTGTCAAATGTCTATTATTGGGTGTGAAAAGACAATGCCACATAACCATTTCCAAAGGATAAGTCTTCTTCTTTCTTATCTCCACTCAATCATATTAGGGTATCAAGCTTGTAAAGCTTGTTGATGGTGTCTGTCGGGGATGAGTTGAGCACATCAATGGATGAGTCAATAATGTGTTTTGGGGTTGCAGGTTGTGAATTGCACTTAGTACATAGTGGGAAAACCTTGCAACCATTCATGTTAGGAGCGGCTGCACATGGCGTCTGTTCCTCATGTCAGAGGCGGTCATTTCCTTTGGAGCTAAGTCGGCCTGCCACTGAGTAGTCCTCCCAGTCTTAATGACAAAGGTATACGTATTCTACTTCACCCAATCATGATGGTTGTCAAAGAAATTCAGGGTCATGAAAACAGTATTAATACCAGTAATTATTTATAATCATTTTATTCGCGATCGAACGTTGTGGCCCACTGTACGTATTACATTCCAAACACGATGTGACGCCAGTCATCTCTGAACACCAGTAAAATAAAAGCATACCATAAAGCTTACCTGTAAAGGACACCTAATTGCAGAGCCAAAGTGTCCTTTAAGGAGAGATGTCCTTTTACCGGAGAGTTTCTAAATAGTAAAAATTGTAATTTTGCGAATGAAAACTGTCTTTTGTAGAGAGGTGTCCTCTAGTGCGAGTATCCTCTCATAAAGGTTCTACTGTATATCTGCCGTTGGCCTTATAGAAGGCTCATCCGTTTTTTAAAGACGTTTCCAACTTCAAGAGTAAGTAGTTGCCATTGGCCATATTAAGATGACGCTAGTGAGACGCATCCTGGTTATGTTACCTCTAACCTGAAAAATAAACACTTTGAAAAGCACGAAAAACTTGTCTCTAAGATGTTTTTATACAACAACAACAAAAATTTTATTAAGACCTTTAAGTCTTATACAGATCCTCCGGGTATAGAAATGTAGGATACATACAGGAATAACGGTAATAATACCAGTAATAAGCATTGTTATTATTATTTTTTTAAATCTAATCACATATATAATGCTAATATATGAAATTTATATACAGGAAAACTTATTAAGACAATCAAGCTAATAAATAGATTAGTCTGGGTAAATTGGAGGAAAATAAATTTATTATACCTGGATTTACCCCGGGTTTGTTATGCTAAATTTAATACAATTATATTTTTACATTCTATTCTCTTAAGGAAAGGCCTAAAACATAGATGCTCCTGATTTCTTCCGAAAGAGGTTTCTATTTGTAGTTCGGGTTAATTCATTTAAAGCCATTTTTGAATTCTACAAAGGTGGTCGCTCAAGAAGGAGGTTGTTAATAGAATGTATTCACTTTTGGGGATTTCACTGTATCGTTAATTCAATTTTGTTTTTGTTGTTGTTGTGGTGTATTTAGGTTGATTAAAAAGTAGAAATAGATTTTAGGCTTTATTTATTTAAATGACTTTTATTATATTACACCGTATTAGATGCAAAATACAAAATTACAAGTCAACAATAAAATGATAGGAATAAGTTATATATTACGATATATACAATATATCACAGAATAATAATCTGTGGATTTAAAATTATTAGAATATAAATATACGACAGTTGTCGTGTCCAATGAAGAGCCTCACGTGTCTCTATGCATCTCTATCACAGGAATCGCAATGTTCTCTATCTTGGGCGTGTAAAGTTGCTGCTCTGGGTTCATGTCAATTTTCTGTAAGGCTGCGGCCATTGCTGGGCATTTGAAAATGTGGGTAAGTGTTAGTTCCACACCAGAACAGTTGTTACATGTCCTGCAATGTTCCTGTGATATTTGGATTTATTGTCATTTCTTTATAAGGTTCGTTCTGAGTCTCATGATTATTTTTGGTATTCTTCTCTCAGCGTTTATGTCGCATATTTGACCTTTCCATATTTTTTAAAGATAATAAATATTAATAATACCATGTTCAATGATAATGAGGAAGCTGAGGTGTTCCAGCAATTTCATCATTACATTATTGGTGTCCATAAAATACTGTTTAGATATATTGACAAACTTATTAATAAAGCTATTAATATAATGATGATGATATACTCTCTTAAAATGTTAATGATATCATTAACGTGATTATTAAATAATATTAATAAGGCAAAACTTTAATAAGATTTAAGATTAACTATACAATTGACAATTAAAATAATTTTGTTGACATCTTGTCAATACATGCAAAGTGCACAGTCTGCACTATTAAAAAAAAAAGATAATATGGATTATATACACTATGTACAAAGAATCCTCTGCCAGCGCTGCAGAGTTGGGTCTCCAGTGGGTCTCCAGCGACACCACGCATTTCGCGATCTACGAAGAATACGTAGATCGCGTACTTCGCCGCTGAGGAGATGGTGATGGCGTGGTCCTCGAGACCAACTGGAAAGATTAACTAGATCGTCAAGTTTTCTTCATATTGACAGTTATTGATAGAATTCAGAAGTAATATTTAGTATGGAATTGGTATATAAATGGTATGGTATAGGTTCTTCTAGTGAGATAGTGGGGGTAACTCTTCCCTCACTCAACACAGAATCCCCCCCCCCCAACGATTGGCTAGTGGATAAGAGGATTACGCGTGTCTCATTGGTGGGATTACAGAAGATAATGGACTTTGAAGGTCTTCCTACATGTGCTGATGTATTATTTCCAAAGAGAAACCTCAGAACTTCAGTACCATATGTAACATCGTACGCTAACAGTGGATTTCAATGTTTCATAATAACGACACGCTTCAAATTTGTGTTCGTTTAAGAGTAAATTATCTTCTATATTCCATTCCCGACCCTCACGGCTACCTAGAAGTCGGGTATTTTGTACACTTCTAATGTTAGTTGGATTGAACTTGTCTATTACACACACAAAGCTTTATTAAGACCACCGGTCTTATACAGATTCACCACAAGAAGAAAGAAATCATAGATGGAGCTCCTGTACTCCAAGCAGCGCAGAACCCAACAATGAACTAGTCTTGAAATTACAAAATATTTTCTCACAATGAGTTTCTTTTTATCTCAAAAACGCTAGCTTTCAAGTGATAATCGCTCTTCAACGGGCTTAATAAAACATCGACTATATCCCACAAGAAATATTTACAAAAACATACGCGCGCAGCGTGAATATTTACAACTGAAGCGTTTTTAAAATTTAAAACTTTTTTTACAATTTCATCATGAATGAACTAGTCTATTAAATACCAGACATCTATGTGGTCAGAAAGTACATAAAAATTGATCACAAAATTCGAAACGAAATATAGAAAAAAAAAGTTCATTACCGCTCACCCAGAATTATGATATTTTGTTAAATTGCATTATCATCAGGTTTGAGCGAGTGTGATAAATTTCAGACTTCTAAGCCATGTAGGTACAATCTATATGCATTACTGTAGTAAAAAATTATGAAAAAATATTCTTTCTATAAATAAATCTCTTGTATCAATATTAACGTGAAAATATCAGGACTCCAGGGTAAGTTTCATTTGAAAATTTTGTAATTCATAAATCTTTATAGCTTTCGGGAACGGAAAAAAAATGAAAATTTTATATCTATAGCATTTTTATGAAACAAGAATCAGAACAGGACATTTTAAAGGAATGAAGATAAACCCAGACATGACTAGATCCTACAGGAACTGAAATAACTGTCACAACACCCAACTCACTCCGGACCATATATACCCGGCCATCCTTGCAGCCTTCTATATGGCAGACATCAATCCAGAAGAGGACATCCATACGGACAAGACACCTCAGTTGGCCGGTATTGTGATCAGGGTGCACGGACCGATCTGAACTGTTCCATGGACAAGACACCACCACAACCCATTTTTATGAAATTATGTAAAATAGTATTTGATTATATTTGGACTCGTTTCTTACTAGCGATTTATTATATCGTGTTTTTCTACTGTAGAAGGGTTTCATGCCCGAAAGTTAGAGATTTTTGAATTAAAATTTACAAAAAGAAACTTTTTTTACCTCTAGTACACGTGATACAGGCCATGATAATCATGGTGGGTAGAAGTTGGCGATTGATTTTACTGTAAGTTCACCACATGTCTATATATGTGAAAAGCAGTTCGACTTTTGCGCTTACAAATATGCCAGAGCCCCGTTTTGGTTACTTGCACTCGCTGGTGGGTTTGACTTTTGCAAGAATCGGAGGCCATTGGAGTATTTTTTTTTTTATTAGAAAAAGTGTCTAATGCGGGATTCGATCCTGGGGTGTAGCGGTCGAAAACCCACGGTTTAGACCATACTTCCACCGACCCCCTAAAAAGAAGCTTATCCCTCCCTTGTAGCCTGGTATTTTAACCATAAAATATATTCTTTTTAAAAGCTTTTATTTAACTTGCTTCCCTATCTGTCTGTCCACAAATCTTGCAATCGATTTTTAATATACTTTTAGAGCACGTAGGAATCTGAAATTTAGTACACTTTTCAGAACCCGATGACAATGCAAGTTGACAAATTTTCAGACTTCTGGGTTGTCAGGGTGGTCGTAAATAGACACATTTCCAAATTGCTTTTCAAATTTTGTAAATTAATTTTGTTATACCTCCAGATCACATGAAAGTATGCAACTTTTAACATTAATTGAGTCCAATGAACAATGAGTGTACAGATTTTCAGTCTTCTGGGTCGTCGAAATATCCAGGAATGAACAAATTTCTATATTTGCTCTCGTGTGCCTATTTACTCAATGACACATTCAGCTGTAATACATACATAGAGTACCTGGCCGTCGTTATATTGGGAAAGGAATCGATGATGGAATTGATCAGAATGAACGACCACATGGTTGACCTTAACAATACTGTTTACCTTGAATGTCTCATTGATGAAAGTCTGAGGATCATAAAGTATATATTATGAAAAAAGGGGCATCTCCTTATCGTGCAACTAAAAGTTGCTGGTGGCTTGCGCCATCTATCGGAATAAATATCAACTATTCTCGTTGGTTTTTAATTATTCCAGAATTGGCCAAATACCCATTCTTGATTAATCAAGAAAAGCTAACCACGGACGCGTTTCGGGCTGTTGGCCCTCATCAGCGTGGTGCAAGCTGTATCTCAACGAACAGAAAACTGGTCATTCAGGCATCCTGAAAAATCATGAAACGGGTATTAAGTATAAACATCTTTTTTTTTTTTTGATCGTTGAGGTACAGCTTGCACCACGCTGATGAGGGCCAACAGCCCGAAACGCGTCCGTGGTTAGCTTTTCTTGATTAATCAAGAATGGGTATTTGGCCAAATCTGGAATAATTAAAAAATCAACGTGAATAGTTTATATTTATTCCGATAGATGGCGCAAGCCATTAGCAACTTTCCTTTGCAAGATAAGGAGATGCCTTTTTCAGAATTTATGCACCTTATATCCCAGTACAATATCACATTTTTACTAATTTTTAAATTTTTATTTATTTCTTATTTATTAATTAAGAAATAATTTAAAAAATCAACGATTAGTTGATATTTATTCCGATAAATGGCGCAAGCCATCAGCAACTTTTAGTTGCGCGATCAGGAAATGCCTTTTTTTATTAATATATATTATTTTATATCACAAGAATATATTCAAGATAATCGGGAACTTCCATATAAAATAGGAATGCATTAGAGAAGTTTAATAGTTTGTGAAAAAACATGGTTAATCCTATAAGGCACAATATCCTTAGTAAAATAAAGGATTAAATTCTTGCTTTCAGAACGCATGTGGTTCTGAAACTAAAAATATATAGATTAATTGATTTTTGTTCTTTTTTTGTCGGAGATAAAAAACAGAAATCAAACGATAGTGTTCAGACCCATTACACTTTGATGAAAAATGACAATTTTTAACGATATTTGACATTACATTTTAGCTCGGATAGAATAATTTTTCCTATATATTGAAACAGTGGTCTGATAATACTTAATATTATTTGAAATATAGAGGTTTATAAAATATATTTATTAAAATTATATAAAAAAGTGAACAATATTTTTTGTTTAAAAAAATAATATAAATAAAATATTTTGGAGAAATTTCTAAAAACTAATCCCACAATTTTTATTTGGCTTTCTTCCAAAATATGAAATTAATTTCAAAAAAAAAAAAAAAAGATGGGCTCGTCCGGGATTTGAACCCGGGACCTCTCGCACCCTAAGCGAGAATCATACCCCTAGACCAACGAGCCACAACACCTTGTTACCATATCATTCTTAAATATACAATTTTGAAAGAAACTAGAGTATAACGAGAGACAAAGTGAGTCAGTCTCTGGGCAGAAAGATCCTGGCGTTAGCTAGCTGTCGACAGATCAATACAAGCGGTCGATTGTCACTCACATGGGACGCCAAACTTAGATGGCGACAACTTTTGCTCCAAGCACAACTTTTGAATGTTCCTAGCGTGGTTCTTTTACATATTTGTCTATACATTGTTTCTTTAATTTATCACAAATACACATGGTACATGAAAACTCGAAATTATTATAGACACGTATGATTCTTTTAAAAATTAAACAATTTTCTACTGCCCTTATTGCAATGAAAAATTAATGGGAGGGCCTAACTCATCAGTGGTGAACCCTCCCAGCGGTTTCGCCAGTTTAATCTATTAAATTACATATGTTATAGTCCATGACAATGATATACACGCCAAAACTTTTATATTAAAACATATAGTCTTATATTTATGGATTCGACACGGAATCTGCAAGGGAGAAAAGCGTTTTATAAAGTCAAAACTCTATTCATATTAAAAGATTTCAAAATAACTTTACTAGGTGCAGCTCATAAATAAAACCTAGCTTATGATATTTACAGCAATGCATAATATGTAAAGGTTATTCACATATTAAAACAAAGTGTCCAATACAGGATTCGATCCTGGTTCATGGCTGTCAGGAATCGAAGGTTTTACCCACTCGTATATATCTCGTATTTATAAATGTGTCTGTGGTATTATTTTATTAAATTAACAAACCTTATTTTGATCTTATGGTACTCCTTGAAAGTACTATAATTTGTACTTACTGGCCATTTTTCAGGATTTTTCAAATTAGCATCCTTTTATTTGTTAATATTATAATCCTTTCGCAGTAGAATTATAAATAAAAGGAAATTCTCTGAGGGAAGAGTTTCTTTTTATATATAACGGCAATACAAGCTTTCGGGTTCAACAGCCCTTTAACAGGTATAACTACGTTACTAAAACGTATACCTATCGAAGGGCTATTGAGACAGAAAGCTTGTATTACCGTTATATATAAAAATAAACTCTTCCCTCAGCGAATTGTATTTTATTTATCATTTTATTTAATCAAGTTGAGTAGAGGAGTAAAGCAGTTTGTGCTGATAGTCAACTATAAATCTGAATGCAGAAAGAATTCCAAATTTGTACTTACAAGGGGAGAGGTTGGAATGATCAAGTTTGCAATTATCTCATTAGAGAGAGAGAGAGAGAAAAAAAGGTGTATATCATTTACACTTGGAATTAGAATGTAAAATTACTTGTGTGTTGTGTGAACCCGTTTAATCAGATTTTCGCACTATGGATTCGCTGAAGTAATAAAATAAAACTCTCTTCGATAGAAGTCAGGCCATGGTGTTCAGTAGAATATCGACTTTAATTTATCAGGCTAACCATATCGTAACTATAAATCTCGACACAGGTTTAGGGCCACGAAATGTCTTTTATATCTCACACACTACGCAGCCGAAAAACAAGGTAGACATAGTTTTAGGGCCACTATAAAGAGAGTCATGGTTTTGGTATCTTACACACCGTACAAGTAAGGGAAAGGACAAATCTAAGGTCTTCGCAGAGAGCCACTGTCTTTATAATCACTCATCCTCAACCATAGAACACGGCAGACTTGAGGAAACTGAAAAAAGTGTCTGTTTCAATACCTCACAGACCATACAGCCAAGGAACATGGCAGACCTATGGTCACTGCAGATATCAGCTGTCTTTCTAATTGACTCATCGTAAAACCATGGAACACGGCATCCTTTAAATCACTGAAAAAAAACGGTTGCCTCAATACCTCACAGGCCTTACAGCTAAGGGACATGACAAATCGCTCCAGTAAGCCGCTGTCTTTATAATTCACTCATCCTAAAGCCATTGAACACGGAATATTTGAAATCACTGAAAAAAGAGCTGTTTCCATGCCTCACAGGGGCCATACAGCCAAGAAACATGGCACACCTAAGGACACCGCAGAAAGCAGCTGTCTTTATAATTTACTCATCGTAGAGCCCTTTAAACCGGAAGATTGAAATCAGTGAAGAAAAGAGCTGTTTCACAACCTCACAGGAGCCATACAGTTAAGGAACATGGCATACCTAAGATTACTTCAGAGAGCCGCTGTCTTTCTAATTCACATGGAACACGGCATATTTGAAGTCACTGAAGAAAAGAGCTGTTTCAATACCTCACAAGGGCCATACAGATAAGAAACATGGCAGACCTAAGGTCACCGCAGCTGTTTAGTATTCAGTACCAGCCGGGAATATTAATGAGAACACCGGATAGAGATTTCTAACAAAGCTTCACGAAAGAGGAAGTACTCGGGGAGAGATTCTCTCAGAAACATAAATTAAGAGGAAATTGGACCTCAAAGAACCTAGAACATTGCGGCTTCCTTATTTGATAACATTCCCAGTAAATAACGTCATAGATTCCACCATCTTTCCTTCATTCTCAACCCTCTCACAACATTTCAAAATTCATCTAACGACACTTGACATATTGAGTAATGGTTTCCAAACGTCTTTTTTTCTTTTGACATTATATTTTTGGACACACATAAGAAATTTTAGAGGCAAAAAATACCAAACATTTACCAACGCAATAACGTGTATATGGATAGATATAGAAATTCCTCATAATACCTTCCTTCTACAATATAAAAAAAATATATATAAATATAAAGTTGTCCCAAAAGTTCGTGTTTTTCTTATTACTTGGCGAATAATATTATTACGGCGAATATATAATAATACATTATAAAATTACTTATACATAATACAAAGACATTATACATAACGTCGTATAATATTGGCTATTTCAATTTTTTGCAAGTGTTTACTAAATTTTGGGACAACCTTATATTTAAATATAAAATTTTAAAAGAAGCTGCAGAATAAAAATGAAGAGTAAACTGAAGGACAAAGAAGATATACAGTTAAACCTGTCTATAGCGCCCCCTCTAAATAGCGCCTTCCTCTCTATAGCCCCCGATTTTAAATCCGTAGTACGATGCGATTTACATTAAAAGTCACCTGTCTATAGCACTCCCTCTAATAGAACCTCCCTCTCTATAGCGCCCGATTTTATATATGTAGTACGATGCGATTTACATTAAAAGTGACCTGTCTATAGCACCCCCTCTCTATAGCACCCTATTTTGGTGAGTCCCAAGAGGGGGCGCTATAGACAGGTTTAACTGTATATTTATATGCCTATTATTTGATATTTAGAAATATATAAAATGACTATTGTGAATGTAATTATATTTCTCTTTTTCCCTGCCTCTTTGGACTTCGAGATGTGAAATTTAATTAGATGTTTATATATACAGTATTAATAAATTCCTGTATATTATACATCTTTAGAAAATCTTATATTTTGTATGAAGATTAATATGAATTATAAATAAAGAAAATTCTCCCTGAAGGAAGAGAGTTTTTTTTTTAATCCATTTTAACGAAGGGATTATATTATTAACAGGTACTCGTATTAATATTTATCAATACATTTCAACAACTATTTTCCTTTTTATCAAATCCCTAAATTCTTCTAAATAAAATTTCAACAATGGTGTTTAAATGTTTGAAGCAATCAATTTTAATTTCCTACTAAATTCTTTTAGATGGTTTAAGAAACTATTAAATGCTCATCTAAAATTATTATGCTAATTTTAAAATATTCATGTGCATATGCTCAGATATTATCTTTCGTTTCTCAATTCGAAGATTTTGAATATCGTTTCAACGTGTCTCAAAATTTAATAGCCACTGTTCAAAAAACAAATTGTATCTACAATTCAATTTATAAATCTGCAAGTTGATAGAGAAAAACAAATTCAAAAAAGCGAATGCAAATCATCACCTATAAAATCTTGTTCATGAAAGTGAATCGAATTTGCATAACAGGTATTTAACTTTATGATCAAACTCCGCCTTTGCCGGTCCCAAGCCCGGATGAAAAAAAGGAGGGGGAGCAGTAACAAGCTCACTAAAAAACCTGGGCTCAGCTGGCCCAGTTGATAGTACCCTGTAAGGGCTCCTAATCCAGGGATACAGGATGAGTCTGTACTCCATGTTAGGAGCGACTGCACATGGCGTCTGTTCATCTCAGAGGCGGCCATTTCTTTTGGAGCTAAATCAGCCTGCCACTGAGTAGTGCTCCCAGTCTTAATGACAAAGGCAGACGCATTTTACTTCACCCAGTGTGGAGATAAGAAAGAAGAAGAACTTTATGATCAGGTTTTGATTTATTGTCCATTACATTTGCACATATGGTAGGATCGACTCATATATAATATTTTTGATATCCTATATATATATAAATATGGAATGAAAATTCAAAACTAATACAAAATATTCTTAATTTTCAAATAGAAGACACTTCTCAAGCATTTTTCTTTTTAAAATACAGTAATTAAATATTTAAAATATTGAAAAGATTTTTACATATCTCTGATAATTCCTAAAAGATAATAATCAGTTTCAAATCTCTTTTCTCAAGAAACTACTCCTACAAATAGTAAGTACATAGGATATGATAATTTATATTTTAAATAGAATAATCCTTGACGAAGACCAAATATGTATTTTACAAATAAACCTTAGAAAGAACATTTTAACGTGGCACCAAAAGTGGCACCTCTATCTTAAAAAATTCATTAAACAATGTATTTCAGGTAATTATCCCAGTACAAAACGTATAGTTGCTGATAATGCCACAAAACCAGTTTTGGAAAATTCAGGCAAAAGCCAAACTGTACACCATCGAAGCTGTCCTTGTACTGATGAGGGCGAAAGCCTGAAACCATTTATTATCAAAACAGACGCGATATCCCCACAAGGGATGCTTGCATCAAGAAACAACACTAAACTTAGATACTATATTACATAAACAATTGAATAATTACATAGTTTGTATATAGTTTAAAGAAGAAAAAAGAAAGGACACTGAAATCATGCTTGAATTTACAACTTACAAATGAAACAAAAACAAACAAATATACCTAGTTTGGTAATTACGGTGTTTTTTAACCAACAGAGAAAATCATAGATATATTTAGAGAATCTAAATTTAAGCCTGAAACCATGGTATATCTTCCAATATGCAGATAGATAACTATGTAAACTATTGTTCGACCTCGCTGTCATCCTGGCTACAAAGGTAAGTACGATTGACATCATAGTTTGATATATGTCACACTCCATTTTGTAATCAATGAATGTGTTACATGTTATCATGTGGAGATAACTATTGTCTAGAAAATTGCCACAGTTGTGTTCTAATATGAATAGAGAAGAGAAATAATTTCACCCATCGTTTTTATCTTTATAGTATCGAGGAAATAATTTATAATGATTGTCCAATAAAAAAAGCCACCAAATATTTCTATTAAAGGATATAAAATTCGTCATACCGTTGGACACCCGGGTGTCCTATGTCCTCAAACTTCCCGTCGTGATGTTATGCCGATCGTACCCATACCCCCATGATAATAAATTTATTTTCCTCCAATTTACCCACACTAATCTTATTTATTAGCTCGATTGTCTTTATATAATTTTTCCTGTATCATATTACCTTTAAGGTACCATTACCTTTTTCCTGTATGTACCCTACATTTATGCCTGGAGAAACTGTATAAGACTAAAAGGTCTTAATAAGGCCTTTTGTTGTTGTTGTACCCATACCCATCTTACCCATGTTTAGTTTTCCCACATCCAGCTGTCCGATATGCAGAACCTGGACAAAATATTCGGAAAAGCGGTATTACTCATAAAGAACGGTCACGTCTTGGTTGACATTTCCAGCAGCAATGTCTACTCTGACTGACTCATCCAAAAAAAGTCTGTTACTGAAGGACATCTTCATAGAGACCATCTAAAAAAAGGAGAAAAAATGGCTAATCCTTCATAATCGAACGCAATACGACGATGTGGTCATGCGGGAAAAATCTGGTCAATAACGTCTTATCAGCTTACTGCTTATGGCTACAAATGGATTTGTTCAAGGACCTCATCCTGCCCCATAAAAAAAGCTAAGTTGACTGACACAATTAGAAATCAGGTCTAAATGACTTCAATATGAGTTGCTCACTCTACAATCGTCTGAGTCAGTTCGAAGATAACTGCCTTCAGAAGTTCTTGTATAAAAACAGATGCTCCAAAAAATCTCGAGTAGTCACTCCAGGAAAGTTCAGAGACAATGTTCCAAGTGATTGATGCGGCCACTTTTACCTGCAGCTACCAGGTTCTATTCCTCTGGCTACAACTCCTATTCTCCCAAGTGCAAAACGCCCTGCAGTCCACAATATGGTCAATGTGTCCTTGAAAAAAAGCTGACACCTCTATTAATAATAAGATTGCCGCAGAAAAACAGGATCTAAATCCCAGCCTTTAATATATAAGAGTTAGAATTCATACAAGTCTAATGTACACCAATAAATGGACCTCTTGTGATTAGGATTGGAAATGCTATGGCGGACTCTGTGGCATGATGTCGCACGTACACAACTCTAGACATCCACCCTGGATCTGAGCTCACCTGTGTCGCTACACCAAACATCATCATTCTGTGTCAAGATAATATTGTCGGCATTAATTCGAACCTGACCTCTATAACTGTCTGGAAGATGGTACTGGTTAACCCACAGGAAGGACTTTCAAATGATGATTTAGGCCCGTCCAATATTTTTAATTAACTAATTACACATATACTGTATATAGCACACAACACATTAACAGTGTGTAAATAACAACTTTTAAAACTTTTACAAGATCTCTCTTTTAATACAACATATTTATGCTAGCTTTCTAAATTTATATATTCAGGTCTTTTATGACTAAAATAATGGATTACATACAAAATAAAAGCAAATAAAGCTTAGTCGGAAGTCTTATATCATCAATGAGACAATTTCATTCAAATCAATAGAGACTCTAACATCAACAATCTCGTAAAGATAGAGGCTGCCTGGCCGGCATTCATATTTATATGAAAAATAGACACTTCGGCCAGTTGGAGTTTTTTATTTTCTCAACGTTTCGACAAATATATTTTGTCTTCGTCAGGAGAAGTAAATAAAAATAAACATTTGGCAAGGCGTTAAAAATTGTTCTGAGGTTTGCATAGGCGTTCTCACGTGATTTTTCGAATTTAGTACAACATCTAAAGCGCGAGTCAAAAAACAAATATTATACTCGTCAAAGACTATGATCTTGGAAATAAAAATATATAATAATAAAATTATAATAAATTAAGTAAAAATAAATAAATAAAGTAATATAATAATAATAATCACAAAGATTAATATATAGATTTCTAACTATTATGTCCATTTTTTTATCTAGCTTATTAACTACTTTTTAAATTTAAAAATGAAGCATATTGTTGCGGAATATCTTCAAAAATATTTATAGTTCTTTTCCCAAATTCTCGTGATACCCATCCCTCTAAAAATAATCTTTCCTTTTTAAATTTTATATTCCTGTGAAATATCTCAATATCATTCCAATCTGGCCTATGTCCAATCTCATCTATCTGGTTTTCCTAAGACATTTATTCACAAACACTTTCACATCCTAAACCTATCTCTTAATCAGCTCGCATATAAAACCTGATACATCCTCTCTTACTCCACTCTTTTTAACTCCAGGCTGAAAATTGCGTAGTTACGGCATCAACATTTATTCCACACATCCCCATAGCTTATAAATGAAACACTTATGTTGCGTCGTCATGTTTCTCCATTTACCAACACGACTGCGTGGGCAAAATAAGCTTTTATTGCCAACACAAGATAAGGTACAAGACTTGTCTAACGTGCTACAGAACTGTCGCTCTAAAACTCACAATGATATTTATATGTTACAAAAGCACAATTAATAACTATTCAAAATAGCATAACAAACAACTAAGCAAAATACAATAAACATATGATAATACACAACAAATTACAAACCCAATAACCAAAAAAACACCTCAATATAGCCATTAACTAACACGAGGGCAGTTTATTTTGTCACTTGTTCCCAATGTAATGCCAACTACGTTGTGGATGCTGGCAGAACCATTAAGATCTGTCTTAAAGAACACCGAAAATACATTGACGATAAATACAACAGACCACACTAATATACCAACACATTCAATCCACCATTCCAATCTATAAAAAGCTATAGACCATAATGACAATACAGTTAAACCTGTCTATAGCGCCCCCTTTTGGGACTCACCAAAATAGGGTGCTATAGAGAGGGGGTGCTATAGACAGGTCACTTTTAATGTAAAATGTTTACATTTTAATGTTTAAAATTGGGCGCTATAGAGAGGAAGGCGCTATTTAGAGGGGGCGCTATAGACAGGTTTAACTGTATATATATAACAAATACCAAAATTCAATACTAGAAACCCAGATAGCCAATAAATTAAATATCATATACCGAAGACAAGAGAACTACCATACCATTACAAAAATGTCAAAAAGAGACTAACTTTTAATAGATTCACATAGCTAATTGTTGCGTGAAACACGTTACCCATGTGTCACGGACTTTATTGTTGACATAAAACGTTAAGCTTTTTATTTGTATTTCTTGTTGTGCGTTTATTATCCATTAATTTTATCCAGATAATACCTCTGTAGAAGAAATATAAAGTTTGAAAGGTTGTACAAATAGGTGTATTATAAAAAGAGAGACCTTTTACCCTAAAGTAATAGTGAACGTTTATTTATTGATCTTAGTAAGAAGTAAAAATAATTTTTATATAAAAAATAAATCTTTTCGCAATAAATTCCTTTTACTTAAACTTTTATTAAACGTTTTTCATTTTTTTTAATAATAGAGAATAAAACGTTCTCTTCTTCTTTTCTTCTTTTATATTTTGCTTTAATCTTTCTTATGCGGGGCCAAATTTAATCTAACTTTAAAGTTTGTAACCACATGTTGGACACCATTGGTATACTTCAATATAGCCAAACTAATGACAAGGTTATATGACAACCATTGAGTCCAATACAGTTCTGAACATGTTTCCAACTCGAAGAATCTACGCCGGATGACCCAAGCCACCAGAAAGAGTCGCCATGCATGCCGGTTCTCACGTGGTATCCTGCACGACCTTGACCCGCGGTCTCCCTCCCACGAGCGTCGTCACCTTGGGTTCTACTCTTGTCCGGACCTTTTGTCTATCAGCTGTGAGGATTGATGGATCCGTTCATCGTTTCTTTGATGAGAATTTAAGGTTTTCTTATTTAGAGTTTACATGAGAAAGATCGAAAAAATTGATAAAAACTTCAATACATCTTTTTAAAGCGACGCATTATTAAATTGTACTTAGTTAACTTTCGAGTCAAGAAGCTCTTCAATAGACCTGAAGGCTTTCTTGGATTTAAAAATATCCAAACAGAACCTGAAGGCTTTCTTGGATTGAAAGATATCCAAACAGAACCTGAAGGATTTCTTGGATTGAAAGATATCCAAAGTGAGTTGCCAACTTTCAATGGCAGATTAGAATCATGGCTTTCATTTTAAAGATCTATTTTTTTTTCTGCAATTGGTTCTAACTCACAAATACCTGATATTGAAAAGTTACTATATTTGAAAGGCCAACTGAGAGGCGAAGCCCTAAGACTGGTCAACACATTTCCAATTACAGCCGATAATTATGTTGAGGTTTGGCAAACTTTATTAACAAGATATGATAACCCAAAGGATCTAATTTTCACCCAAATAGATAATGCATTAAGATTACCAAAATTAGCCGATGACAACCATAATTTAATGTTTAAACTTCTAGATAGCTGCAACGAAATAGTAAGAACAGTGAAGGTATTAGGTTACCAAATCGATAGTTTATCTGAGGTATTTTTCGTCAAGATCATACAAGATAAGCTTGATAAAACCACAAGAAAACAATGGGAATTGCAGAACAACCCAAGAGTTGTGCCTTCAATTAAGGATTTAATGGAATTTTTGGAAATTCACTCAAAAAGCTTGCAGAATTTACCAAATAAAGATTCAAATGTGGAGAAACATTCAATGAAAAAGGAATTACAAAAGGTGAATGTTTATAATTCATATATGATAAAATGTCTTAAATGTGAAGATGCACATGCTCTTTCAAGCTGTAATTTATTTTCTAAATCACCTGAGTCAGAGAGAGTGAATTTTGTTAGTTCGGCTAAATTGTGTTTCAGATGTTTAAAGCCAAACCATTTAGCAAAGAATTGTTATTGCAAAAACATTTGTCAAATTTGCAAGAAAAGACACCACACTTTGATTCACCAAGAAACCAAGGTTCAAGAAATTGATGAAGGGAAATTTGAGTGTGGAAAAGACATCAAAAATACAACTTGTCTTTTAAGTAATAAGAAATATTTTTCAAATGTCATGCTTACAACCACTAGGATTAAAATCAAGGATAACAATGGTGTGCCTCAGACATGTAGAGCCTTGATAGACTCAGGGTCTCAGGCGAACTTTATATCAGGACAATGTAGAAAAATACTAGGACTTGAATATGCTACCTTACACTCGCAAATATCGAGAATTTCTGGACATTTTTGCGAGTCACTCTTATGGACTTGTGGAGTTTGAATTTACGCCACATTTCAAATCCGATGAACTTTTCAAAGTGAACGCCTTGGTGTTGGATAAGTTGACAAATAATTTGCCAACTTTTACATGTCCAAAGTCAAACTTGACGCATCTCAAAACCATGCCTCTGGCTGATCCAGATTATAATATTTCTGCTCCCATCGACATATTAATTGGTGCTGAGTTAGCTATGACCCTGTTCACTGGAGAGTCCATTATCGGCGATGAAGAACAACTAACTGCTACTTCTTCTAAATTAGGATGGCTCCTTTCTGGAAGAGTTTCCTTTAAGGGTAGTAGGAGAAGTATTAGGAATATCATTCAGTTACATAATGCATGCCTGGAAACCCAAAATATAGTCGAAATATTTTGGAAATTGGAATCCATTCCTGATGTGACTTCTATATCTAAGGATGAAAATGAAAGTGAAATCCATTTTGTGGAAACACATGGAAGGGATTCCACAGGCAGATATGTTGTACAACTGCCATTTCGGAATGACTGCCAATTAGGAGATTCAAGATCCAATGCGATCAAAAGACTTTGTTATAATACGAATAAAATCATAAAGGATGAGTTTCTTTATTGCTTTCGGGCGCAAGCAGCCCTTCTACAGGAATAAAAGAAAGCACGTTAATCAGACATGTATATATTGTTGCATCATGATTAATGCGCGTATTTTAAAAATTATTTTAATATTATTTTCAAGATATTTAAATTTTAAATTATATATTTATTTATTTTTATTTAAAACATAATATTTAGATTATCATCATTCCTTTTTATAGTTTCATTCCTTTTGTAATATTTTATTGTACATATATCTTTATGCTTATTGGAAGACTGCGGATCGGACGGAGGAGCAAGAGAAGAATAAATAAACACAATAACTTGAAAAGGTAATTTATTTTTATTTAATTTTATTTATTTACTTTTATTCATTTGATTTAAATATGGAAACCCGTTCGGGAAACGTGTATAACACCAAGAAGGAAGAAACCAAGGTCAACGACCCTGCAAAGCTGCAACTTGGTGCAACAATTGGTAGAGATGCTGGTTTCGAACCAGTTGCTTTGAATCCCATATAGAAATTCCTAAATATGGCGGGACAGAAGACCCTCGCCCATGGATAGAATCCCTCGAAGAGATTGGTTTCCTCTATCATTGGGCAGACTACATAATTGCCCGTTATGCCGCCATGAACATGACGGGAAGCGCTAAAACCTGGTTGAATTTACACAAAGCGAGTTTCACGAGCTGGGAAAATATTAAAATCCGCCTCATTCAGGATTTTTCTCTGGACGCCAATAAAGAAGAACTAAGAATGAATCTCAAAAGAATGCAACACTGGAATGAACCAGCAATCAGGTTAGCGGAAGACATCCTAGTGTTGTGCAACAAGGTTGACCCCGCAATGGAAGAAGAAACAAAAATCGATCATGTTATTGGAGGGACTGAAAAAAGAGTACTCATTCGCGCTCTACCTGAACCCTCCTAAAACGACCGATGAACTTCTTGTCGTGTGCAAGAAAATGGATTCTTTTGAAAAGAAGTATCGGGAACGTGTGGAGAAATCCAGAAACCTATATAACGGTCCACGCTATTCTAGACCCCAACAACAATCGAGGTACGTGCCGCCGACTGCCACACGAAACTACCAGACCCCTTCCAGGCCCCAAGCCCTGTTTCCAATAATTACAAGAACGACTTCCCTCCTACTCCCAGGCAGTATCGAAACAACTTGACCCAGCCCTTTACCACGAGACGTCCTTATAATCCCAAACTTTGTGCCGAAACCAAACCTCCAGAGAAACACCTACAATAAAAGTCAAGAAGTGAGCAAAATAGGACGGAAGATGGAAGACCAATCTGCTTCAAGTGTAACAAGCCAGGGCACGTGGCCCGTTATTGTAGGGTCAAGTTTATAAGAATCCTAGAAGAGGATCCAACAGCTACCCAAGAGAAGATCGAAGAGAAATGCCAAATGAATGAATTATCAGATAAATCAGGACCTCGGCTTTATGCTGATGTATGTCATAGCACACAGACACATATTCCTACCCGGAATAGATATTCCGTGTTGGAGATTTAAACTAAGCGTCGCGCCCTGAATATGTCAAAGCAAGTTGACCATAAATGGAATAAAAAAGTTGGACCCTAAATACAAATTAAAAATTCATGTGGACAAGATAGGAACTTTTGAAGCTTTGGTTGATACAGGCGCTGACCTCTCAGTGGTCGACCTCAGAACGCCCTCAATACAGGCCATGGTATAAGTAAACTCGCAAAAACTTGTGCAGGACCCGATGGAAAACAATTAGACATAGTAGGAAGTATATTGTTAAATATAAAAATTGATGACAAAGCATTATCGCACAAATTTGTGATTTTGAAAACGCATTTACGGACATTAATTTTTGGAAGAGATTTCCTTAAGAAAATGAACGCGAAAATAGATTTCAAAAAAGAAATAATAAAATACGATCTAAAGAATAATCATGACATAAGCAATTATGAACTGAAAAAAATAAAAAGCGTTGAAGATACTGTTATACCTGAACCTGTCTATTAGATAATTAAGGCCTCAATAGAAGCAGAGGATGGCGAATATGTCATCGAAGAGAACAACAGAATGATTCAAACAAATGGCCTTCGATTGGCAAGAAGTTTGCTTACTGTCACGGATAGGAAAACTCATATCTGGATAACGAACCCTTATCCTCGACCTTTAAAAATCATGAAAGACCCAAACATTGGGTTATGGAAGCCTTCCTGCAGAGGTAAAGTTCATAGAGAAGTTAGAACAAATTAATAATGACGAAATCCAATTTCAGATAAACAAAAATCTATCACCTAAAGAACAAGAGGATTTGAAACAAATTTTGATTAAGTATGCTGATTTGTTTTCGCCGAGGTTAGGCAGGACCAATTTGGCCAAAACACCGGATCGATACAAGAAGATGCAAAACCGATGAAGCACAAGCCATATAGGGTGAGCCCCAAAGAACGGGGACATTATAAAAGATCCAAATTGATGAAATGATCAAAGAAGGCATAATTAGACCATCTCAAGTCCCTGGTCTTTCCCTGTAATACTGGTCAAGAAGAGAGATGGTAAGTTCAGATTTTGTTGTAGACTATAGAAAATTGAATGAGGTAACAGTAAAGGATGTTTATCCAATCCCAAGAATTGATGACGTAATGGATACTCTCCAAGGATCGAAGTACTTCTCAGCAATAGACCTTAGATCGGGATATTGGCAAGTCGAAATTCGAAGAGAAAGACAAGGAGAAGACAGCTTTCACTACGACCCACGGTTTATATGAATTCAACGTCATGCCCTTTGGGACTATGCTAACGCCCCTGCTACTTTCGAGAGGAATATGGACAATGTGCTTGGAAATCTAAGATGGCAGATTTGCCTTTGTTATCTGGACGACGTTATTATATACAGCTCAGACTTTCCAACCCACCTTAAAAGACTTGAAGCTGTCTTAAATGTTTTAGTGAATCTAATTTGAAACTGAACGACAACGAAATGCAGATTTGCTTTTGAAGAACTTGAGATCCTTGGTCATATAACCAACCAACAGGGTATAAAACCGGCCGAATATAATATCAAAGCCGTTAGGGATTTTCCTCAGCCCAAGAAGGACAAAGAAAGTACAATCATTCCTAGGAATGTGTTCCTATTATAGAAAATTCATTAAAGATTTCTCATTAATTGCTGACCCATTGACAGGATTCATCAGGAAAAATGCGCAATTTACCTGGACAGAAAATCAAGAGGAAACATTTCAAAACCTTAAAAAAGCTCTGATAAATCCGCCAATTTTAGGTCACTTTGATCCAAATGCAGCCCACCTACATTCACACAGACGCCTCTAACATCGGCTTAGGTGCAACACTGGTCCAAATTATCTGTGGGGAGAGAAGGTGATATCATATTTGAGTCGAACTCTAAGTAAATCTGAGCAAAATTACTCAAACCACCGAAAAGGAATGTTTGGCTGTGGTGTGGGCGATATCAAAATTACGACCTTACCTATATGGAAGACACTTCAAGATAATTACAGACCATCACGCATTGTGCTGGCTGAAAAATCTTAAAGATCCAACAGGTAGACTTGCAAGGTGGGCACTGAAAATCAGGAATATGATTTTGACATAATACACAAAATCGGGTAAAAAAATATGGATGCTGATGGCTTATCTAGAGGACCCCTACCTGAAACGGATTGGGTCGAAGATTATGAACGACTATTTTTGAATCAGATAATAAATGAAGAGGATGAATTCATAGAAAATGTTAAGAAAAGCCTTAAAGGAAGCAACGAGCAATCACACAGAATTTTAAAGAGGAAAATGGATGTCTATATAAGAAGAACCCAAACCTGAAGACAGAGCATGGTTGCTGGGTAGTGCCGAAGAAGAGAAGGAAAGAAATCATGATGTGAATTCCACAACCATATGCTGAATGGCCATCTAGGCGTCGCCAGAACCACATACCGTTTGAAGAATAAATATCATTGGCCTTCCATGCTGAAAGATGTTTCAGAATTTGTAAAGACGTGCCATCTTTGCCAAAGTCGGAAAGGTTCAATCAGTCGCCCTCTGGACTTTTGCAACCCATTCCCCCAGCTAACTACCCTTTTGAAAGAATCGGGATTGACTTTGTTGGTCCCTTGCCATCAACGAAAAGAAGAAGGAAGTGGATAATTGTGTTGACTGATTATTATACCAGGTACGCTGAAACAAAGGCAGTATCAGAAGCAACAGTGAAAGAAGTCTCTACATTTTTAATCGAACAATTTTTTTTACGTCACGGGGCCCCAAGGTTTCTTATTAGTGACAGAGGTTCACAGTTCACTAGCAATTTGATGAAGGAGGTTATGAAAATGTGCAAAGTTAAACACTGCTTCACGACGAGCTACCATCCTCAGACTAACGGACTAACGGAACGGCTAAATAGAACTCTAATCAACATGATAAGCATGTATGTAAATACAGACCAGAAGAACTGGGACGAATCCTCCCTTTCGTCACCCGCGCGTACAATACCACGATTCAAGAAACCACAGGCTACTCTCCATTTTTCCTGTTATTTGGGAGGGAACCCATGTCCCTCTTAGACGACGATAATATCCCAATTGACAGTAACATGAACGATTATGACGAATATATAGAAAATTACATTATGGGCAGCAGAGCATAAAGACTTACTAGGACAATATACAAGACCATATTTATCCGTAGGTTCCTGAATCTGCCCAGATACACTCCAGGTTACCTAATCAGATTAGAAACCGGTCGTATCTCATTGAGTGTAACAGCCCTTAATATTAACCCTGAAGTATTGGCTGCGGGTGTTGAATATGAGCAGTGACAGATTGCCACGTATATGTCTTTTAATAGAACACGGGAACTCTCTAATGCTTCGGGCACACCCATCGGTTTCATTAAAAAGCTCACTAATCTGCTTAACGATAATGGATCCCCTGCACTTGTTTCCTGTGATGACCCTGAACGCTGAGGAGCGCGATTACAGGGCTCTTAAAAACAGCGGCAGACCAATCTATAACAAACGACCTTACAAGAATGGGTAAATCTAAGCTATACTCTCACTACAAAGACATTCACATATCTTTCATGACGGAGGGATACCTTTTAGGGGATTTTCCTTTCTCGGTTGTAAGACTGCTCGCACAAGAGTTAGAATACTTTCAAGTTTTTTTTAGAGAAAACCACACCAAGATGCTCTGCGGTGAGGACCCGATTTGTACCTTCTGTAATTCAAAACTAAAAAATAAAATCACTCCACTATATTTTTGATTGCTATGCTCTGAAAGAAGAAAGAAGAACCCTTATGCTCAAAACTGGGCAACTCTGTGCTTCACTTCCATCAATAATTGACAATATGACCCAGAATAAGTATATTGCTACGGCGTTCTTATGGTTTCCACAAGTCCATATCTCAGAAGAAGGCCAAGTGATACTCACTCCTCACTTTCTTACTGCTACTCTTTTTGTGTTGATTTCTTGCTTCCCTCTTTCTTCTTATTATTTTTTTTTTTCCTTTTCTTGTTTTTTTTTTTCTTTCTCTTTTTACTCTGTATATATCGTTATTTCGTTGTCTCACTGCTTTGTTCTTATGCATACCTCTGGTGAATCCTGTATAGGGTCAAGTGACCCTAAATAAAGGCTTTTTTGTTGTTTGTTGTTGTTGTATATAGAAAATTACTTAGATAAAATAGCAAGGACCGAGACAGGTAGTCATTAACAACACAGAGAAGACTCAGGAAAGAATGAAACGAAACTATGACAAAAAACACAACGAGAGAATCTATGAACCAGGACATTTAGTGGCAGTTTGGACACCAGTCAGGAAAATCGGAAATGTGAAAAACTATTGAGAAAATATTTTGGGTCCATATCGAATATTAAAGAAGCTGTCCAACGTAAATTACTTAATTGAATCGAAAGATAATCCTGGCCAAGACCCATTGATTGTCCATGTCTCAAGACTCAAACCTTATTTTGAAAGAATTGATGAGGTCACTCACGAGGACGTGACGACCTCTGGAGAGGGGGAAGTGTTGCATCATGATTAATGCGCGTTTTTTAAAAATTATTTTAATATTATTTTCAAGATATTTAAATTATATATTTATTTATTTGTATTTAAAACAGAATATTTAGATTATCATCATTCCTTTTTATAGTTTCATTCCTTTTGTAATATTTTATTGTACATATATCTTTATTGCTTATTGGAAGACTGCGGATCGGACGGAGGAGCAAGAGAAGAATAAATAAACACAATAACTTGAAAAGGTAATTTATTTTTATTTAATTTTATTTATTTACTTTTATTCATTTGATTTAAATATGGAAACCCGTTCGGAAACGTGTATAACACCAAGAAGGAAGAAACCAAGGTCGACGACCCTGCAAAGCTGCAACTTGGTGCAACAATATACATATATATAAGCTAAATTTTTTGCAAACCTAGGATTATTTAAAAAATTTTTATTAAGTAATAACTATTGCTATGTAAATTAATTTATCTGCTAATATTATTAAATGCAAAATTATAAAATGCTGTAATGAAGAGAAAACAAATTATTCTATTTTAGTTTATGGACCAGCCTATCATGTCTCTGAGATATCGATGTGTCTATTTATACTATTATATTTTGATAAAATTAGTGCTTCCAGTAATAATCTTTTGTATTTACTATTTATGTTTGTGTAATGAATATTAGGGTTTGATAGATTGAAATCGTGATCTGTATTTTTGATGTGTTGTACTATTAGAGATTTGGGGTCATTGTTTTTAATGTTCCTTCTATGTTCGTCCATTCTGTCTTTTATATGCCTACCTGTTTCACCTACATAAACATTATTGCATTGGTTGCATGATATGGAATATATGGCTTTGCTATTGTATAGTTTCGGTATTGGAAAACTGTTTCTGGTGATGGGTTTCTTATTAGGGTTGTCTTATAATATGTTCTTATACCATGTTTGCTTAAGATTCTGGCTATATGGGTACTACTATTAAATAGGGAATTATACATATTGATTTATAAACATGATTATTTGGTATAAGGGAGGATTATAGAAATGTCTTAATATGAAGTTTTGGGATAACCATTAGAAGTGAGTTGGTTGATCAAAAATTGGGTTTCTATAGCTTTTGAGGATTGGGTGGAACAATGTGTGAATATTCGTTTGGAAACGGTTTTTACAGTATTGATTTTGTGACTTAGGGGACAATAAGAAGAAAAATGTATATAATTTGGAGTGGAGTTTGGCTTGTATATTTCTGTTGTGTATTGATTTTGTGTTTTTAATATGAGTACATCTAGGAATGGTAAGGTCTTATTGTTTTCAGTTTCTATAGTGAAATCAATGTCATTATGTATAGACTTTAGTTGGGTAAAAACGGAATCTATTTTGTTAGAATTGGAGATACAAAAGATCTCATCTATGTATCTTTGCCAGATGATAATGTCTGTGGGAAAAAGGTTGGTTATCGTTTTATCTATTTTTCTCATTACAATTTCTGCTAAAGGTGAAGAGAGGGGGCTTCCCATGGGGGAGCCCCTTGGTTTGTTTATAAAAATTGCTATTGAAGGAAAATATATTGTATTGTAAACTAAGCCTTAATTAATGAAATAATTTTAGAAGAGGTATCTGAAGGAATATTATTTAATGCTAAAAATTCTATTGTGTTATCTATTATTATATGGTGTGGTAAGCTTGGGTACATATTAACAACGTCAAAAGATATCATGGTGCTATTAGGAGAGAGAGGGAGAATGTGTATATTTTCTATAAATTTTGATATGGATGTGATGGATGTTGTAGTGGGGTTGTCTTTTTGAATGGGAATAAGAAAGCTTGCTAGGAATTTAGCTAAGGGGGCTATAGGAGACATATGATATACTATAATAGGTCGAATAGGGATACCTTGTTTATGGATCTTGGGTTGGCCGTAGATATAAGCGACACTTTTTATATTTTCTAGGAACGATTTTAAGTTTTCTGTAGTAATAGTATTATTTCTGCATAAATTCCTAAGATCTTTTGTATATAGGGCATATGATTGAGATTTTTCAATGGTGGATATAAGTTTGAATACTTTGGAGTTGTTTTAGGGTTTATTCATTTTTGATATATAATCTTGAGTGTTCATAATAACTGTTTTGGATCCTTTAAATAAAGAAACTCATTCCTTTATGATTTTATTCGTATTATAATATATTGAAAGGATTACTCGTCTTAAAAAAAAAGACTTTGTTCTTGGGAAAGATCTTTGATTCCACGACCTGAAGTTTATGACCAATATAGAAAGCTTCATTAAGGAATATAAGTAATAGATTTAAAGCGAACGAGGATGCGTGTCTCCTCGTTCGCTTTAAATCTATTACTTACATTCTTCAGAGGATTTCACCTTCTTTACATTAAGGAATATCTTGAATTGGGAACATATGAGCTTAGTACCAAAGGAAGATATCATTAAGGAAGGTTACTATCTGCCTCATCATCCTGTAATAAGGAAAAAAAAGTTGCACCACCAAATTGCGAGTTGTATTTGACGTATCAGCAAAAACTGATTCAGGTTTGTCCCTTGAATGATGCTTTAATTTCAGGGCCCAAAATTCAAACAGGATTTGTTTCACATCATTCTGAGATTCAGAATTCATCCTGTTGCTATAAATGCTGATATCGCCAAGATGTATAGGCAAATTAGAATATCACAAGAAGACTCGGAATTCCAAAGACTTGTATGGCGGAATGATCCTCATGATAAAATAAAGGACTATCGGCTAGAAAACTGTCACTTATGGGGACTAGTTGTGCACACATTTTTGGCCACTCGTATCATCAAACAGGTTGGCTTTGGATGAGCAGAGTAAGTTTCCAAAAGCTAGCAAAATAGCATTGACAGATTTTTATGTGATGATCTAGTAACTGGAACTTTTTCAGTAGATGAAGGCAAGAATTTGGTGCAAGAAATCTATGGTTACTAAGTGCAGGAGGCTTCGAACTTCGTAAGTGGACCTCCAGTGTTCCTGATGTTCTGTCACTTTTACCAAATCATTTAAAATCCACCAACACAAATATTGAGTTTGAGGCCTTCAATGGCAACCAAGAACTGATGGTTTCACATTTAAGGGAATAGACTCTGCCACTGAACTCTATGACAAAACAAGGAATACTATGACACGGTTGCTAAAATATTTGATCCACTGGGTTGGATCTCACCATTTACGACCACTATTAAACTGATTTTGCAAGAACTTTGGAAGACTGGTTTGGAATGGGATGACCCAATTCAGAGGAACTAAGAAGGAAGCTGACTTTGATAAACCAGGATCTTCCATCGCTAGAGCACATTCGATCCCAAGATGCGTGGTACCCAGGTAATTTTATGAAAGGTAGAATTTCATGGGTTTTGTGATGCATCACCGAAGGCATATGCTGTATCTCTGTATCTAAGGTGATCCTCTCAAACACAAGCGCTAAGACATTTCTCTTAGTGGCAAAAACAAGAGTCGCACCTATGAAGGTGGTTTCACTTCCAAAGTCTAGAATTATGTTCTGCTCTACTTTTGGCAAGATTAGTGAAAACTGTATCGATAACCTCCCTCTTACCATCAATGAAATATATTTATGATCTGATTCTACTATAGCCTTATGCTGGATCAATTCCGAGCCGTGCCGATGGAAGACATTTCTGGCAAATCGAGTTGCTGAGATACACCGGCTTGTCTTCCGGGGTTTGGCTGCCATGTTGATGGAAGGCAGAATCCAGCAGACTGTGCATCACGAGGAATATTTCCATCCGACTTAGTAGAACATCCATTATGGTGGAATGGGCCACCATGGCTAATTGAACCTGCCCTTGAAATTAAGAAATTCATTAATAGCTCCAAGGATGAATTTTAAAGAAGAAGAAAAAAATCAAGACGTATTTTGGTACAAATTGAGTGTGAAATTCCATCCATTGTGATAAACTGCTCATCATTAACCACACTGAAATGTATCATAGCTTGGTGCTTAAGATTTGTCAACAACAGTCGAATGCCTTCACATTCAAGGAACAGGGAGCCCTTAACATTAAGAGAGTTGAATGGTGCCCTGTTGACAGTTGTTAAGTGTGTTCAATCTATTGAATTTTCCAAAGAAAAGTATTGCCTGTTAAGCAACAAGCCAATCCCGAATAAGAGTAGAATATACAATCTATGTCCCTTTTTGAATTCAAGGGGAATCATTAGAGTTGGCGGACGATTAAAAAATGTAAATGTTTATGGTGATCGGATTAATCAAGTTTTACTTCCAAGATCACATCATCTTACCACTCTTATTGTAAACAATGTTCATGTCCATAATCTTCACTCATCAACTCAAGCTACGCTTGCAGCAATAAGAAATATATTCTGGATACCTTCTGGAAGAAATGTTGTACAGAAAATTTTAAGAACATGCATGAAATGTGCTAGATTTAGTAAAGAAGCTCCTTTTCAATTAATGGGACATCTACCTTTTGCAAGGATCAACAGATCAAGGCCGTTTTTGGTAACTGGAATAGATTTTGCAGGACCTTTTCTGATTAAACGGAACATGGGACGTACAACTTCAACCATTATTGCTTACGTTGCCTTGTTCATATGTTTTAGCACTCGGGCCATTCATCTAGAATTAATCAGTAGTCTGACCACAGATGCTCTCATATCCACAATAAGAAGGTTCATTGCTCGAAGAGGTAAACCAGCAACAATTCATAGTGACAACGCCACTAATTTTGTTGGTGCGCATAAGATTATTGAGAAACTATGTCACAATGCCAGTAAAGTTCTTACGAATTCAGAGGGAATTCAGTGGAAATTTATTCCACCATCAGCTCCACATTTTGGTGGACTTTGGGAAGCCGGAGTTAAGTCCATGAAATATCATCTTAGAAGAACAATGGGCAGTGCTTTACTAAATTTTGAAGAACTAACAACATTGTTAGCACAAATTGAAGCTTGCCTGAATTCGCGACCTCTTTGTCCTCTTTCTGAGGACCCTGAAGATCTACAGGCATTGACTCCTGGTCACTTCTTAATAGGTGGTTCTTTAACAGCGCTACCCGATGAAGATGACATCATAGCAATGAGTTTGCCAAATAGATGGCAATTAATTCAAAAATCAATGAATCATTTTTGGACAAGATGGTCCCAAGAATTTGTCACAACTTCAACAAAGATCCAAATGGTGTAAGCCCCAACCCAACATTAAGGAAGGATCCCTGGTGTTGATAAAGAATGAACAACAACCTCCACTAGCATGGAAGATTGGAAGAATTTCAAAGGTGTTTCCAGGAGATGACGCTAGAATCAGAGTGGTAGAAGTCAAGACTGCTAATGGGACTTACAGAAGACCTATTGTAAAATTATGTTTGTTACCTATATAATGTTTTTGATGGTCCCCCATCAAGTTGGTGGCGGGAGAATGTTTAATTTAGTTAGAATATTTATGTTTATATAAAGGTTTAATATAATTTTTCTATAATTGTGTAAATATTCATTGAATTTATCATCATCACCTTTTTTGTTTACAAAAATGTTATATGAAAAATAAAGTAATGTAATTGAGCGAAATGATTGCCCTCATGTTTACTGATCCAATGTTTTAATAATCTAAGGTTTATGTTGTAAGAAAATTATACATTGGGAAGAATTATACAGATTGAAAGATATCCAAACAGAACCTGAAGGCCTTCTTGGATTGAAAAATATCCAAACGGAACACGAAGGGTTTCTTGGATTGAAAAATATCCAAACAGAACACGAAGAGTTTCTTGGATTGAAAAATATCCAAACAGTTCACGAAGGGTTTCTTGGATTGAAAGATATCCAAATAAAACCTGAAGGGTTTCTTGGCTTGAAACATATCCAAGCAGAATCTGAAGGGTTTCTTGGCCCAAAAGTTAGCTGAGCAGAATTTAATAAAGAAATGCCTCACTTCAATACGATGTATCATAGCGAAGTTTTTATTAATTTTCTCGACAATTTAATTTATTTCTTCATTATGTTTTATTATTACCATGTCCTACTCATACGATTGATCCTTCCAAGAGAGAAATTGCCTAAGAAATATATTCTTTCGATTTATTCAAGAGATTGTCTTACATTGAAGATAGGATTGGACCATGTGGCTATTTATCAGTTTATAGAAGGTCGATCATCAGACGGTCGTTCTGGAATCTTTTATTATATACACAATATTGCTGATTATTGTAACTATTGCTCCTGTATATACCCTCTTCTACTTGGAGAAGCTGTATAAGACCAAAGGGTCATAACAGGGACTTTTGTTGTTATTATTACTGTTATTATTTCATGTACCCTACATTTCCGTGCTTGGAGAATCCATATAATACTAAAATGTCTTAATAAAGCTTGCTGTTGTTTATTATATACACGCCCCAGGCTTTTATTCTTTACTAACAGATATTTTTTTTTCTAAGATTTAGTACTTCATGTCTTTCGACATGGCCGAATATGTACAAACTCCTCGTCACATCTTTGTACTAGAAATATTTGGTCTTTTAAAAAAGTTACAGCATAAAAATTGTTGTGGATTTAAG
>CP092879.1:38035878-38188827 GCA_030710605.1 Cordylochernes scorpioides
GATTCCACCGACGTGTCAAAGCCAAGACTTCCTTCCAAGATGACGATGCCCCTATAGACGATACGACGACAAAGCCGCTCTTCACGCCGCAAAGGTACTAGGGACAAAGTTCCAAGACTTCGATGGAATCCTTGGCAGAAGAACTTCAGATCCATGTCAGTAACTACAATGGGGTCACAGCTCCCATAGGGAAGGAGCTATGTAACAAAGTATTTATTATTTTAGCAGAGTATTATTTTTTATGTTTATATTTTGTTATACTCTGTACACTTCCCTCTTTTGCTTATCTTTTGTTAATCACTCATAGTTTGTTCTTGCCTGAAATAATTGTTGTCTGATTCCTAAAGTTGGTCTTCCCTTATTTTCCACGTGGCAATATAGATGGCACTTTATCACCTTAAAATTCAACTATTGTTTTTTCAATAGAATGGAAATTTTGGGGATTGTTATAGGTTCGTTATAAGAAAAGGTTAACTATATCTTTGGATCATTTTAGTAAGGTTTGACTGTCTATAATACAGTAGGCTAATGCTTCTAGTTATTATAATCGATGACAAAATTTACTAGTTTCATGTATTTTTATTTCGTTAAGATGGCTTTGGTGAGATAATTAATAAACATTTTAAGAAAACAAATTGCCACACGAAAGATATAACACACATTAGGACCATATATGTCGGTGGATGAGAGGGTAACACGCTCGATTCCCGACAGTCATGAACCGGGATTGAATCCCGCGTTTAAATTTTGTTTAATATGTGAATAACCTTCACATATATTATTCACTGTTTCAATTATCATGAACTAGGTTGCTCTTGCTGAGCGGTACCTATTAATGTGATTTTGAACAGCGAACATTAGGACCTAAAATATAATAAACAATTATTTAGAAAAGACGTAAACAATAAGATGGCCTCCGAGGTGGACATTAACACCGATATAACTTTAAAACCTTCATCATATAGTACAGTAGGTAGAGGATCAGAGAGGAGTGACATCCGCGACAAGATTTGTGGGGTGTCGCAAGACAGGACGGCTGTGATGAAATTTCTCTCCCTCCCTCCCTACAGTAAATAACGGAGGTATTCTAGGAATGCAGCCTTCTCGTCTGCCACGTTGTTTGTTCTTGCAGCTCTATAACGTCTCCAATATTCCAGAAATTTCTCAAGACTGAATCTCTACAACCTCCAGTTCCAAAATAACTTTTTTTAGATACCACTCAAAAAGAGTAACCTAGCTTATGTTATTTACAATGAAAAATATTAGAGCAAAGTATTTATTATTTTATTAAGTATATATATTTTTCCCCAAGAAATCCCTAAATAAATCCGTCCAAATTTTTATAATACTCAATTTGTTACAAACCACGGAAATTTCAAAAGTTTTTAAAATATAATAAAGGCAGTGGAAGATTCAAGTTGCTTTTGTGGAATTGAGGAAAAACCTCAAGACATCTACTGATCGATTGCCCAGCATTTCAAGATTATAGAATGAATAATTAACTAGCTGTTTGTGAACTTAACGATTTGATTTCCGATAAAAAAATCATATTTAAAGTCCAATTCATTTTGTAAATACATTCTAAACTTTCTACAAAATCTGGATCTCTAGAGTTTTCATGCGTTGAATAATGTAAATAACTTATGTAAATAAACTTTTCTCCTTGTTTAGCGCAAGTATCCCTTGCGGGATATAGCGCTTTGGAAATAAAATAATTGTATAACAGAGTATCATTTTTTATGTTTATATTTTGCTACTCTATAAACATCCCTCATTGCTTATCTTTTGTTTATCATTTATAGTTTGTTCTTGTCTTAAATAAATTGCTGTCTCATCCTGAAGTTTTTGTCCAAAAACTTTGGGCTCGAAAATAATTTTATTTTGGTTAGCAGACCCGTAAATAAAGATATTTCCTGAAGTTTTTGTCTTCCCTAATTTCTCACGTGGCAATATGTACACGTTCTTTGCAGTGTATTCACACATTTACAAGGTTAGATCCTTGTGCGGGGTCTTGAATTCGGTATATTCCTTTCTCCAAGATGGACTGTTATCCTTTTTTATTGTTTTCTAGGTACATGTTTTTTTTATTTCGGTTTTTCCATTTTTCTAAATTTGTTCTCAGTTGATATAATATTTGCCTTGGCTTTATCTCTTCAACCTCAACAGAGATCAACATTATATAATTCTCATATCAATTGATTTAAATCTCCTGAACATAAATTAAACAATACCACAGGTTTCTTGAGATGAGTTTCTTTTCATTTTACTAAAGCAGTCTCAAGCTTTCGGGCATCTCTTCCCTTCTACAGAAGAACATAATAAACGAATAAAACGCCGAATGATGCCAAACAGATTTTTGTTATAGTTTAGCACAGGGGTCGGCAAACTTTTGAGTCGGAAGAGTAAAAAAAAATACAATTTACAAAATTTCAAAGTTTTTAAAGAGCCACAATTTTTTTTCTTGCCATCAATAAATAGTACTCGCATAAATAATATTTGCGTATGGAACTATATAAAGAGCCGCAACTTCACATCCAAAGAGCCGCATGTGGCTCGCGAGCCGCAGTTTGCCGACCTCTGATTTAGCATCAGGCGGCTTTTTATACGTTTATTTATGTTCACCTGTAGAAGGGAAGAGATGTCCTAAAGCTTGAGACAACATTAATAAAATGAAAAGAAAATCATCTCCAGAAACCTGTGGTATAGTTTAATTATCTAATTCTATTATCTCTTTTATTAATATCCTATTGTATAATTATATAAAAGGTAATGGAGACTTAAATTCATTGATTGAAAGACCTGCTGTCGTTGGTTATTTATCCAGGGGACACTGCATGGAGGTGACAGTCAAGTCTTTACCCCCCCCCCCCCCTCCCCTAAAATCCCCCTTCTATTATCTTCAAAAAGAATACTATCATTAAGGAAATCAGTATTTTCAACCTCTACATTAATATCCTCTGAGGAAACTACAGGGATAAATAGTTTATGAAATATATTTAATTTCAACACACCCAGCAACAATTTAACCAACTTCAAGAAATGTCAATATATAAAATTAGAGAGAAAATTGAGTTAAATTACACTTCTAAAGGCATTTTCTCTTCTTATCTCTAATGTTAAATCGCTTTTTCAAAAAATGTAGAAACACTTTTAGTTAAGATCACAAACGCGTCTAAAGAAGTATTAATAATTCTTAAATTTATCAATTCTAATTAAGGATTAATAATTAAACTCGAAAGTTTAATTCAATCAATCCAAATGAACTCAATATATACCTTCTTATTATCTAATATATAAATGTTTAAATAAAAAGGCATATATTGGATCAAAATATCATTTATTTCACCAATATTTCAGTTGGCTGAAAAAAATGTTATAATACCTTGATAAAGGTTGGCGTTTAACCAACTGAAATATTGGTAATAAATGATATTTTGATCCAATATATGCCTTTTTATTTAAAGATTTATTTATGGATTGCTCTATTTTCAAAAAATATATATATGTATGTGTGTATTGGCCGCTTTATATTTGGCCTCTGATTGTTTCTTTCTTGCTTCACTTGTCTCTTTCTTTACACGTTGAGGATATATCACACACATACAGATTTATTAAGACCACCGATCTTATACAGATTCACCATAGGAAGAAAGCATAGATGGAATTCCTATACTCTAGGCAACACAGAGCTCAACAACAGCGTCCAGGTCCGACGCATTTCCAGTGGCCACAGAATCCACCGTGCATTGGTTAGCGTATCACTGAAAGGCGAGTGTGGAATCAGCCGCCGTTTTAGTCTTCGCTTTCCTCATCCAAATGGACCACGACATTCGGCGATTCTATTAATCTCCTCCGAACGGTGACTGCGGCGCTAAGAATATATCTAAAACTAAGAGATTAGTATTTTAGTTTAGATTAGACATACTCGTACATGGGGTAATGCACTAGTTAATATGTAAATATAGAGTACCTTATGACTATTAATTATTATTATTATTGGGACGGCTTGACACAATCAGAAGAGTTCTCGTCATATCCAGGATTGTTTGGTTTGCTCTTTCTGCCATACCATTGCTTCTTGGCAAATAAGGTTCTGTTTTTCATGCTTAATACCTTTAGATTCTATAAAAATCTTCATTTCTGTATTTATAAATTCACCTCCATTGTCTGATCTCTTTTCTGATTAAAATTATAGATCAATATCTTTGCGACAAGAATGTTTGCCTTTGCTGACGCGAGGATGACGTCATCATTAAGGTCCGACCCAAAGACCCAGCAGGGCCGATAGAGAAGCACAGCACGATGCTACCTTCAAAACACGGAGAGGTTCTAATTAATGACATCAATAGAGGAAGGAAAACTGCTGAATCACACCTGACGACAGCAGAATTGAGGACGCTGGCTGAACAAACCACAGACAGATTCCAGAACTGAACGGTTGTTAGCAGGCCTTGAAATTCTTTCAAGACTAGCTATTACGCATTGAATATAGCCTTTTAGTAAATCCTAAAAGACACAATTTAATGAATCATTTTCATAACACGAGACATATAATGTATTTTAAAAATTCTTTAACCACCTATATTTAGATTTTTAAATTGTCCTTTTTGTCAAGATTTTCCCTGCAATGACAGCTTTATTAACACTCAAGGCAGATTGAGAATAATCTTACATAATACTTTTTTAGAGGAAACTGCTCTACATGCAGGATTCCTTGAAAAAGATAGACAATTTATCATCCCAATATCAATAACTACAAGATAAATTTCGGGTCAAGGAAGTGTATTTTAAAGAGTTATTTAGATAACCCGGGTTCCTGTAGCGCAGAACACCAACTATCCGTGTATATTGTGGATTCATTATTACAGGATTGAGGATTTCAACAAATTACAAAAAAAAAAATCATAAAACACCACAGCTCTTTTTATTTTTTTGATTAAAGGAAGCTTTCGGACAAGCCCTTCTTCAACCTACTAAAACGTATAAACAATGCAATGGAGAGAGAGATTATATATATATATTGCAATTTTTGTAATATTGTGGATTTTTAATACAATATAATTCAGCTTATGATTGTAGAACGAAAATTGCAAATATACCGCGAATGTTTCTTTTGAACGAAAAATCGAAATTTATTTTAAGGAGAAATAACGATTATTTCTAACCTTAGGGATGAAGTATGATAGGATGAATTGTGAAGAGTAATGATGGACACTTTTATTTTTACGTTTATCATTACTCTTCACAATTCATCCTATCATACTTCATGCCTAAGGTTAGAAATAATCGTTATTTCTCCTTAAAATAAATTTCGATTTTTCGTTCAAAAGAAATATTCGCGGTATATTTGCAATTTTCGTTCTACAATATTGTGTATTGCCGAAGAGTATGAAACCTGAAAGGGAGGGCAAAGCTCATCAGTAAAAAAAACACTTTTTGTCACTTTATTCATTATACCCTCTTTTTTCAACCCTAAACACCTTGCAACAACAAAAAAAAAAAAAAAAAAACGTCAAGAACAGTTTTCACACAATAGACTTAAGAACAGTACTCATACATACAGTTATATACTTAGCATGTGTGTGTGTGATCACATAACAAGCGAAATCGTCCTAGTTTAAAGAAATACTTAACTATTACAGACGACACACACAGAGTGGTAACACACCTTCTGAGTCAACTATCTATACCCTACTTCAACTGGCTTACCCTCTAAAGCCCTACCAACGGCATAAGGAAAAGAGGAAGATCAGCATAGACCAGGGGTCCGCAAACTTTTGAATCGGAAGAGTAAAAAATTAAAATTTACAAAATTTCCAAGTTTTTAAAGAGCCACAAAATTTTTTTCTTGCCAACACTAAATAGTACTCGCATAAATAATATTTATGTATGGAACTATATAAAGAGGCGCAGCTTCACATCCAAAGAGCCGCATGTGGCTCTCAAGCCGCAGTTTGCCGACCCCGGCATAGACAGTAAGTACAGGGTGTATAAAGTACATTATCAGAATAAACATAAAGTACAAATGCAGTGAGTACAAGGTTCAGGAAACGGGAGGTCCTATATCCCCCAATTTGATGATTGATTCTTGAATGGGTTTCACTACGAAAAAAAAAAAAAAAACATTGATATTAACTTAATAGTATAGGTGTCTTTTGATAATTATTATATCAATACCTAAAGCGTTTTGAAATTATTTTTCTATAGGAATCTGTGCTCCGGGAATCTGGGTTATCTCTATGTTGTTTTTATAAGATAAATCTCTTCTTTGAAGAATATTTTTGAATTTTAAGGAAAAATTTTCGAACTCACAATATTGAAAAATACAATAAAACATCTTAAAAGATAACACGATATCTTTGAAAGACTTACGTTCCTAATGTTTTCCACATTCTTAGGTCAACCAGAAAATCCAGTTTTAAAGAATAAATTTTGATGTCATATTTACATGTTTACATACATGTTCCGTTAATATCTCAGATTTATTATAAACTTTTATCGATGTACACTTCATGCTATATATACTTGATTTATAAACTTTAATTTTAAATTTTTTAAAAGTAAAAAAAAAAACATTAAATTTTCAAAGTAGTTCATAGCTTTCGAAAATTGAGCAATCCATTTTAAATACCTTAAATAAAACGATTATCTTGGATCATTCGTATTTATTATATAAAATAAATAAAGCTTCCAGGGCTTAGTTTCTTGTGCAACTTTTTATTTTCAAGCTTTCGCGGATTTATCAATCGTATTTATTAAAAAATAAAATTCGATATTTCGACAAGGATGTACGCCTATCTTCTTCTAGGATTCAATCTCCTTGTAAGTTAATCACGCGAATGATAAGCTTATAAGGAGTTTGAATCTTAGAAGAATATAGGCGAACAACCTCGTCGAAATATTTATTTTGTTTTTTGCTTTAGGCACCGGCGAGATTCAAACTCACGATCTCTTGTTTACTAGACAGGCGCTTTAACCAACTAAGCCACGGCGCCACACATCTTGTTTTTAATAAATACAATTGATCCAAGATAGGCGATATTTATTATTGATTTTAAATGGTCGTTGTCAACCACCGATGGACATCCATGGTCCTCTTCATCTCCAAGGCTGGTATCGCCGTTGCGACATTTTTCAAACCACTTGCGCGTATTACATTCCGAAATAGCACCTTTGCCTCACGTATTGATGATATTTCGAGTTGTTTCCGCAGCGCTGTGGGAGAATTTGAACTCATGAAGCTAAATTATACAGATTTCCTTCTTTGAAAGCATTTTTAACACCGTCTGATATCGCTGAAAAATGTAATGAAAATATAAATATCAGTAGATATGTTGACAATGCGAAAAACATGCTTCATAATGATATATAACTTGAAAATATTAAAATAAAATGCTATGAAATAAGCTTGAAATTTGCATTACTGAAATCGGCTTTTATTTTCACCTGAATCGACAATAATATATAAATATAGATAGGTATACAAAACCTATTTAGTGAAACTTTCCCTAAGAGTGAAAAATAATACAAAAGTGAATTTGTACTTGGATCAGGTGCATAAATTGAGAAAAAGGGCATTTCCTGATAGTGCAACTAAAGAGTTTCCATAAGAGACCTATTTGGAGAGCAAACACCTTCTTGAGCAACTACCTATAATAAATTAAAAGTGATTCATCCTGATCCAAACCCATCTTCGATGAGCGACCACCTCCAGGAGAGTCAAGGAGTGTTTTGGGTGGTCTTTAATGGGGGGTTTAATGCAGATAGATATAAAAATTCTCTTTTTTTTTTTTTTTTCAATCTTTATCTTCAAAATCTTCATTATTAAAACTACACTATACTACACACACGCACGCACATATCTAGCCTATACAAATGAATTTAAAATAAATATTCAAAACAAATTATTACATTTGCACGCTCACAGTTGAGAGAGATTAAAACTTCTTTATTACATCGTTCATATAAGGTTAAATATAAATCAATAACACAAAGCAATAACGCGCCATTATACATATAAAATAAAAGGATTTAAAATATGCATTATAATTGCAGAATGATCCAATACAGTATTAGAGCTCTGAGAAGCGGTCTGGTGGATTAAATTGGCGAAACCGCTGGGAGGGTTCACCACTGATGAGCCAAGCCCTCCCAATATATTTTTTCATCGCAGTAAGGACAGTAGAAGTTCGTTTTATGTATAAAGGAAACATTCGCGCTTTTAAATCCTTTTATTTTATATAAATAAATAAGATTAAATAAGGATAAATAGATAAATAAAAAATAAAGACGGCATATCCTGACCAAAAGCACATATGCTTTTTAGATGCAGAGCGCCATCTAGTGGAACAGAAATCAACTAAACTTTGATTTAGCCTGTTCGCTGATATTTGGCCAACTCATTTTCTTGATAAATCAAGAAAAGCCATCCACGAACGCGTTTCGCGCTGTTGGCGCTCGTCAGCGTGGAGCAGTCTGTACCACTGCGACCAAAAATATTTTTGGTCCCAGAGGCTTCTTGAGGAACCAAGAAATGGGTATTTAAGGCCAAATGGATAAATAATTTTAATATATAAAATTGATAAATATACATTACAGTTAAACTAGTATATAACGCCCCCTCTAAATAGCGCCTTCCTCTCTATAGCGCCCGATTTTAAACATTAAAATGTAAACATTTTACATTAAAAGTGACCTGTCTATAGCACCCTATTTTGGTGAGTTCCAAGAGGGGGTGCTATAGACAGGTTTAACTGTATATATAAATATATACAATGTCGTCATTGGTGTCGCCCAACGCGGGTTGTTCCGCCTCCGATAGACTGCGAGAGTTCTTTAGATTCCAAAATTCCAAAATCACTTTATTAGGTACCGCTCAACAAGAGCAACCTAGTTTATGATATTTGCAACAATGAATAATATGTGAAGGTTATTCACATATTAAACAAAATGTTAACGTGAGATTTAATCCCAGTTCATGACTGTCGGGAATCGAGAGTGTTATCCACTTGTCCACCGACTTCTGTATTGTTCTTCAGAGAGAAGATGTATTGTGATTGAAATGTATAAAGTTGTATATCAAAAATGCATAAAATATATTGATAAAAATTACTGATACAAAGTATTTATTCCACATGTCGAGATTGAACCGTGATAATAGAAAGGTTGTAATTATTTTTCAAGATTGGATGGGAAAAGCAATCAGATTGTGATTTCTCAAGAGGAAAGTAGGAAAATAATGAAGAAAATTGAGAATGTCTTTCCAACACTTCTCTTTTCAAGTCCCTCTATCAGACTTCCATTACACTTTCCACCAGTAAGTACAAGTAACCAAAATGGATTGTAGTGTCTTGTAAGTGAAAAATTATCTGCTTTCAATATATAGAAATTCTGTGCATTTACAGTATAAGCATCCGCAAAGTCATTTAGTCTTAGTTCAAATCCTTGAGCTTCATATTGATGAAGATTTTGTACCTGAACATACCAGACAATCATTAACTTAAATTTACAAATTTAATTGCCACCTATCGATAAAATTTGTAACAAATAAATTTACTTAAGAAAAAAGGCATTTCAGTTGCACGATCAGGAAATGCTTTTTTTTTTCTTAATTTATCCACCTGATCCAAGTACAGATTCGCTTTTGTACTATTTTTCTCAAATAAATTTACTGTTTTTTTTTTACTGTGCAATGTGTTTTTTTTTTTTATTTATAATATCATCAAATATTACCACTACAGACCTTACTGCAATGATATAAGTTATTGAATGAGCCAAGCCCTCTCAATCAATAACTTATATCATTGCAGTAAGGTCTGTAGAGATAATTTTTGATGATATTATTGAAAAGAAACACATTGTCAGTAAATTTATTTTTTATAAATCATCAGCTTGATTAGAATTTATTTTGTTAAATTTAATATAGAAGTCTGAGGCTCTTTCAATAATTTTAAATGAAGTAGAAAAACGTTTGTGTGTGTTTGATTCTCATACGCTTCCACAAACGTTAACACATATAGAATTAGGTTTGGAAGAAACCAATGACAGTTTCAACTGATAAATGACTAATTTGCATATTGTTGCATCAATTTTAATGTGCCCTACATTTATTCAAAATATTCGATGATATTTAATATTTATTTAAAACAGATTGTTTATATTATCATCATTCCTTTTTATAGTTTAATTCCTTTTGTAATATTTTATTGTACATATATCTTGATAGGTTATTGGAGTGAGAGAGGACCTAGACGAAGACTGCGGATCGCGACCTACGAGGAAGACAACGAATAAATAAACGCAATAACTTTAAAAGGTAATTTATTTTATTTAATTTTATTTATTTACTTTTATTTATTTTCTTTGAGTATGGAAACCCGCTCGGGAAACGTCTATAATACCAAGGTCGACGACCCTGAAAAGCTGCAACTTGGTGCAACAATATTCAGGCTAATATTTGACTTATCTGGATCAAACTTTGATACGAAGTAGAATTAGATCAGAAGGAGCCTATTTTATAGTTCCAAGGGTGAAGGATATGCAAATTAAATCTCGATAAGAGACTAAAGAAGGTCGTTCATTGGAGGTTGAATTAGATAAATACAAGACGTTTTAGATGTTACGAAATAGTTGCGCATGGAGGTGGGCGTTGATTGGAGGTTGAATTAGATCATTAAAATTCATTTAGATGTTATAGATTGGTTTCTCTCTCTCTCTCATCCGAGAGGCGTTCTCCATCATCGGGCGGCCCCCGGAACTGCAGTCCTGGATCTTCGCGGTGGGCCTCGAGGACCATGCCATCACCATCTCCTCAGCGGCGAAGCACGCGATCTACGTTTTTTTTTTTCGTAGATCGCGAAATGCGTGGTATCGCTGGAGACCCGTTGGCGATCTTCCATCAAACTCTGCAGCGGTGGCAGAGGCGCCATGTACATATTCATTGTACATATCATATATTTTATTGTATTTTTTATTTTCTTTCTTTTTTATTATAATAATCATCATCATTTTAAATTTTTCATCTCTACTTGAATAGTGCGGACTGTGCACTTTTGTCTATATTTTGACGGGATGTCAATAAAACTATGTTATTTGTTATTTGTCTCTCTCTTTCTCTCTTCGGCGTCGGCCTCCATCCCGAGACAATAAATATTACAAGTGTGGCGAAGGCTACCATCTACAAGTACCATATTGGTCTTGAAGTGGGTAACGCCAGCTACTTCATCGACCTGCCCACTCTGTGGAAAAGAACTCTCGCAGTTCATCGGTGGCGGAGTCTTTCCCGCGGTGGGCCCCACCAATGAAGACTGTATATATTTTATATATATGTATATTTATCAATTATTTCTATATTTATATATATTTATGCATATATTTATCATTATATAATTATATTTATTCATATTTATATTTTTTCTGTATTTAACCTTATATAATCGTATATGGACATTGAAATAAAGTAGTTTCAATCTCAATCTCTCTCTCTGGCTCTACAGCTGGCCCTGCACGCTCTTCCCCATCCTGCACATCCGGCCTCTGCTCGAGAGACCTGCATCGCCTGTGGTTCTAGCGATCTGACGTTGGCCCACCGCTACTGATCCTGCAGCTCCATCAGACCCCTCATACGGGAGGCCTTCAACATCATACAGCAACCACCCAACCTGCAGGGCTACTGGCTCTTCTGTCAAGAGCTGGATGACAACGCCATCCTCGCGTCTGCCAAGTCATCAATTCACAGGTTCTTTCTGAGCCTTGAGATGAGGGGAGAACGTGACTTACTGTCTGGACTCTTTGTCGTTGTCTCCTGGACTTTACATAACTGTATATAGTTTACTCTTTTATTTTATCCCTCTTTTTATGATTATTTTATGATACCACCATTGACTTGTGTATGATGTCAATAAAATATTTTTAAAACTCAAATCTCTCAGCAGGAAGTGATCTTTCAGTTGATGACAAATTCCATCTGTATATGAAACATCCCGAAGTAATTAATTCTACTTTAAACATTCCAACGCCATATTAACCAGAAATAAGCAGTCAAACGTAACAAAATTTGGAGTTTACTTTTCATTAAAAGGAATTTTCAAACTGAACACACAAAGAAATCGTTAATACCTCTTATTCAGTTAACTGTTAGGAGAACAAACTAATTGGGAATCAACAAATTAAATAGAATTAATTAAAACTTGGATAGATTGGGCAAATAGAATTTTACGATGAGTACATATTTGTGTGCTTTAATTTCAAATATATCTTAACTATATCTTTAATTATTTCAGTGAAAACTCTTTCTACACTACTTCTCTGAATGCACTATTGTTAACGAGGAACGGAATAAGATCTTAAAGAACATTATCCAAGTCTACGTGAACCCAGTTCAGCTAATCAGAATAATGTCCGAGAAAAAATATATAGCGATAGAATTGTTTAATTTTCATAAAGCGTTAGAGAACAAGGTAATCTCTAAGATCTAAAATTACAGAACAATTTCTATCCATAGTTAATTTGTATAGTTATGTTGAATACTTCATTTTCCCTTCTCTCATTTATGTTTTTTCCCCCTTTCTTCATGAAAATGATGTATGACGAGTCCTTACAGGACGGAAATGTCCTAATAAAGTAGTTGTTGTTGAAAACTCTCTCTAACGGGGAGATGTAGTTATAACAAACATGATGAAACACGTTAGAACAAAACTCTATAACGAGAGAAAATTTTGAACAAACTTGCCTCTGACTCCCTGAAAAAAAAAAATAGACGACTTCAAAATATGAAACTTTCTTAAGTATTACAAGAAAATAAGACCTAATCCAAACTATTTATTCTTTTGTCTGATAATGGTAACAATGCTGTTGCCGAAACGTCACACACTATTAAATTATTTGGATAAGGTCTTATTTTCTTGTATCTTTAATCTATAATCTAAATTGTGCTTTATCATTTCCTAAGTTTTGTCCATGCATTTTAACACCATGGGTAGCCTGTTTTATAGATAAATTTTCTTAGTCAATCTTTTCAACTCTAGATAAAACTAGTAGAATTGTGGATATAAAAATTGATTATACAAACTTTAGACTTAATTTTCAATCTCTTTAAATACATCTTCTTCTTCTTTCTTATCTCCACTTTAGGGTGTCAAGCTTGTAAAGCTTGAGACTTTTAATGGTGCCTGTTGACAACCATCATGATTGGGTGAAGTAGAATGCACGAATGCCACTACTCAGTGGCAGGCCGACTTAGCTCTAAAATAAATGGCCGCCTCTGACATGAGGAACAGATGCCATGTGCAGCCGCTCATAACAAGCCCTTACCGGGTACTATCAGCCGGGCCAGCTGAGCCCAGGTTTTTTAGTGAGCTTGTTACTGCTCCCCCTCCTCCTTTTTCATCCAGGCTTGGGACCGGCAAAGGCGGAGTTATTTAAATACATGCTTTTCTGGAACAAGCAGATGTATTCGTGAGAAAACGTTTTGTTAGGTAACGTTATCCAATCAGACTGTGTTTCTAATTATGATGAACGAATTTACATTTATAATTTCAATTGCCATCTTTCGATAGAATTTAACTGAACAAACTGCTCTTCACCTCATCTACGACTGTCCGAAATGAGACATCGATTGTTCTCTGATCTAAATCATTATACTCGTATTCTCTTACATCAGCCCCTTTGTCTATAGATATTTTATGAACTCTGTCAATTAATACATGTAAATTTGTAAATATTTAATTTTAAGTTTTAATATTGTAACAAAGTATTTTTTATTTTTATTAAAAGAGTGGTCATTTTTATTTTTATATTTTTGCTACTCTGTAAATTTCTCTCGTGGCTTATCTTTTGTTTACCATTCCTAGTTTGTTCTTGCCTGAAATAAATTGTTGTCTCATCCCGAAGTTGGTCTTCCCTAATTTTTCACGTGGCAATAAGTTTTTTTTTTGTTTCTTCTGTAATAGACGCAAAATATTTCAATATCGCGCCTGGTTGATTAATAAATTTTAAAAAATCTATCGATAGAATTTGTGACAAATAGTTTTTGGCAATGTGTGTTTCTTTTCGTGCAATATTATCAATTATGATAATTACAGACCTTACTGCAATGATATAAGTATTGCAGTAAGGTCTATATAGAGATAATAATTGACAATCCCTATATATAGTCACGACCGTCTTTCCTCATCGGCCTCTGTCACGGATGCGCGCGCACAGGGAGGTCACGTGCTCGCCGGCAGCCAATAAAAAAAAACTCCCTAGAGCCGGATTTGAACCAGCGACCTAAGGATCACCGTTGTAACATCTACAGTCGGGTAAAACACGGGCGTTGCCCGGGTCATTCGGCTATTCTAAATACAGTTACGAGCGTCATTCCTCATCGGCCTCTGTCACGGTTTGCTTTTTTTTTTGGAATGGCGCCCTCCTATTGTTCGGCTACGATCACGCCACCTTTGCCCCCCCCCCCATTTCTGTAACTATTGTGTTGGAGCGGGTCGCTCCTTAAATAAATGCATATATTAGTTAATAACCAAATGGAATCCTATCTTTCTTTTTCCCAGTAAGAGACGCCTACGGAAGCCAACAGTACATAGACAGATAAAGCACATAGGCTATAGTTATAAACTAACATATTCATTTATTTAAGGCGCCAAATTATAATTGTAACAAATAGTATTTGAATCAAAACATTCAATCGGGTAAAACACGGGCGTTGCCCGGGTCATTCGGCTAGTATATATATAAAATGAAACACATTTCCAAAAAATATAAAACTACACTGGTGTCCAAAAAATAAGAAACTTTTGTTTTTTAATGATATGTTTTAAAATATACAACGCTAAAAGCTAAAAAGTAATTTAATTAGGTATTTTAAGTCGTAGAATTTATTAATCGCAACCATTCGATTCGGTAAAATTGAAAATATGCAATTTTTTGCTTGTCTTTATAAGTGTGCTATTTGCCGTGTCGTTTACCCCCATATAAGAATTGTCCAATTATAATTTTATTTAATCCTTAGTTATGAGTTTACGAAAACTTTTAGCAGATTATTTAAAATGGAGAGCTGTTGGAAGAATGGAGGGAGGGCAATCACAAGTTGAAGTAGCAAAATGGCTAAATGTGAATAAATCTGTGGTCAGAAAAATATGGAAACATTTCATTGAGACAGGAACCATCAAAAGAAAAGAAGGTTCTGGTAGAAAAAGAAAAACAGCTACCTCTGAAGACCGTTATCTGGTCGTAACTGCCAAGCGCCATAGGGAGATGACAGCTATTCAACTCTCTAATGAACTCTCAAGTGCTACTGTAACGAGAATTTCAAGACAAACTGTTTACCAAAGGCTTCACGAAGGTGCTCTTTATGCAAGACGACCAATGGTCTGTATCCCTTTAACCTCTGCAAACAGGAGAGCCCGTTTGAATTGGTGCTTGGAACATCACGCCTGGACTCATGATCAGTGGGCCAATGTTCTCTTCAGTGACGAGTCAAGATTTAGTTTAAACACAGATTCTCGACGAGTTTTCATCTGGAGGGAGCCTGGAACCCGCTATCATCCCAGTAACATCAAGGAAATAGACAGTTTTAGAGGGGGCAGTCTCTTAGTCTGGGCTGGCATCAGTTCTAGCAGACGCACACCCCTCCACATTTTTTTCTGGGGGCACTTTAACTGCCCAAAGGTACAGGGACGAGATCCTTGAGCCTATCTAAGACCTTATAGAGATCAAATTGGTCACAATTTAATTTTTATGGACGATAATGCTCGTCCGCATAGGGCTAGGCTAGTCAATGAATATCTCCAGAGTGAGAATATTCGAAGGATGGGTTAGCCAGCCAGATCTCCGGACCTGAATCCAATAGAGCATGTGTGGGATGCTCTAGGGAGGCGTATTGGAGCTCGTCATCCCTCTCCCAGAACCCTCGTTGAGCTAAGAACGGCTCTATTGGAGGAGTGGGGTTTACTACCCCTGGACCTCCTCCAAAGCCTGGTAAACAGTATGAGGACTCGCTGTGAGACCTTGATAGCTGTTAGAGGTGATCATACTCCCTATTGATATCTTATTTCTTTAAGATCTGGAACCTTAGCTTTGGGTATGTTGGTAATAATTTGCATATTTCATAATTTCAAATATTTTTTTAAAATATCATATAGCTAGTCAAATTCTCCATAGTTTAAACTATTTGAATAATAAATTTTATATTTGTTAATAAATTAGCTTTTGAGAAATTTCAATATTGGTTAAGTTTCTTATTTTTTGGACACCAGTGTATTTTTGACGCTTATGATTCTTTTCGAAATAAAACAAATTTTTACTGCCCTTACTGCATTGATAAAATATTGGGAGGGCCTGGCTCATCAATGGTGAACCATCCCAGCGGTTTCACCAGTTCAAAATGCTCGTAGTTTAAAATTTTTATAACAGATGGCGCGCTAATTCATCATGAAAAAAATATATTTTTTTACGAATTTTAAGAAAGAATTTGCTTTTTTTCACGGTTTAAAAAATATTCTACAAAATTTCTATATATAATTTGTTAACAAATTTTTAATTATTTTTCTTGTAAAAAAAAAGTGTTGGGTAAAAATTAACAGAGTAAAGTTTAAAACTCTTCAAAAATATTTTGCCACACAGTATTAATCTTTTGGAGAACTAAAAGTTACTTAGGCAACATTTTTTATTTTAGAATTCTTAGCTTAAAATAAATTTAAAAATAAAAGTACAATTTTAAATTAAATTAAAAATTCTGATTTTTTTTTCAAAAGTAAAAATTAATATTTATGAAGGTAGCTCGACCCAAAACTTAATTTCAGCTAGATATGTAGAAAAACTTGTTAAGAAACAAGTTTCTCCATTTGCAATTATATTTTTTCATGTAAGAAATGTTGAGATTTGTGTGTCTTGATTAAATTAAAATTGAGTCACGATTCGACTTTTTCCGACTTGGAAGATGTATTTTTACAGAAACTACTAATCGATTCTTCTAAAACTACTTTCGAAGAGATTTTCAACTTGAAAATTTCAATATTTAAAGAGAAGAACAAAGTAAGATAGAAACAAATGTTACAGTTATAGAAAGAAAGATGAGTTTGAACTAAATGATCACCGAGTGAGTTATCAATTATTTTTTTAAAACAAAGAAACTATAAAAGGAAAAACACACAAGATATAGAGAGAGAGATTGAGATTTAAACTGATTTATTACAATGTCCATATAAGATTATATAAGGTTATATACAGAATAAATATAAATATGAATAAATAAGATTATATAATTATAAATATATGCATGAATAGATATAAATATATAAAATAATTGATAAATATACATATATATATATAATATATATACAGTCTTCATTGATGGCGCCCACCGCGGGAAAGACTCCGCTACCGATGGACTGCGAGAGTTCTCTCCCACAGAGTGGGCAGGTCGATGTGTTGGCTGGCGTTACCCACCTCAATAGAGAGAGAGAGATTGAGATTGAAATTACTTTATTACATCGTTCATATAGCATTATATAAGGTTAAGAGAGAGAGAGAGAGAACCAAGAAAAAGTTTGAAAATTGAGCACTTCATCCTATTGTAATCGATGGTTAAAAAACAAATTATATACACTCATGGACAAAACTTATGGAAGTTGTACCTTTTAGCGTGTTTATCGAGATTCAGACAATAATTCTGAAAGATATTTGATACGCAGTGACCTTTATTGAAGAAAAACTAGATAACTAAGTGTGAACAAAATTGTCTCTGTTTCCTTCAAAAAATAGAAACGACCGGTGACATCAAAATATGAAACTTACGTTTTGTCCATGAGTGTATATATTCATGCATATACAAGAACTGATTACTTGAGATCCAATAATAGGATACAAGAAACATATCTCAGGATATATTGTCAGGAGAACAACAACTACAAAAAGTTTTATTAATACCTTTTAGTCTTAAAAATATTCTCCAAGCAGAAATGTAGGATACATGCAGAATAACAGTAATAGTACTTTAATGGTAATATGAAATTATATACAGTAAAAATTAATTAAGACAATCAAGCTAATAAATAGATTAGTCTTGGTAAATTGGAGGGAAATAAATTTATTATACATGGATTTACCGCGGATTCTCCGCAAATGAAGATTAAAAGTAAAAGTTAATTACAATCAATATTCATGATGTAATTTATATACAAGAAAACCTAATTAAGACAATTTAGCTCATAAATAGACTGGAGGACAGAGTTTCCTGGTATTACCTCTTATCTTGACTGGTCGGACCGGTTAGGGAAACAGTAGCGCCACGTGGAAGAGGGAAAAAACTCAGTTCTCCTGACAATAGTTTCCTTAATAAAACAAAATCTTAATGTAAATCAATAACGCGCCATCTATATATAGCAAATGAAAACATTAAGACACGCGAATGTTTCTTTCATACTTAAATCAAATTTCTAATCTTCTTACTGCGATGAAAAATATTGGGAGGGCTTGGTTCATCAGTGGTGAACCCTCCCGCCGGTTTCGCAAATTTAACCGCTTCTTTAGATCTCTAATATTGTATTGGATCATTCTGCTTATACATGCTACACTGAAAGATGGAATCTCAGAAATGGTATTTAAGCAAACTATGGATATAAGCTTATAGTACAGTAGAATTACATTTAAATACTAGCGGGTGTACCCGGCTCCGCCCGGGTTTTACTCGAGGGAATGTTTGTAGTCTAGTATGTTGATATAATAAATCTATCTGAATATTAGGAAAGGTCAGGTAATTTTTTTGTAGGGTGATGCTCTGAAAAAGAACGCTATACCACTTTATCACTAAACAAATTGGCGAGTCAAAAATAAGCAACCTAAACAATCCATTAGCTTTGCAAGATAAGAAAAGAAATAGAGAAATGCATGCAAAATTCTCAACACAAATCAAAATCTTTAATCCTCAGAAGTAATGTATATTAGGTAGGATGAGGTTTATTTTGTTTCTATTACATTACATCATCTTTAAATCTCAAAGCAGAGCAAAACTGGCATACCCGAGACATTTGGCCTATATCGACAGATGAATCAGCTTTATAATCAATATGGGCATTATACTGCAAACCTGAAAACGGCTTATGAGTCCAAAGCTGAATACGCTGAACAGGAACTTGCATAGTTTGTGTAGCTGCGACGCGGGCTTCAGAATATCTAAGACGGCGAAGCGCACGACGCGTCTCACTTTGAAGTGGTGTCTCAATAGCTCTAGCATTCCTATATCTCCTGGAAGCAGCCGTATTCCTACCAAGTAAACGTCGGCTGTGGCGAGGCATATTCTGAAAAAAAAAAATTAGAATGAGATTAATAACAAAAGCTTCAAAACCAGCAATTTCTAAACAAAGCATAAAAATTTCCTGTCTTTTTGAGGTAAAAATCAAAATTTTAAATTTTTTTATTCAAAATAACCTTCAGATATGTTAAAAAGATTTTAAAAAACTAAAATCATAATAATATATATTACCAAAAAATTAATGTACAAAACCAGTTATCATTAAAAAGCTTCAAAAAATAGACCAACCGCTGGATACGGCAATGAAAAAGCATGCTTTTTTGAGGTAAAAAATATAAATGATTTTCTAAAATACAAAATACAGCCCCTATATGTTAAAAAAAAAACTATAAATAATCTAAATATAAAATATTTAATCAAATAAATTAAAATATCTTTAAAAAAATTTTGAAAAAGGACTTCAAAAAGACAAATAAATGAATCCGTAAAAGAAATCCCTTGCTTATTTAAAAATATAAATAACCTATTTTTTAGATACAACCCATATATGTAGAAAATATAATAACTAAACTGTATTTAAAAGATCAAAGCAATAATTAAAAAATTCCATAAGAAAATTTAAAAAAGGACCTCAAAATGACCCATAATTGAACACAATGAAATTGCTTGCTCTTTTTTGCGATTAATAATAAAAAAAAAACAAATATTTTAAAAAACACAACACCTATATGTAATAAATACCACAAATAATTTGTATTTGAAAGATCTAAATAATTAAATAAAAATTTCTTAAGAAATATTTGAGAAGGGCCTCATAATGACAATCACATAAACATAAAAAATCAAAATTTTAAAATTTTTTATTCAAAATAACCTTCAGATATGTTAAAAAGATTTTAAAAAACTAAATTCATAATAATATATATTACCAAAAAATTAATGTACAAAACCAGTTATCATTAAAAAGCTTCAAAAAATAGACCAACCGCTGGATACGGCAATGAAAAAGCATGCTTTTTTGAGGTAAAAAATATAAATGATTTTCTAAAATACAAAATACAGCCCCTATATGTTAAAAAAAACTATAAATAATCTAAATATAAAATATTTAATCAAATAAATTAAAATATCTTTAAAAAAATTTTGAAAAAGGACTTCAAAAAGACAAATAAATGAATCCGTAAAAGAAATCCCTTGCTTATTTAAAAATATAAATAACCTATTTTTTAGATACAACCCATATATATAGAAAATATAATAAATAAACTGTATGGAATATTCTGAAAAAAAAATTTAGATTGAGATTAATAACAAAAGCTTCAAAACCAGCAATTTCTAAACAAAGCATAAAAATTTCCTGTCTTTTTGAGGTAAAAATCAAAATTTTTAAATTTTTTATTCAAAATAACCTTCAGATATGTTAAAAAGATTTTAAAAAACTAAAATCATAATATTATTTTACCAAAAAAATTAATGTACAAAACCAGTTATCATTAAAAAGCTTCAAAAATAGACCAACCGCTGGATACGGCAATGAAAAAGCATGCTTTTTTGAGGTAAAAAATAGAAATTATTTTCTAAAATACAAAATACAACCCCTATATGTTAAAAAAATTCTAGCTTTATAGATCTTACGATTTCAAACAAAAAATCAATAGGCTTGGTACAAAACTGGAAGACGACTATATTGACGCACATTTCAGATCACGTAGCAATAACCTTTGACATTTATCACAATTTTAACAGGCAAAGGACAGTTCAAAACTCAACATGGAAATTTATAGAAAAAGATGCTGATTGGAAAACATTTACCGAAAAAATAGCAATACAAGACGTAGATAATATTATCACCATGATAAACCACGCGTCAAACATCAAAGATATTGACAACATTGTAAAGACTCTCACACAAATAATTAAAGAGGCAGCTTATCTGTCACTAAATGTCAAGACAAGAAGCGGAAATCATAAAACAAATACATACTGGTGGGATGGGAAGCTGGAGAAAATGAAAAACGATTTCCACTATATTAGAAATTTGTATTACCGACATGGAAAGGTCCTTGAAAAGACCTATAAATCAATGAGAAATAAATATTTAAATAAAAGTAAAAAGGCAAAAAGAGCGAGTTGGAGAATTTTTATAGAAGAAAGTCATTCAAATAACTCATTTGGTAATGCTTATAGGATATTCAAGTCATTGAGATCGAAAAATAGAAATATAGGATTACCACTAATAGATAATTTTACCAGATCATTTAAAGACCGACAAAATAAAAAGTTTAATGAACGATCTATTTCAGGATGATATTGGAGGTTTGGATAAAGATGATCATATTTTGATTAGAAATTATACGCCTAAATATAAAAATAAAAGTAGTGTTTATATCGAATCTAAGGAAATAGAGGAAACAATTTTAAAAACAAATATTAAAAAAGCACCGGGCCCTGATTACATTAGTAACAATATGATTAGACAGGCTAAAATAAAAATAATCCCTATTCTGCATAAATTATTCAATAAATGTATAGAAATGGGATATTATCCGGATGAATGGAAAAAATCATTCTTAAAAATAATTCCAAAACCAGGCAAAACGAATTATGAAATAAATAAAAGTTATAGACCTATATCATTGACATCTAATCTATCTAAAACATTTGAGAATATAATAAAAAATAAATTAAGTAACTATTATTTAGAGAATAATTTAATGAGCTCAAGGCAGCATGGTTTTATGAAATCTAGATCAACAATTACTGGAATGGATAAAATTATAGAAACTATATTGAAACATAAACAAAAAGAATTGACTTCCTTGATAGCTATAGATATTGCGGGTGCATTCGACAATGCATGGTGGCCTGCTATTATAAAAAGAATGGATAATGATGATGTTCCTTCAGATTTAATACGGATCATAAAATCTTATTTGAATAATGAAAGGGAGGTGAAATTTACATACGAATCAGAAACTTTTTATAAGAAACTAACTAAAGGATGTCCACAGGGTGGACCTTTATCTCCACTTCTATGGAATATTTTGCTAAATGATTTGTTGATAAATTTTGATTCAATGAATGCAGATATTATATGTTATGCAGACGACGTTACAATAATTTGCTGGAATAAGACTATTGAAGGACTAAAAACCGCAAGTGAATACACCTTAAATTATGTGATCCAATGGTGTAATAGAAATAAATTAACGATCAGTACAGAGAAGACTAATATGCTATACCTACATAACAGACAAAAAATACCTATTAAGGTTAATAACAATATAATAATGCCGGTCAAGCAAGTAAAAATTCTGGGAATGAAATTTTCTAATCACAAATGGAAAAACAAAGTTAACTTTACACCGCATGTTAATGATATTCTGTGTAAGGCAGGACGTATGAAAAATTTATTATGTTCACTAAGTGGCAATATGTGGGGTTTAGACACTGAAAAGAGGTTAACTTTATTCAAAACAATCATTAGGCCTGTACTTACATACGGTTCTGAAATTTGGTTCAAATATTTAAACAATCGTTGTAAACAAAAACTGAACTCCATGCAGTACCAGATCATTTTATGGGCAGTTAGAGCATACAAAACCACTTCATCAAACTGTGTGCATAGCTTGGCAAAAATTCCACTCCTAACAGATTATATAGAATCCAGAATAATCAAATTTGATCTAGCTCAAATGTCCATTGAAGATCTAATTACTTACGAACCCCATGCTCCAAGTATAGTCAAATCATTCTTACACGCAAAAATGAATGAAATTTTTGAGAACACTAATGAAATTTTCAGAAGCTCTTTTTCGTATTAGGAATTCCAAGATTTTTCCGTCCAAATTTTTATAATATCCAATTCATTACAGATCATGGCAATTTTGGGAAATTTTTGGCAACTATCGGCGCCGTGAAGGAACCAGGATGCTTCTGCGGAGGTGAAATTCAAGACGCGAGACATCTACTTCTGGAGTGCCCAATTTTCCGGGATTTTAGGGAAAATAGATTTGGTCGTATTGGACAGCTTGATGAATTTGTAGACAAAAAAGAAAAGTATAAAAATTTTGATCAATTTTGTAAATACATATACAACTTTCTCTTGAATTGGAAAAAAGAGAAGGAATCTTAGAAAAAAAAAAGAACTGCGATGCTTGCTCTGTGTGTTTTGCTTTGTTGTTTGTTTTTCTCTTTGGACAATTTTCTTTAGTTAATTTATGTAAAATAATGAATTGAACAGGATTGTATATAGCCGAATTGCTGTAATGCAGTGAAATGTATTGGCGCAAATATCCCTGAGTTTGGGATATCGCGTTTCATGATGTTAATAAAGTTAATTAATTAATATGTTAAAAAAACTATAAATAATCTAAATATAAAATATTTAATCAAATAAATTAAAATATCTTTAAAAAAATTTTGAAAAAGGACTTCAAAAAGACAAATAAATGAATCCGTAAAAGAAATCCCTTGCTTATTTAAAAATATAAATAACCTATTTTTTAGATACAACCCATATATGTAGAAAATATAATAACTAAACTGTATTTAAAAGATCAAAGCAATAATTAAAAAATTCCATAAGAAAATTTAAAAAAGGACCTCAAAATGACCCATAATTGAACACAATGAAATTGCTTGCTCTTTTTTTGCGATTAATAATAAAAAAAAAAACAAATATTTTAAAAAACACAACACCTATATGTAATAAATACCACAAATAATTTGTATTTGAAAGATCTAAATAATTAAATAAAAATTTCTTAAGAAATATTTGAGAAGGGCCTCATAATGACAATCACATAAACATATTAATAAAATATCTTGCATCTTAGTGAAAAAAAAAAAAGAAATAACCCAAAATTTGTTTACAAAACAACCCATATATGTGGAAAACACCATAAATAATCTACTTTTAAAATATCTAAGCAATTAATTAAAATTTTGTTAAGGTCCTCAAAAAAGACATAAAATTGAGCACATTAATGAAATTTCAAGCTTTTAGTGAAAAAAAAATAGAAATAACCCAAATATTTTTTACAAAACAACCCATATAAGTGGAAAACACCATAAATAATCTGTTAATAAAATATCTAAACAATTAATTAAAAATTTTGTTAAGGTCCCCAAAAAAGACATAAAATTGAGCACATTAATGAAATTTCAATCTTTTTTTGTAAAAAATAATATAAATAACCTTAGTCTTATAAAAATACTAACCACGTAAGTTAGAAATAGCATATTTAATCTGTATATAAAATAAAAAAGAAATAAATTAAAATTAGCCTAAAAAATTATCTAAAATATAAAATTGATCTCATCAAGTAAGGCTTCAACTTTTTTTGGTATAAAATATGAAAACTATAAAATAAAAGTATCTTACCATGAATAAAAGTTATTAAAATATATATAAAAAAGATTAAAACTAATTTTCCAAGAAGCGCAAAAGTGTAAACACTTTTGAAAAGCCTAAAAATTTATCTAAAAAATAAAATTGATCTCATCAAGTAAGGCTTCAACTTTTTTTGGTATAAAATATGAAAACTATAAAATAAAAGTATCTTACCATGTATAAAAGTTATTAAAATATATATAAAAAAGATTAAAACTAATTTTCCAAGAAGCGCAAAAGTGTAAACACTTTTGAAAGTGTAAACACTTTAACTCTGTTGAATTTTTTTGTATTTTATCGATAACAGCAAAGTTATGTATGTTAAAGTTAGGAAAAATATTTTGATGTTAAGCAAAACCTGCTCCATCTCGTTTTACATAAATGTTGAAAATTTGGTCGAAATTGATGCATTGTAACGAAAGTTTTTAGTGATGTCCACTTATGAAATTTCCATTTTATTAATATAGATTTGCATCGAGCAAAATCTTAATGTATTGCATTAAAAAAATGAGAAAAAAAAATAGAGGAGAGGAAGGAATATATAAGCATCCTGAGATTGATTTATATTTATTAAATTTAACTATACGTTTTCTATACAATGAACATACACAGCATCGTTGAGTGTCTGCTACGAATTTAGCATCAATTGCAATTCTCAATATTTTCTCTCAATAATTGGAGAGCAATTATAGTACTGTAATGATCTTGGATAAAATCGGCAGATGAAGAATAATACACTCATGGCAAAACTTAAGGAAGTGGAAAGTCTTTGCCGTCGCTGGCCGTCTGTTTTTTTTTTTTTTTTTTTTAAGGAGACAGAGGCAATTTTGTTTACACTTGTTTATCACGTTCAAGGTCACCTCATGCAAATGCACTTCATTTGAAATCCACTAGGTTTTCGCAAAAGAAGAAGAAAAAGAGAAAAAAAAAAAGGTCAATGCTTTTCTAACAGACCTCTTATACGATGCCTGTTTTATTCCAATAGAATGAAGTAAAACTTTTTCTATGCAAAATAATTTTATATTAATCTCTATATTAAGATATATATTTTCGATAAATTCTATACATTGAGGTATACACATATAGTAAACACAATTATGTACTTATATCTATTGAGAATATTTATTTACTAAATTGTCAAAGCTTAGATAAACTGTCAACCCCAGGCTTTATAGAGAATGTCAACAACACTGTGACAGCATTGTCAATTACCCAGATAATGGCCATTGTTTCCAATTTAATTGATCATCACAGTTTCCTCCTTCATAATTCCTACATAAGATGGTGTAAGAGTTGTTAGTGTCCATTAGGAGTCGGTGGAAGGGTGGTATAAACCAAGGGTCTGCAAACTGCGACTCACTAGCCACATGCGGCTCTTTGGATGTGAAGCTGCGGCTCTTTATATAGTTCCATACGTAAATATTATTTATGCGAGTACTATTTATTGTTGACAAGAAAAAAAATTTTGGCTCTTTAAAAAACTTTGAAATTTAGTAAATTGTAATTTTTGACTCTTCCGACTCAATAGTTTGCCGACCCCTGGTCTAAACCGTTGGTTTTCGACCGCTACGACTAGGCATCGAATCCCGCATTGGGCCCTTTTTTACTAATTATAAAAATGCTCCAATGTCCCCCGATTCTTTCAAAAGTTCAACCCCACCAGCGATTGCAAGTAACTAAACAGGGCTCTGGCATATTTGTAAGGGCAAAGTCGAACTGCTTTTCACATGTGTAGACTTGTGGTGTACTTACAGTAAAAGCAGTCGCTAATTTCTACCCAACATGATTATTATGGCCTATAACACGTGCACTAGGGATAATAATAATAATAATAATAAAATATTAACACAATTACGTAATTTTGCAGTATAAAAAGCCGTAAAAATACGCATTCTCGGAAGAACATACTCTTAAGATTAATCAAATATAAATCTCCGAGGATAAATTATTCTAAATAAATAAAGAAACCTATCCTCAGAGATTTATATATTTGATTGATCTATTTGATACAGAGGAGTATATTTCTAATATACTCTTAAGAAACTATCAGACGCTTGGCTCTAAAATTTTGCTAATCTTTGCAAATCTCACTTTCAGACACCTTTAGTTTTATTTACATATTCTCCTGAGAGATACGGCAATGCGGGTGGGAAAAAAGTGGAAAAAATAATTATAATAGACTAATTTATATGGTAAATATGTATATATGGAGCTATAATAGTTTAGAATAAAGTTCTAGCCATGGGTTATATAAAGCTTAACCAAGAAGTTCCATACTGGCAGCTAAGTCTGGAAGGCAGAAATAATGAAATATATTTTACTCTCAATAAATAATAAGTATTTAAAATATGTATATAATAATGTGTATATAAAAATTGTATTTATTATTAATTTGTTAACGTGATACTCCTGTTGAAGGACTGACAAGTCCGAAAGCTTGAAAATAAAAAGTTGCACAAGAAACTTAACCCTGGAAGCTTCATTTATTTTATTATAATTATTTTTATATAATATCATGCACACATTGGTTATAGGTATTCTCTTATACTCTCCTTTCTATATGCAGATTCCCGTGAGATATGGAAGATAATAAAAAAAATATTGGACTCAAAAAAAAAAAAAAAAAAACTTATATAAGATTTGGCTTACAAGATATTAAAATTAAATTCTCAATTCATTTACACTTATTGTTTAGATAAAATATTGTGTATATCTTATTGTGCAGATAAATTTATTTACATAAACAGTGCCACTAAAATAATTAACTAATATTCAAAAAAGTTCTTTAAAGTTCTGTACCATGATTTAGGCCGTTTTTTTTTCTTTTCAATAAAACAATAATAGTTTTGAACATAAATTTGTTGTAAAGAAACAAAGGTCGCCTCTCCTGTCAAAATAGACGTCCAAACTAGACGCCATCTATTGACCGTCGCCGCAAACTAGCGACCGCGGGTCGGTGACAAAGCCACAACACCAACTTTGGCAAACTGAGAAGCGTCCACCTAGAGACCATGGTTTCAGGCTAATGGCCCTCGTCATTTAGGGCGGACTTTATTCCATGAGATCCACACGGGATCTAATAGAATCTTGACAATCTGCCAAAGAGGTGTTTAGCTGGCAAAGTGGCTGGGCCAAATCTATTGCTAAAATATAGATGGAAATTTTGACGTCTATTTTGACGGGAGAGGCGACCTTTGTCTCTTCAGATCAATATCCTCCCGGAAAAATTTCCATCTATAAATTTGTTGGTTAGAAATTTGTTAGGAAAATATAAAGTTAAATCAACCATATTTTTTAAATTTTAATTCCTAACGTCTCAAATGTAGATAAACTGCTCTAAGGAGAATGACAGAATCACTGAAACGAGTCTCTTCTGTCCTTACTGAGAGGAAAAAAATAATATGAGGGAGGAGGGTTTGGCTATATATATCCCGTGGTTAACCCTCTCAATGGTTTCGCCTTTTTAAAATCTACCATACCGCTTCTCTCTTCTTCTTTCTTATCTCCACTCAATCATATTAGGGTATTAAGCCTGTAGAGCTTGAGACTTGACAACCATCATGACTGGGTGAAGTAGAATGCATCTACCTTTGTCATTAAGACTGGGAGCACTACTCAGTGGCAGGCCGACTTAGCTTCAAAAGAAATGGCCGCCTCTGACATGAGGAACAGACGCCATGTGCAGCCACTCCTAACATGGAGTACAAACGCTGCCCATCCTGTATCCCTGGATTAGGATCCCTTACAGGGTACTATCAGCCGGGCCAGCTGAGCCCAGGTTCTTTAGTGAGCTTGTTACTGCTCCCCCTCCTCCTTTTTCATCCGGGCTTGGGACTGGCAAAGGCGGAGTTAAGTTACTTCTTAGAGCTCTAAAGTAATCGTTAAAACTATTTCCATCTTGTGAAAAATAGCACAAGAGTGAATTGTACTGGGATCAGATGGATAAATTAAGAAAGAAGAAAAGGCACAAGCCATCAGTAACTTTTAGTTGCAAGATCAGGAGATGCCTTTTTCTTAATTTATTTCAATCTTATACAGGCTGTATGACAGTCTAGTACAAAGTTCTAGCTATGGGTTATATAAAGCTGAACCAGGAAGTTCCATTCTGGCAGCTAAGTCTGGGAGGATGGAGTAAGTTTAGAATTGAGATGATCCGGTCCAAATACCAAGTATGGCCATCTGAAAAACAAATACCATAAATTATACAGTTTTATGTTAAATATATTTTTATTTTAAGTAATTCTTGGAACTCATACGTACCGTGGCGCCGTGGCTTAGTTGGTTAAAGCGCCTGTCTAGTAAACAGGAGATCGTGAGTTCGAATCTCGCCGGTGCCTTTTTTTTTTTTCATTTTCACCTTTTTATTAAATCGTCTTTTAATATGTCAATCACAAAGCCAACTTTAAAATTTTCGCTAAAATCACATAGAAATTAATATAAAATTAAATATTCTATATTGTTACTTCTTCTTTCTCATTGTATTCATTTGTGCCATACCATTTTTTGTTCAATAATTTGCTAAATATGAATTTGATTGTTGAAAAGCAAAAGCGATTGTGATTAATATTTTCCTTTCCTCTCTCTGGTAATTGGTTTTAAGTTCATACCCATACAACTACGTCTGTTTTTTACGTTCCAATTAATTCCTTGCTCTACCATTTCAAGAATGTTTTGGGATTCATTAATTGCTAATTAATTCATACACGCACACACACATCCAAACCACGCGATATTATATACTGACGTGTACCTAAATCCTGTATTTTTTACACATAATCTTTATTTTAATGATTTTATTATATTTATGTGCTCTTTAGACGAATGACAAATGCAGTGCTTATGTTTTTCCGAGTACATTTCCAAGGATAAATTGAAAGAAAACCTTTTTTCAAAGCAATTTTCAAATAGGCTGAAATTTGAGTTTTGTATTATATAAGTTATTTATTTATAATCATTATTTTATCTGTATCTTTTGAAAATAAAGATACTTCGGCCAGTAAATCTTTTATTACCTCGACGTTTCGACAAAAATATTTTAATTAATTTTAAATATCGCGAAACGTCGAGGTAATAAAAAGATTTAATGGCCGAAGTATCTTTATTTTCAAGAAATATGAATACCGACCAGGCAGCCTCTATCTCTACGATATTTTTTCGGTGTGGTATTAATATTAAATATATGATTAGTTTTTACTTTTTTTTTCACTCTAGAGACTCTGGGATAAATCCAGGTATAAGAAATATCTTTTTCTCCAATTTACCCAGATTAATCTATTTATTAGCTTGATTGTCTTAATTAAGTTTTCCTGTTTATAAATTTCACATTACAATAATATGTGATTAGTTTTAAAAATTATAATAATAACAATGTTTTTATTACTGATATTATTACTGTTATCCCTGTATGACCCCTACATTTCTGTTAGGAGAATCTGTATAAGACTGAAAGTTCTTAATAAAGCTTTTTGTTGTTGTACGAGGTATGTTCAAAAGGTATCGCGACTTTTGTGTTTTTTCAAAAATTATTTATTTATTCATGAATACCTATTTTGTCCCCTTCAAAGTAATCCCCATGAGATATTATACACTTGTGCCAACGGTTTTTTCCAATCTTCGAAGCACTTCAAAAATATTTTTTAAAAATCTTTTCCAGCTCCTCCTTCGATGCCGTCTTTATCTCGTCAAGCGTATCGTAACGTCGTCCTTTCATGGGCCTCTTCAGTTTAGGGAACAAGAAAAAGTCACAGGGGGCCAGATCTGGGGAATACGGTGGCTGCGGCATCATTGTGTGTTGTTTTGGCCAAAAAGTCGCGCACAAGCAACGATGTGTGAGCAGGGGCGTTATCGTGGTGCAAAAGCCAATTTTTGTTCTTCCACAAATCCGGGCGTTTCTGGCGGATTGCTTCGCGCAAATTGCGCATAACTTGCAGATAATATTCCTTATTGACCGTTCTACCCTGTGACAAGAACTCATGATGCACCACGCCCCTGCAATCGAAGAAAACTGTCAGCAAAACTTTCACATTCGACCGAACTTGGCGCGCTTTTTTCGGTCTTGGTTCGTGCGGCAGCTTCCATTGAGATGATTGAGCTTTGGTTTCCACGTCATAACCATAAACCCACGCTTCGTCACCAGTTATGACCCTCTGGAGCAAATTTGGGTCGTCGCGGACAGAGTCCAACATCTCATTAGCAATGTTCATGCGATGCTGTTTTTGGTCGCAATTGAGCAATTTTGGTACGAATTTCGCGGCGACCCGTCTCATGCCCAAATCACTGATAAAAAATCGAATGGCACGAGCCAATCGATATATTTAGGTCCTCAGCAACTTCTCTAACGGTGATTCGACGATTGGCCAATATCATTTTCTCCACTTCATTAATTTTTTAGTCTGTTGTTGAAGTGCTCGGGCGTCCGGCACGCTCTTCGTCGTTCACATCTTCTCGGCCTTCTGAGAACATTTTGTACCACCGATAAACGTTGCTTCTGTATGCCACAGTCAACATTCGGAATGCATCCGCGCACTTAATTTTCACACAAAATTTGATACAGGTTCTTTGATCCATTTTTTAATAGGTAAAAATCGAAGACGATCCAAAACACCTGCAAGCAAAGCAGCTGTCAACAATTAAGTGAACATTCAAAATGGGCGAGCTTGTCGGCATAAGTGAGAGACATGAGTACCAACATAAAGCCACAAAAAGATCGAAATTCGAATATACGTAACCCGCGAAAATTCAAAATTCGCGATACTTTTTGAACACACCTCGTATTTTATCTGTGTGATTTAAGTTTTCGCCCCACAAACAAAAATAGACCAACCAGATAGAGATTTACTTGAATATTTATAAATTAGACGAATGACCCGAGCAACCCCAGGGTTTTTCCCAAAAATGCATTTTAATCCGAGTCAATTTAGAATACAAAGTCCCAAAAGTTCGTGTTTTTCTTAAAACGTTGTTTTTCTTATTATTTGGCGAATAATATTATTACGGCGAATATACATAATAATACATAATACAATTACTTTATACATATTACAAAGACATTATACATAACGGCGAATATTTTTGGTATTTCAATTTTTTACAAGTGTTTACGAACTTTTGAAACAACCTCTTAAAAAGCTTTTTAATAAATTATATTATTTTAAAATTAAGAGAGACATCTAACAGTAAATGTTTTTAAAAAGCATGTTCAGCGTCTTCCAGTACAATTGGCCTTAACTATCTTTATCTTGAATTAAAATGAAGGAGTAATGACAACCTTGTTAGGCTGTTTTGTTATTTTTTAAATTATTATATATATATATTTTTTTATCGCACAACCTGCACCACTCCGAAGAGAGCCAACAGCCTGAAAAACATTCGTGGTTGGCTTTTATTGTTAATTCAAGAAATGGTACTGGCCTCCTTGATTTTCTCTTATAGATAGCGCTTTGTACATTAGCAACGTTTAGTTACACGACGAGAAGAAGCTCTTTCATTACATTTTGGCATATAGGGAACAGAATCCTTCTTAAAACAGATGTGGGATATATTCATATAAAAGTATTTGCGTTAAAATTTCTAAAATTCTCTTTGAAAAGGCACCACACATGCACCACCTTCTGTAAAGGAAGACAATCCCAATTGAATTAGTTACAGAATTTTAAAAATTTTGACTTTGCACAGTTTGTGGTTGATACCGTTATGTATCGTTGATATAGTTTGTGGTTTATATGTAGATTTTACTTTTCTTGAATTATACTTTATTAGAATTTTATTTCTTTCTTTTTAGGCATATAATTTGATTAAGGCCAGAATTGCGTGAGAACGCTACAAAATGTGAAAAAATAGTACAAATGTAATATTGTACTGCGATAAGGTGCATAAATTAAGAAAAAGGCATCTCCTTATCGTGCAACTGAAAGTTGCTGATGGCTTGCACCATCTATCGGAATAAATATCAACTATTCTCGTTGACTTCTAATTATTCCAGAATTGGCCAATTACCCATTCTTGATTAATCAAGAAAAGCTAACCACGTACGCGTTTCGGGCTGTTGGCCCTTATTAGAATAATTAGAAGTCAACGAGAATAGTTGATATTTATTCCGATAGATGGCGCAAGCCATCAGAAACTTTCAGTTGCACGATAAGGAGATGCCTTTTTCATAATTTATGCACCTTATTCCAGTACAATATTACATTTTTACTAATTTTTCATATAATTTGATGTTTCCTCACCAAACTACCTACATAGATTTCATCTAAATAATGGAGAATAATTTGTAACGCCTTGCTAAATGATTTATTTTTATTTCTTCTAACGAAGACAAAATATTTTTGTTGAAACGTTGAGAAAATAAAACTTTAACTTGCTGAAATGTCTATTTTTAAAAATAAATAATTCACCCAAATAGTTCTATTGTTTTTGCTAGGCTGATATCTGGAAAGACATAGAGATATCAAAACTATTACAAGGTGTATAAACTATCACACAGAGAGATAGTAACTGTTCTATTACGACAGCGAACGCAGTTTGACCTTGAAAAATGATGATTATCATTATTATTTATCATCATTACTTTCGGCTCCAGACGGACGTGTGAACGCAAATACACTCATGGACAAAACTTAAGGAAGTTTTATATTTTCATGCCACCGGTGGTCTGTATTTTTGAAGGAGACAGAAGCAATTTTGTTCACACTTTGTTATCTCGTGTATCTTCAATAAAGCTAGAAATTGTTAATAATATAATCCCTTCGGCATAATTATGAATAAAAGACAAGTCGCTGAGGGAAGAGTTTCTTTTATATATCGGCAATACAAGCTTTCAACATCCCTTTTTATATAAAAGAAATTCTTCCCTCAGCGAATTGTCTTTTATTTATAATCTTCAATAAAGGTCACTGTAATATCTTTCAGAGTTATTGTCTGAATCCCGATACACATGCTAAAAGGTACAACTTCCTTAAGTTCTGTCCATGAATGTATATAATGAAATCAATATTTTTACTAGTTAGAAAAATAACTGGACGAGCGCCTTGTATTAACGGATACATTGATCAATAGAACGTCCTCGTACTACATTTGTGGATCAACTGAAGAGAGAAACCAAGCTAAGGTTTTTAACACCACTTCGAAACTATAGAGAATATGGTTTTACGGGCTACTAATCAAAGTGTATGATTTTCGAGCCCAAAAAATGAACATAACAAGCAGACAAACCGCAATGCACTATAACAAAGTACCAATGTGCTGCAAACCGCCAAGGTTGTTCAAAAGAGGTTAGAAATTTGAAACTATAGCTAGGGATTGATTAGTTTAGAGCAATCTGAATTGAGAAGGTACACCAAAGACTTTATTTGCCTGGAATAATCCAATAAGAGAGTACCTAGACTGCTCCGTAACACGAAATACAAGTAGTAACACGTAATAAAACCTCACTATGGTTTAACAAGAAAGTGAAATAGAGCTAACGTTAGTTCCTGGATGGTAAATCATCAACTACCCGGGCTGTACAGTAGTCAAGAAGTTTATAATACAATATAATGCGGCTTATGATTGTAGAACGACGTTTGACAATTATACCGTGAATGTTCCTTTTGAACAAAAAAAAATATTTTAAAGACAAATAACGATTATTTCTAACCTTAGGGATGAAGTATGAAAGGGTGAATTGTGAAGAGTAATGATGAACGGAAAAATAAATTCCGTTCTTCATTACTCTTCACAATTCATCCTTTCATACTTCATCCCTAAGGTTAGAAATAATCGTTATTTGTCCTTAAAATAAATTTCGATTTTTTGTTCAAAAGGAACATTCGCGGTAAAATTGTCAAACGTCGTTCTGCAGTCAAGAAGTTCTAGACATGAGGAAAGCAGATTGCTGAGATGAACCAGTTGACCAGGTAGTTCCTGGCTGAAGTGAGTCAGGAAGGAGAACCAGGGATATAGAGTTGGAGTCTGGTACATCCCAACCCTAATAGGATAACGTACTCAACGATGAAAAAGAACATTTATATATTAATTGCCATATCTGTAAGACCTGTGTGTCTTAATAAAGGCTTTTGTGTGTGTGTGTATTAATTGCCATTTATCGATAAACATATTTGCGGAAGATGTTTGCTCTATGCAAGTTCTTGAAATTATATGTATGCACCTCTACAGCTCTATAAGTTTATGTCTATAGGTTCGCTAAACATCTCTAAGCTGACTTCCATAGAAAATACAGGATATATAACAAAACCAATCCAATACAATAGTAGAGCGGTTTGGAAATAAATTTAGCGAAACCGCTGAGAGGGTTCACTACTGATGAGTCAAGCACTCTCATTCAATAACTTTTATCATTGCAGTAAGATCTGTAGAGACACACACACAAAGCCTTTATTGAGACTCTCTGGTCTCATACAGATTACAACAACAATAGCCTTTATTGGGCACACGTGCCATACAGGATTCTCCCGGTAGGACAAAATAAATAAAATAACAAATTAGCATCATAGTTATATACAAATATTGGGTATTGACCTCGACCAATTATCGAGTTGGATCCGGTATCTGTGCTAAATATTTTGATTGAGCTGATTTCCAGTATTTATAAAAAGCGAATGCAAAGGGTCTGGATTTTACGACTTTTGCCATTAAAACATAAGGCGAATTGCTATTATAGCCGGTCTCTTGACGAATAATTTCTCTTTGTTCTTCCATTGCCGTACAGTAGAACATGTAGTGTGGAAAATCGAGACTAAATTCACCGTTGCATAAGCTGCATTTTATGGTCTTAGTTTTCAATAGTGAAACATGATTAATTCTCTGTACTACAAAAAGGCTTCTTACTTGTGCAATGATTCTCTTTAAGGTTAGGGGGATATTGTCATTCAGATAGCATTCCATTGTAGGTGATGAATGATAGTATTTATAGTGAGAGTAGAGTACTGATTTTCTTATTCTTACATAATCCAGCTGCAAGGACTGATCGGTTGCCGTTCTAATAATTAGGGGGATGTATCTTTGTAGAATATTGAAGTCTGTACTTCCAACAAGCCATGAGAAGCCGTTGTTATTAAGTAGCTCTGTTATACTTTTTACCAGTCCGATATTCTGTTTTGAAGAATTTGAAATGTCCCACAAATGTGCCAAACAAATTGAAGGTAGCCTGCTGCCGTCCATTTTCAGAATTCTAGTCCAGAATTTTAAAGTTAGTTTTTTCACTGTGATATCAAGAGTTTCTTCCTGTTTCGGCCCTCAAAATATAGCCCGGTGTATAGCTTGGAAAGCACAGAAAACGTCTGAGAAAGGTATCCTGGATTATATCTAAGATTAAGGCTTGATCATGTGGCCAGATTGGAGCCGCATAGAGTAGGACTGTCAAGATCATAGAATCCAACAATCTCATACTTGCATGGAAGGATATCTCATACAGATTATCCGTTATATGAGAAGGTGTATTATATAAGTAAAAAAAAAGAAATTTATGAAAGATCCAGTTAATTAGACATGTCTTTGATTTTCAAGGCCTTCATGTAAAATTTATATACATTTAATGTGAATGACCTATTATCTGACAGGTCGGGTATTAAATAATATAATGAGGGGCGTCTGTAGAGAAAATATTTGATGATATTATTAAAAAGAAACACAATTCCATAAAAATAACACGATGGGTGGCAAATGGTGACTGTTTAGTTCTCAGGCGTACACAGTCAGCATCTGCTATCTTAAGATACCTCCTTTTGACAAGATAAACATGCGGCCGTTGACGGATGTTGATAGAATGGGGACTGGACTTTGGAATCTCTTCCTTCACAACACACTGACGGCATCAAGATCTCTATGTCCTTTTTTTTTCAAAGAAAAATTTAGTAGTTTTTAAGAACTGTTGCACGTATTATTTTCGTTAGATATCATTGGCTACTCGTACATGCGACTTGAGCCTTTCAAGATTAATGGGTAGTTGAGCGACTGTATTTTACTCTGTGTATAAGTGAACACACCACATTTCTACATAGGTATAGAAAAGCAGTTTACTTTTACCTTTACAATGTACCAAAGTGCTGTTTGGTTACTTCCATAATACATTAAATCAATGTTTAGTTGATTTCTGTTCCACCCGATGGCGCTCTGCCTTCTGTAAAGATATGTGCTCCTGGGCAGGATATGCGATTTTTATTTTTAATATAAATATATTTGAAAATAGAGCAATCCATAAATAAATCTTTAATTAAAAAGGCATATATTGGATCAAAATTGAAAAGGTTGTCCTTCGGCCAACTGAAATATTGGTAAAATAAATGATATTTAGATCCAATAAATGCCTTTTTAATTAAATATATATATTATTTTTATTTTTATTGTGATAATTTGAGACCATAGTTTTAGAATATATCACTTTTAATTTCTGTTCTAACTATGTATAGTTAACTCATCTATTTTTAAAAATTCACTAATATATAATTAATATTATAAATTTTATATAACTGCGAAAAATATTTCATTGTAATTTTCTTCAAGTAATTGAAAATAAAACTACTTGATAGTAAATAATTATTATTCTGCTTTTCTTTTAACATGATTGCACATTCAAATCTTTACTTTACAAAAATATATCATAAAAGTAAGCCAAACATTTATTTTAACATATATGTAAGTTAAATATTTTTAAAATGTTGAGAAAAATACCTCCAAATATTTCCGACATATATTTTTAAATGAGAAAGTTATTGAGAGGAAAAACAGACCACGAGGTAAGTGGAGAGATCCCAACCAGCCACCCACGGAACGGCTATATATACCCAGCTAAAGATAATCCCCGCCGCCCCGCTTGCTCTCCTGATATTGCCCCATTATCCGATAATTGGAGCTGATGACTTGGCAGACCTAGCCAGCCATTTCCCCGCTCAACCATCTATATATCAACAACACCCAAGCCCTCTTTATTTCTATAAACCATCGCATCTTCAAAAACAAAATACGTTTTTGTTAGGTTTTAAATTAATTTTCTAATAAGCAGGATTGTGTCTATTTAAAATATAAAACTATTTTCTCACAATGAGTTTCTTTTTATATCAAAATGCAAGCTTTCAAGAGATAATCGCTCTTAAACGGACTTAATTAAAAACATAGAATATATCTTACAAGAAATATTTACAAATACATACACGCGCAGCGCTATATATTGTAACAAAGTATTTATTAATTTTATTATTTTTATTAACAAAGTGGTCATTTTTATGTTTATAATTTGCTACTCTGTAAATTTCCCTCGTGGCTTATCTTTTGTTTACCATTCATAGTTTGTTCTTGCCTGAAATAATTTTCTGTGTCACCCCGAAGTTTGTCTTCCCTAATTTTCCACGTGGCAATGTATAAGATATAGTCCATGTTTTTATTAAGCCCGTTAAAGAGCGATTATCACTTGTAAGCTAGCATTTTAAAGTGAAAAGAAACTCATTGTGGGAACATATCTTTGTATTTTAAACGTTTTTCACAATTTTATCATGAATAGGGTCTATATATTCGTGTTTTCAAAGAAAAAAAAAACTAGGTTATTTTCAATATTTTATGTGTTTATTGCTATAGGGATGTTAGAAGAGAAAAGTAACAATCAAAAACTAAGGTAAAAATAATTTTCTAAACAAAGTTGGTTAAGATATATTGATAAATATTTGTGATTTTGCGGAATTTTGCTCGATGCATTAAATCTTTAATTTACATATGTATTTCTACAGTTCATATGTCCATAGTTTTCTTTTAAAACACCCATTTACTGTTTTCGATAGTAAATGTAGGGTATATAAGAAATCCAGTCTAATACAAAAAAAAAACGTCGGTGGACGAGTGGATAACACCCTCTATTCCCGACAGTCATGAACCGGGATCGTTTAACATTTTGTTTAATATTTGAAAAACCTTCACATATTATTCATTGTTGCAAATATCATAAACTAGGTTGTTATTTTTGAACGGTACCTAATAAAATGATTTGGAACCTTGTCTAATACAAGAGAAGGAAACCAAAGCCAAGGCAACTCTTATATCAATTGAAAACAAATGTTGAAAAAGGGAAAAAAATTGAAAGAAAACACTCGTTATCAGAAAAAAATAAATAAGGATAACAAGTCCATCTTAAAAGAGAGTACTCAACGAATTCAAGACTCCAACCATGTAAATATGTGAATACACTGTAAATATGAAGAACCTGTACATATTATTCATTGTAAATTACATAAGCTAGGTTACTCTTTTCGAGCGGTACCTAATAAAGTTATTTGGAACAAGAACTGTCTAATACAATAGTAGAGCGGTCTGGAGATTGGTGTCAACTCTATCTGTTCACCGAACTTTCCTGTACAACTGTGGCCTTCATTCTTTGTGTGGACAATCCCAACTCTTCCATTCTACCTCGACCATTACTGTCTGTACTCTAGGAAGCTATGAAAAATATTCCAAGATGCAGAAAGGTTTTTGGAAAGATCTCTACACCTGATTGCCCTATCAGGGTTACCATATATATATATATATAATAATAAATAGTTATTTAATTTTATAGTCCAGTTTTGTATTAAGATTATCTTCACTATTATGATAATTTAAATTCAAATTATAAAATTTGTAAAATGTTATTAATTTGTAGATAGAGAGAGAAAAAAAAATCCTTTACTTCTAATACATCCTCAAGTTAATTATATATTTATAATTAATAACAATAAAAATTAACAACGTAACGTCTATTACATCGGCTTTTACACGTCATTTAGACATACTCTAATCCTATATATAGAATAATCGAAGAGAGAATATATATAATAGTTAGAAAAAAGAGAGAAAGACAGAACCATGCACTTTTAATCAAACTAATAATAAGGAAAAAAAAAATTTTGTAAAGAAGGTAGATAAGATTGTTAGTATATATATATATATTTTTATAATTTTATATTTTATCCTTTTTTTTTTAAAGATTTTTAAAGGTTTTTTTTATTTTATAATATGATTATAAATAGTTGTATTTAGTAATATATCTATAGTATGAATTAACATTTGTTATAAGTTTGGATATTATGTTTTGAAACCCTAATGGTAGACCAGACATACACAAAAAACTTTAAATTGAAATAAATTGGAAAAAGAGATCTGCTGGACCGGGGATCTTCAGATAAAAGTCCAACGACATTTCACCCCTTCTTTATTATGTCATAGATCTCTTTTAAACCGGATTTTATGTGTTAATATTAAGTTGTTTCAGTGAAATATTTAAATGAACATATATAACAGATACAAGTGTTAACAAATTCAAACTGTAACTGTAAACCTACCTCGACCGCGGCGTCCTCCATTGTGAATATCTATTTCTGGCTGACACATGTGGCGGGAGGGGGGGACATTTCAAATTTAGACCATTTATTCAGAATTTTTTTGAACAACAAGAAAATTAAAGAAGAAAGGAAAAATAGTTAAGGGAAGAAAGTTGAATTTCATAATCTTTACAGCTAGTTATATCAAAATAACTGATTCAAAACTTATTCATCTTTTAATATTCCTTTAAAAAGGCAAATTATAAGAGTTTAATAAAGCTATTAATTGTGCAAATTCACCTTTATTTAACTTCCATTTTCCTCCCCAGAAATTGGAGATTAAACAAAATGAACTATATACTATAACACTTTAAAAATCTTGTGAAAAAATCTTTTAATCAGTTATTTAATCAAAGTTTAATTAACTGTTAAAGATTATAAATTTGTATTAGTTATAATTAAGAGAAATTATAGAAAGTTGATTTCATAAATGGATATTTCCATTTATTTTTTTAAAAATATTTTATAATTGATATACTGTTGAAATATTTTACTTGTTTGATACTAAATTTGTTTTAATAAATTCCATGTTTAAATTTTTAACATCTTCTATGAAATTATCTAATATATTATTTATTCTATAAAATCTTAGAAACTGACCATAATATATACCTTTACAGCAATTTAATGATATATTAGAATTCATATTACAGTATTTTATAATATTGAAATTATAATTACTCTTTTTATTATAAACTCTAACAGCACTATTTGTAAGGTCTATATTCAAGTCTAAAAAGTTAACTTTTTTGTTTCTATAAATTTTTTCATTGTTCTTAAGTTTCAAGTATTTAGGATATATTTCAGGTATTAATTTTTTAAACTGTGGATTATTAAATATTATTATGTCATCTACATAACGGAATATTTGCCAATTAATATTATTTTGTAGAAAGTATTCTCTTTCGTACCAGAACAATATTAGATTTGCTAATAACGGACTAGAAGAAGTTCCCATGGGAACGCCTTCTGATTGAATATATATTTTATTTTTAAATTCTATATAGTTAAAATTTAAAAATGTTTCCAGTAGAGTTTTTGCTGTTTTAAGATCTAATTTAAATGTTTTATATCTGTTATGAATAATTTTAATGTAGAAAGTTTTGTCATTAATGAATTCATTAAATAAATTGGTTATTTTATTATTTAGATCTCTTAAATTTATTTTAGAATATAGGTCCTCAAAGTCAAATGTGTGTACTGTTTCAATGTTTGTCCAATTGTTCATTAAATAATTAATGATTTTTTTATTTGAGTCGATAAATTTATAATTATATTTATTAGTTAATTTATTTATAATAAATTGTAGTGTTGAAGCTAATTGTATATCAATATTTTTTATGACTGAATTTATACCAGATGTGATTGTTCTGAAAGAAATAGGTTTTTTGTGTAGTTTAGGAATTATATAGAACTTTGGTATGTTTGGATTTTTGTGGTTATTATAAATTTTTAGTGAATTTTCAACATTTTTGATGTCTTTTTTGATTTTTGTGCCTGTAGTTCTAGCAAAAGTGTATTTATGATTATTATCAATTTCCTTTTTTAGTATATCGTGGTATAGATTTTTACAAATTAAAGATAAATTATTGGAACATTTATCTATAGGAGTGATAATATAGTCCTTCTGTAAATTAATTATATTTTCTTTAAAAGAAGGAATGTCTGAATTAGGTTTTGTGTATTTAAGTGTATTATTATAATAATTTATAATTTCCTTTTTAATATTATGTTTCCATTCCAGAAAAGTAAATTCTGGAATACTGTATTTTATACTAGTTTTATTTATGAAAATATCTATATCTTTTAATATAGATTTAATTGTATTATTATAATTGTGTTTAATTTGAGGTATATATTTATACCCTTTATTTAAAATTTCTTGATATTCTGGATTTAAGAAAGAAAAATTGCTAGTTAATATATGACCTGAGAACTTATATTTATCAATATAGTTGTTGCAATTACATTTATTTTTTTTAAAATTTGCCAAATTATTAATAAATTGGTTATAATTGCAAACTAAATTACCTATATTTTTGTTGTATCTCCAGATTGTTTTGAATTTAAATTTTTTATAGGGAAAAGATTATTGATGATTTGGTTATTAAAAATATCATTAAATTTAATATGATTAAATAAATTGTTATTAAATTTAATGATAATATTAATGTTATTAGTAGCTTGTTTAATTTTTCTGTATTTAAAGATGTCGTGTGTGATATCTATTAATCTGTTAGTCAGATTATGAATTTTAATATATTCTATGAGTTTGATAAATTTATTATTATTTAGTTTAAATAATGTTTTAATAAATTTATCGACGAAGTTGTTAGTGTACATTTGTTTTGGGTCCAGTAATTCTTCAAATTCAATGTAACCTAATTTATTTGTAGTTTTACCTCTAGTTTTATTAGGTTTAGTTTTAAATTCATTTTTTTTGTATTTGCAACTGATTTCATAGGTTGAAATTTCTTCTGTTTGTGGTTTGTATGTGTAGTTTAATTCGTCGTTAAGTCCATAAGGGAATAATGTGTTGTGTTTATAAATGTAGTTGTTTTCTAATAATAGTCGTTGTTTTTTGTTTTGACATATGTCTAGTATTTCTATCTTAAAGTTGTTAAAAGTATGTAATTGATTGTGTTCTTTCATATATATATTACCAATTGATTTTTTAGCGTGGTTTCTATGTAGGTTTATTCGCATATTTAATGGATTACAAGTTTGTCCTATATATGATAGTTGACAAATTTGGCATGTTAATTTATATATAGTATTCACTAATTTACAACTAGTTGTTTGAAAAGTGTCATGGTTCTTAAGAGAGGGACAAGTTTGACAATTTTTTCTTAGGCAATTCTTAGCGAGTTTAAATTAACATAAAAGAGGTGCTAACACTAATATGTTTGTAGTTTTTTTTAGTTTTTTTAGTTTGTTATTCTTATGAATTTTTAAATATATTTTTCTTAATTGTTTTTATGGTGATAAAATTTGTAATAAATTGAATAATTAATCTATAAATATATAGATATTACTGTTTGTTATCTGTTATATTTTTAAGAATAACTAATAAAAAAAACATCTTTAAACTAACTAAACACTGAAAAAAACCAAAAGTTCTGAAGTTATTTTTTCTAGAATTACTTTTATAATTTACTTTTTAATAATCAAACAATGAAAGATAATTAAAATTTGTATGAAGATTTATTTATATTAGAATATCTAATATAATTTAATTTGTATATTATGTTATATATAAAAAATATATCATAGAGCAAGCTCATATGAATTAATATAGTGTAGAAACTATATAACAAAATTATAACAGTGATTCTAATTTTAAAACTTAAGGAGCAAACTGATAATAATGATAACTTATATCAATTAGATTTGATTAGATTAGCAAGCTAAATCTAAATTAATTATAATAATAAATAGTTATTTAATTTTATAGTCCAGTTTTGTATTAAGATTATCTTCACTATTATGATCATTTAAATTCAAATTATAAAATTTGTAAAATGTTATTAATTTGTAGATAGAGAGAGAAAAAAAAAATCCTTTACTTCTAATACATCCTCAAGTTAATTATATATTTATAATTAATAACAATAAAAATTAACAACGTAACGTCTATTACATCGGCTTTTACACGTCATTTAGACATACTCTAATCCTATATATAGAATAATCGAAGAGAGAATATATATAATAGTTAGAAAAAAGAGAGAAAGACAGAACCATGCACTTTTAATCAAACTAATAATAAGGAAAAAAAAAATTTTGTAAAGAAGGTAGATAAGATTGTTAGTATATATATATATATTTTTATAATTTTATATTTTATCCTTTTTTTTAAAAAGATTTTTAAAGGTTTTTTTTATTTTATAATATGATTATAAATAGTTGTATTTAGTAATATATCTATAGTATGAATTAACATTTGTTATAAGTTTGGATATTATGTTTTGAAACCCTAATGGTAGACCAGACATACACAAAAAACTTTAAATTGAAATAAATTGGAAAAAGAGATCTGCTGGACCAGGGATCTTCAGATAAAAGTCCAACGACATTTCACCCCTTCTTTATTATGTCATAGATCTCTTTTAAACCGGATTTTATGTGTTAATATTAAGTTGTTTCAGTGAAATATTTAAATGAACATATATAACAGATACAAGTGTTAACAAATTCAAACTGTAAACCTACCTCGACCGCGGCGTCCTCCATTGTGAATATCTATTTCTGGCTGACACATGTGGCGGGAGGGGGGGACATTTCAAATTTAGACCATTTATTCAGAATTTTTTTGAACAACAAGAAAATTAAAGAAGAAAGGAAAAATAGTTAAGGGAAGAAAGTTGAATTTCATAATCTTTACAGCTAGTTATATCAAAATAACTGATTCAAAACTTATTCATCTTTTAATATTCCTTTAAAAAGGCAAATTATAAGAGTTTAATAAAGCTATTAATTGTGCAATTAATAACAATAAAAATTAACAACGTAACGTCTATTACAATTCACAATGGAGGACGCCGCGGTCGAGGTAGGTTTACAGTTTGAATTTGTTAACACTTGTATCTGTTATATATGTTCATTTAAATATTTCACTGAAACAACTTAATATTAACACATAAAATCCGGTTTAAAAGAGATCTATGACATAATAAAGAAGGGGTGAAATGTCGTTGGACTTTTATCTGAAGATCCCCGGTCCAGCAGATCTCTTTTTCCAATTTATTTCAATTTAAAGTTTTTTGTGTATGTCTGGTCTACCATTAGGGTTTCAAAACATAATATCCAAACTTATAACAAATGTTAATTCATACTATAGATATATTACTAAATACAACTATTTATAATCATATTATAAAATAAAAAAACCTTTAAAAATCTTTAAAAAAAAAAGGATAAAATATAAAATTATAAAAATATATATATATATACTAACAATCTTATCTACCTTCTTTACAATTTTTTTTTCCTTATTATTAGTTTGATTAAAAGTGCATGGTTCTGTCTTTCTCTCTTTTTTCTAACTATTATATATATTCTCTCTTCGATTATTCTATATATAGGATTAGAGTATGTCTAAATGACGTGTAAAAGCCGATGTAATAGACGTTACGTTGTTAATTTTTATTGTTATTAATTATAAATATATAATTAACTTGAGGATGTATTAGAAGTAAAGGATTTTTTTTTCTCTCTCTATCTACAAATTAATAACATTTTACAAATTTTATAATTTGAATTTAAATGATCATAATAGTGAAGATAATCTTAATACAAAACTGGACTATAAAATTAAATAACTATTTATTATTATAATTAATTTAGATTTATCTTGCTAATCTAATCAAATCTAATTGATATAAGTTATCATTATTATCAGTTTGCTCCTTAAGTTTTAAAATTAGAATCACTGTTATAATTTTGTTATATAGTTTCTACACTATATTAATTCATATGAGCTTGCTCTATGATATATTTTTTATATATAACATAATATACAAATTAAATTATATTAGATATTCTAATATAAATAAATCTTCATACAAATTTTAATTATCTTTCATTGTTTGATTATTAAAAAGTAAATTATAAAAGTAATTCTAGAAAAAATAACTTCAGAACTTTTGGTTTTTTTCAGTGTTTAGTTAGTTTAAAGATGTTTTTTTTATTAGTTATTCTTAAAAATATAACAGATAACAAACAGTAATATCTATATATTTATAGATTAATTATTCAATTTATTACAAATTTTATCACCATAAAAACAATTAAGAAAAATATATTTAAAAAATCATAAGAATAACAAACTAAAAAAACTAAAAAAAACTACAAACATATTAGTGTTAGCACCTCTTTTATGTTAATTTAAACTCGCTAAGAATTGCCTAAGAAAAAATTGTCAAACTTGTCCCTCTCTTAAGAACCATGACACTTTTCAAACAACTAGTTGTAAATTAGTGAATACTATATATAAATTAACATGCCAAATTTGTCAACTATCATATATAGGACAAACTTGTAATCCATTAAATATACGAATAAACCTACATAGAAACCACGCTAAAAAATCAATTGGTAATATATATATGAAAGAACACAATCAATTACATACTTTTAACAACTTTAAGATAGAAATACTAGACATATGTCAAAACAAAAAACAACGACTATTATTAGAAAACAACTACATTTATAAACACAACACATTATTCCCTTATGGACTTAACGACGAATTAAACTACACATACAAACCACAAACAGAAGAAATTTCAACCTATGAAATCAGTTGCAAATACAAAAAAAAAATGAATTTAAAACTAAACCTAATAAAACTAGAGGTAAAACTACAAATAAATTAGGTTACATTGAATTTGAAGAATTACTGGACCCAAAACAAATGTACACTAACAACTTCGTCGATAAATTTATTAAAACATTATTTAAACTAAATAATAATAAATTTATCAAACTCATAGAATATATTAAAATTCATAATCTGACTAACAGATTAATAGATATCACACACGACATCTTTAAATACAGAAAAATTAAACAAGCTACTAATAACATTAATATTATCATTAAATTTAATAACAATTTATTTAATCATATTAAATTTAATGATATTTTTAATAACCAAATCATCAATAATCTTTTCCCTATAAAAAATTTAAATTTCAAAACAATCTGGAGATACAACAAAAATATAGGTAATTTAGTTTGCAATTATAACCAATTTATTAATAATTTGGCAAATTTTAAAAAAATTAAATGTAATTGCAACAACTATATTGATAAATATAAGTTCTCAGGTCATATATTAACTAGCAATTTTTCTTTCTTAAATCCAGAATATCAAGAAATTTTAAATAAAGGGTATAAATATATACCTCAAATTAAACACAATTATAATAATACAATTAAATCTATATTAAAAGATATAGATATTTTCATAAATAAAACTAGTATAAAATACAGTATTCCAGAATTTACTTTTCTGGAATGGAAACATAATATTAAAAAGGAAATTATAAATTATTATAATAATACACTTAAATACACAAAACCTAATTCAGACATTCCTTCTTTTAAAGAAAATATAATTAATTTACAGAAGGACTATATTATCACTCCTATAGATAAATGTTTCAATAATTTATCTTTAATTTGTAAAAATCTATACCACGATATACTAAAAAAGGAAATTGATAATAATCATAAATACACTTTTGCTAGAACTACAGGCACAAAAATCAAAAAAGACATCAAAAATGTTGAAAATTCACTAAAAATTTATAATAACCACAAAAATCCAAACATACCAAAGTTCTATATAATTCCTAAACTACACAAAAAACCTATTTCTTTCAGAACAATCACATCTGGTATAAATTCAGTCATAAAAAATATTGATATACAATTAGCTTCAACACTACAATTTATTATAAATAAATTAACTAATAAATATAATTATAAATTTATCGACTCAAATAAAAAAATCATTAATTATTTAATGAACAATTGGACAAACATTGAAACAGTACACACATTTGACTTTGAGGACCTATATTCTAAAATAAATTTAAGAGATCTAAATAATAAAATAACCAATTTATTTAATGAATTCATTAATGACAAAACTTTCTACATTAAAATTATTCATAACAGATATAAAACATTTAAATTAGATCTTAAAACAGCAAAAACTCTACTGGAAACATTTTTAAATTTTAACTATATAGAATTTAAAAATAAAATATATATTCAATCAGAAGGCGTTCCCATGGGAACTTCTTCTAGTCCGTTATTAGCAAATCTAATATTGTTCTGGTACGAAAGAGAATACTTTCTACAAAATAATATTAATTGGCAAATATTCCGTTATGTAGATGACATAATAATATTTAATAATCCACAGTTTAAAAAATTAATACCTGAAATATATCCTAAATACTTGAAACTTAAGAACAATGAAAAAATTTATAGAAACAAAAAAGTTAACTTTTTAGACTTGAATATAGACCTTACAAATAGTGCTGTTAGAGTTTATAATAAAAAGAGTAATTATAATTTCAATATTATAAAATACTGTAATATGAATTCTAATATATCATTAAATTGCTGTAAAGGTATATATTATGGTCAGTTTCTAAGATTTTATAGAATAAATAATATATTAGATAATTTCATAGAAGATGTTAAAAATTTAAACATGGAATTTATTAAAACAAATTTAGTATCAAACAAGTAAAATATTTCAACAGTATATCAATTATAAAATATTTAAAAAAAAATAAATGGAAATATCCATTTATGAAATCAACTTTCTATAATTTCTCTTAATTATAACTAATACAAATTTATAATCTTTAACAGTTAATTAAACTTTGATTAAATAACTGATTAAAAGATTTTTTCACAAGATTTTTAAAGTGTTATAGTATATAGTTCATTTTGTTTAATCTCCAATTTCTGGGGAGGAAAATGGAAGTTAAATAAAGGTGAATTTGCACAATTAATAGCTTTATTAAACTCTTATAATTTGCCTTTTTAAAGGAATATTAAAAGATGAATAAGTTTTGAATCAGTTATTTTGATATAACTAGCTGTAAAGATTATGAAATTCAACTTTCTTCCCTTAACTATTTTTCCTTTCTTCTTTAATTTTCTTGTTGTTCAAAAAAATTCTGAATAAATGGTCTAAATTTGAAATGTCCCCCCCTCCCGCCACATGTGTCAGCCAGAAATAGATATTCACAATGGAGGACGCCGCGGTCGAGGTAGGTTTACAGTTACAGTTTGAATTTGTTAACACTTGTATCTGTTATATATGTTCATTTAAATATTTCACTGAAACAACTTAATATTAACACATAAAATCCGGTTTAAAAGAGATCTATGACATAATAAAGAAGGGGTGAAATGTCGTTGGACTTTTATCTGAAGATCCCCGGTCCAGCAGATCTCTTTTTCCAATTTATTTCAATTTAAAGTTTTTTGTGTATGTCTGGTCTACCATTAGGGTTTCAAAACATAATATCCAAACTTATAACAAATGTTAATTCATACTATAGATATATTACTAAATACAACTATTTATAATCATATTATAAAATAAAAAAAAACCTTTAAAAATCTTTAAAAAAAAAAAAAGGATAAAATATAAAATTATAAATATATATATATATATACTAACAATCTTATCTACCTTCTTTACAAAATTTTTTTTTTCCTTATTATTAGTTTGATTAAAAGTGCATGGTTCTGTCTTTCTCTCTTTTTTCTAACTATTATATATATTCTCTCTTCGATTATTCTATATATAGGATTAGAGTATGTCTAAATGACGTGTAAAAGCCGATGTAATAGACGTTACGTTGTTAATTTTTATTGTTATTAATTATAAATATATAATTAACTTGAGGATGTATTAGAAGTAAAGGATTTTTTTTTCTCTCTCTATCTACAAATTAATAACATTTTACAAATTTTATAATTTGAATTTAAATGATCATAATAGTGAAGATAATCTTAATACAAAACTGGACTATAAAATTAAATAACTATTTATTATTATAATTAATTTAGATTTAGCTTGCTAATCTAATCAAATCTAATTGATATAAGTTATCATTATTATCAGTTTGCTCCTTAAGTTTTAAAATTAGAATCACTGTTATAATTTTGTTACATAGTTTCTACACTATATATATATATATATATATATATATATATATATATATATATATAAACAGTGAAATTTTCATCAGATAGTTTCTTACTTTGATCTTGTATAAAATGAGTGGATTACATACCCACGTGATTTAGTTTAAATCAAAGAAAAGCCTTGATAAAGAGAGGCGTTTTGCCCCTAGAAATATTGGTTGAATAATAAATTTAGATTCAATATATGCCTTTTATTTATTTATATTTATTATTATGGATCCCTCAATCTTTATATATATAGTGTATATGGGCGGTTTTATTCCATGTGGTCTACAATATAAGAATTTGTAGATTAGTTTTAAGCTTTTTATGCAATAATTTGATAAAGAGGAAGCAATCCTTTAAAATATTTTGAACAAATATTTTTAACAGATTCAGATAAACCTCTTTTTTATAATATAATTATGTAATACAATATGGAAGTATAGGTCTTCAATGAAGTCAGGAAAGTCCATTGCGGAAATTAACGCAACATTCGTAACAGGAAATTCCTAAATGTAGATGAAACCATCCTTAATTTTAATTGACCTGTTTATGTATTTGAAATTTGGAAGTTGTGTCTCTACTCATTTTTAGTATTTAAAGTACACCTCAACCAGAGGGAAAAAAACAAATTATTTATCACAAAATTTTGCAATATATCATCAGCAAGATCGAAAATAAATTAAACATAAAGCAGACGTACAATCATGAACAAAAGGAAGTTGTACATTTTAGCATTATGAAATGAATGAAGCTTCCAGGGTTAAGTTTCTTGTGTAACTTTTTATTTTCAAGCTTTCGGACTTGTCAGTCCTTCAACAGGATTATCACGTTAACAATTTAATAATAAATACAATTTTTATATACAATATAACGCGGCTGATGATTGTAAAACGAAAATTGAAATTATACCGCGAATGTTTCTTTTATAAAAATCGAAATTTATTTTCAAAGAGAAATAGCGACATTTCTAACAACAAGGCACCTGCCCGGTAAGCAGAAGGGTGTGGGTTCGATTCCCGCCCCTGGACACTTTTTATTTTTCCGTTCGCCATTACTCTTCATGTTTCACCTTTCCATACCTCATCCTCAAAGTTAGAAATGTCGCTATTTCTCTTTGAAAATAAATTTCGATTTTTATAAAAGAAACATTCGCGGTATAATTTCAATTTTCGTTTTACAATTTTTATATACACATTTTTATAGACATATTTTAAATACTTATTATATATTGAGAGAAGAATATATTATATTATTTCAATTTGAAAAAAATATATATATTTTTAAATATACGTGCGTGGTGTTAGTATGTATAATGGAACTCAGGCAATAACTCTGAAAGATATTTGATACACATTGACCTTTATTGAAGACACACAAGATAACCAAGTGTGAACAAAATTGCACCTGTCTCCTTAAATAATAATAAAAAAGAAACCGGGAACATTCCACTTCCTTAAGTGTCGACCACGAGTGTATTTATATACCTGTTCAATTTATCTTCATTGAAACGTCGTGAGAATGAATATTTTTATCTGGGAATGTGTAACATAGGTTGACCAAATTTTAATATATTTCACACTTTTCCCTTGTTAGATCTATTTATCTGCGATTTTTCATCAATTCATGCAAATTCTAGTAAATATTTGACTTTCAGTTATATTGAGAGTAAAAAAACATACAAAAATTCCACAAGCGCCAATTATTTTATTGATTTAACTGTTATTTCCATCTATTCAACTGAAGATACGATTTCATAACTTGAATTTACAGAACAGAGTTGCATGAAGCTTGATTGGTAGCAGAACATTTGACAATAAAAGTAATAACGCTCACAGAATTTTTTTAATGTTCTTTATTATATTAATAAGCGTCATTTTTATAATACCCAGTTTATAACGAACCATGGAAATTTTAAGGGATTTTTATCAAAAATTGGAGCGGTTGAAATCTCTAGCTGTCATTGTGGCAACGAATTCCAGAACTCAAGACATCTACTGCTGGAATGCCCACTCTTCTTCACCGCTAGACAACAGACAATAAATATTGTTGAGAATTATCATAGGTTTAACTATTTTTGTAAATATATTTATGATTATCTTTCTAACCTGAAAGGTAATATATCAGGTAATATATATTATTGTTTCTCTTTTTTATTTTTCTTACTTTTTCTTGTAAATGTTTATAACTGTTTCTGTTTAAAAAAATGTAAATCGACGCCATTATCCCTAGCTGGGATATCGCGTTTTTGTGTGTTGCAATAAATAAATAAGCGTAATTTAAATATTCTCGTATTTATTGATAGTCTTTTGCTTAAAAGTAATAATAACAATGTTTATTACTGGTACTATTACTGTTTTTCCTGCATGTACCTTACATTTCTATACTCGGAGAATCCGTAAAGGACTTTTTATTATTATCCCTATAGAGTACACATGTGATACAGGTCTTGATAATCATGGTGGGTGGAAGTTGACGACTGCTTTTACTGTAAGTGCACCACATGTCTACACATGTGAAAAGCAGTTGGACTTTGCATTTACAAATGTGCCAGAGCCTGGTTACTTGGACTCGCTGCTGGGTTTGGACTTTTTCCAGAATCGGGGGCCATTGGAGTATTTTTTTTTTTATTAGAAAAAAAGTACCCAGTGCGGGATTCGATCCCGGTTTGTGCGGTCAAAAATCAACGGTTTAGACTATCCTTCCGCCCTATTCCTGTATAAGACTAAAAGGTCTTAATAAAGTTTATTGTTGTTAAATTGATAGTCTTGTGAGACGGCCAACTTTTGTCCGATTTTTTAAAGGAGACAGATGCAATTTTGTTCACACATGGTTATCTTGTGTGTCTTCAATAAAGGTCACTGTGTATAAATTATCTTTCAGAGTTATTGTCTGAGTTTCAATATACATGCTATAATGTACAAATTCCTTTTGTCCATGATTGTATGTTTATGCTTTATGTTTAATTTATTTTCGATCTTGTTACAATTTACAAATTACAAAACATTGTGATAAATAAATTATTTTTCCCCCTCTGGTTGAGGTGTCCTTTAAATACTAAAAATGAGTGGAGACACAACTTCCAAATTTCAAATACATAAAGCAGGTTTTTTTTTCAATTAAAATTAAGGATGGTTTCATCTACATTTTTTAAGCAAAACTCTAGGAAGAAGAGTGCCTCGATCCTTACCAAACGACTGAAGACCTTTCACATGACCTTTGAACCGCCTGTTAAGTACAAACACGGCTACGTTTGCCTTATGAGATGACGCTTGAGATTAGTTAGCTAGACAAATAAAAAAAAAATTCCCAGCTAACTAAAAGGTTCTGAAATATTGATGTTTGTCAAATAATTTGACATACACATTCCGAAAAAATGCGCACTCAAATATACACACGCTAAGCGTGATTTGTCCAAAAATCACTTTATAAGGTACCGCTCAAAAAGTATGTAGTGTATGTATGTGTGATGTGCAAATGTGTGGGATATGTATATATGTGAGTATGTAAGCGTGGTGTATATATGTGTGTAAGTATGTAAACGTGGTGTATATATGTGTGTAAGTATGTAAGCGTGGTGTATATATGTGTGGTGTGTGTATCCCCAGCAGTCCAGCCCCAGGGTAATTACAATTATTTAGCTGGGATCGATACCTGGCCGCTGTGCCAACATTACTGAACTCCTATACGGTCCTCTCTCTCTATTAACCTACTGTAACTTTCTACAATGTCATTATATCATAGTATCTCTGGGTCACTATTCATGTCCTTTTACAATACATTTTATCATTCATATTTAGAAACAAAGCATGTGTACTACATATGTATTTAACATAAAGTTATGGAAGGATGATATTCATGTACTAAAATTGGCACCTCTCAGTCTAAAACTGTATTAAAACAATAAATGTTTGGTTATCACTCCAGTACAAAACGTAAAGTTGGTGATAATAAATGAGCCGCAACACGAGATATGGAAAATTCAGACCTTCCTTCTCGCCTTCTCACAAAATTTATATAAATCTATTGCACTATGTCTACTCTTCACCGTTTCTCACAGCAGGTATAGAGTGATAAATGATTAGCGCTCGTATTATTAAAAATTAATTTCCTTTCTTCATACAGATGATTGCTGGTAAATATATAGTGAGTTAGTTCTGACTCAAAATTAACCCTGCACAATATACATACGAATTTTTTTTATTTTATAGTTTTTATATGGTCTTCAATAAAACTCTTGAGTCTGGCGCCTTAGACCACTCGGCCATCTTGACATGGAAAATTCAGACAAAAAGCCAACCTGTATACCATGGTTTCGGTCACTTCATCAGCTTAAACACATTTTTGGTCATTTCAACCGATTCTATAACTCCCCTCTTAGAATATGTTATGAAATCGAAGCTGCCCCTGTACTGATGAGGACCAATAAAACCATGGTATACAGGTTGATTTTTGCCTGAATTTTCCAAAACTGGTGTCGTGTTTATTGTTCCAAAATCACTTTATTAGGTACCTCTCAAAAAGAGCAACCTAGTTTATGATATTTGTAACAATGAATAATATGTGAAGGTCATTCACATATTAAAATATAGGGTCTAACGCGGGATTCGATCACGGTTCATGTCTGTCGGGAATCGAGGGTCTTGCCATCTAGAAAGTTCATGTGAATGTGGTCAGGATGTCTTTTTTTTTTGTTCTATATATTTTGTGTTGTTGTTGTCGTTAAAATAATCTCGTTTGCACTAGTATACAGAAATATTTTATATAAAGTTATATTTTCACCTATTTCTGTGTTTCTTCAAACCCTATGAAATTAAAAATATATGTATATAAAATACTATATATTTAGAAATTTATATGGCCTTTTTTTAAAGAGTGAAAGATGCGTTTTCCTCTCATTTCCAAAAGAGTTTCTTTCCACTAAGAACGCAAGAACAATACCTCCTGAGTTCGACAGACCCAGCTGATAGTACCATGTAAAAGCTTTTAATCCAAGAATACAGGATGCGCAGCGTCTATACTCCAAGATAGGAGACACAGCGTCTGTTATTCATGTCAGAGACGGCCATTTTACTTTGAAAAATCTGCCTTCTACATAGAACTGATCCTTGTCTTAGCGACTTAGGCTGACACATTTTACTTCTCTTAATCACGAAACCATAATTGAGAGGAAAGAAGAATAGAACAATGCCTTAATATTTTTATTTTTCCAAACACACCTGCCTATTAAGAAATTTGAATGAAATTAGCATTGAATAGGCAATTAATATTTTTAAAATATTACCAGCGAACTAACGTCTAATATATATGCCTACAGCTATCTTTAAACTACTAAACATTTTTTCTTCAAAACTATTCTTTCGCTTAGAATGCTAAGCTAAACGACTACGTACCGTTCACTTATCAAAAAGGATATTCCTAAGACTAGATTAATATTTAAATTTACAGAAAAGGTTTATTCAACAACTAATATCCTTTACAAAGACATATGGGGGTCGGTGGAAGAATGGTCTAAACCTTTGGTTTTCGACCGCTACGACCCGGGTTCGATTCCCGCATTGGGCACTTTTTTCTGATAAAAAAAAAAGGCTCCACTGGCACCCTATTCTTGCAAAAGTCCAACCCCACCAGCGAGTGCAAGAAACCAAACGCGGCTCTGGAACATTTGTAAGTGCAAAGTCGAACTGATTTTCGCATGTGTAGACATGTGGTGTACTTACAGTAAAAAGCAGTCGCCAACTTCTTCCCACCATGATTAGCATGGCCTGTACCACGTGTGCTAGAGATAAACAAAAAAGAGACATATACACAGTAGGGTCTCCTATGATCGACCATGTAAAAGCATGACTAAATCGGGTCTTTCCTTGAGGTAGACTCTCATCAGAGACTCTGCCAAGTCATGAGGAGTCTTTCAACCCAAAAAAAGTCTGATGAAAGGCCACCTCCAAGAGAACACTGAATTTAGACATATTTTCAGGCTATGCTTTCTCGTGGAAAACTACTGAATGGTCAAAATTCTCTCAAAATGATTATAGTTTAATATAATTCTAACTATTTGTGTCTTAGGCATAGTGAAATGTGCCAAAAGAAAGACATTACATGGTAAAATTTATTTATGATGGACGTCACAAAAACCTTTGAATTCCTACCCTATGAACTAAACAAATCCAGTATAGAGGTCAATGTTATGACCTATGACCATACCTATTGTACTTTTGTGTATGTAAATATATAAATATGTATAATTTTCAACAAATATCATAACAGATATCTGTTAGACAACATTGATTGAACGATATATGACGTTGAATGTTATTTTCAAATAAAATTTTCAAAGAGATATGTGTTTTGTATTTGTCCTTTAAGTTAGAGAGCTGTTTTCTAAAACCGAAAAATGTCTACAATTTCATCAATATATTATAAAATAACATTATTAATATTAATAGTTAATCTAAACGCTACCTTTTCCCTAATTAAGAGGCAAATATTTCAGATTATATACACTCATGGACAAAACTTAAGGAAGTTGTACCTTTTAGCATGTATATCAGTATTCAGAAAATAAATATGAAAGATATTACAGTGACCTTTATTGAAGACACACGAGATAACCAAGTGTGAACAAAATTGCCTCTGTCTCCTTAAAAAAAAAAAAAAAAGAAAAAAAAAAAAAAAAAGACAGACGTCCGGCCTTCCATTAGTATAAGCAAAACAGACTATCTACAAATATGTCTGGTCGATCAAATTGAGAAATCTTCTGGGAGGGCTTACCACTGATGAGCCAAGCCCTTTCATTATATTTTCAATCCTTTAACTCTGAAATCATTTGCTATGCTGATGATGTAACTATTATATGTTGGAATAATGGGTTAACAAATCTAAAAAAGTCGATTGAGTTTAATTTGGAAAAGATAGATCAATGGTGTAATGATAATAAGCTGAATATCAATCTTGATAAAACTAGTATTTTACACTTGCACAATAAAGACAAAATTTCAATTAATTTTAGAGACAATATTATTATGCCCGTAGAAGAAATTAAAATTCTTGGAATTACGATTGCGATTCATAGATGGAAAAACAAATTGAATTTTGGCCCTCACCTTAACATTATACTAAACAAAACCCAAAGATTGAAAAACCTTCTTTTTTCAATATGTGGAAAATCTTGGGGTCTTAGCACCCAAAAAGGCTTACACTTTATAAATCTATAATAAGACCAACGTTAACTTACGGAACAGAAATATGGTTTCAATTTATTAGCAAAAAATATAAGTACAAACTGAATTCAATGCAATATCAAATTCTGCTATGGTGTACCCAAACATATAAAACAACCAGTTATAACTGTGTTCATACCTTAGCCAATATTCCTTTGATCACTGATTATATGGAATCTAGAATTATAGGTTATATATATATGAGTTGAATAATTTATCAACAGAAGATAAACAATTTTATGATTTGTATATTCCAGGTATACTCAAAGATTTCATTATATCAAGGATTAATTTACTGAAAAAGAATGCTAATCAAACATTTCAAAGTTTCTTTCCTTATGCAATTCCGAAATATTTTCGACCAAACTATTATAATTCACAATTTATAACGAACCAAGGAAATTTTAAGAAATTTTTATCAAAAATTGGCGCGAGTGAAGACTCTAGCTGTCATTGTGGCAACGAATTCCAGGACTCGAGACACCTACTGCTGGAATGTCCACTCTTCTTCACCGCTAGACAACAGATAATAAATAATGTTGTAGATCTATATCAATTTGTAAATAGCAGAGAGAATTATCATAAGTTTAATTATTTTTGTAAATATATTCATGATTTTCTTTCAAACCTGAAAGGTTCAGGTTCCTAATATATATATATATTTTTTCTCTTTTTATTTCGATTACTTTTTTTTTGTAAAAATTTTATAACTGTTTCTGTTTAAAAAATGTAAATTGACGCAATTATCCCTAGCCGGGATATCGCGTTTGTGTGTTGAAATAAATAAATAAATAAATAAATCCTTCCCATTTTTCATTCATAAATACACCAGATATCTCCAGGAAGTAATTATCAATCGGAGATTGAAGTCCTTTTAAACATTACAAAAGTGGTCGTTTTAGAGAGGTAGTCTCTCATCAGAATGTTCGTTCCTTAGAGATTTAAATATCTAACTACAACGTCTTGTGACATTGTCGTAATTCTGTCAGGAAATGACATGACCAAGGTGAAGTGTTCCACAATTGTATAAGGCAGGGGTCGGCAAACTGTGGCTCGCGAGCCACATGCGGTTCTTTGGATGTGAAGCTGCGGCTCTTTATATAGTTTCATAGGCAAATATTATTTATGCGAGTACTAACCATTGTTGGCAAGAAAAAAAAAGTGTGGCTCTTTAAAAACTTTGAAATGTTGTAAATTTTAATTTTTGATTCTTCCGACTCAAAAGTTTGCCAAACCCCTGATATAGGGCCCTCCCAACCCAATTTTTGTTTAACCCTAATTATCAAGGACATCCCTCTCAAAGAAAAAAAAACACGACTCATTAATGCCAGCGATTGTCTTGACATCAACAAAGGTTCTCTCTAAGGAAATGCCATAAAGAAGTTATAATGGACAATGGCGCCAACTACTAAAAAGTTTATGGCCTTTAAAAATGGTTTTATCGATGAAATGCCATAAACGTTAGAACTAACTACCAATAAATTTGAACTGCGTTATGACCCTAGATGGAATTTTATTGGAATATATTACTACAAATGGGAGAAAATATTGTCTTCCCACTTCATCATGAAAATTAGCGTCTTTGGTTTGGTTATGAATTGCTGTTATGTGGTCAATTAGTTTTATCGATTTCTGTTAATCATGTTTCTCTTACAACAATTATTAACTTTTATCTCAATATTTTAGACTCTACTTGGTTTACATTGTATAGTATCTGAAAGTAGTTTATTTTGCATTTTTAGTTGTAACTTCAAAAAAAAAAAAAAAAAAAACACGATGGAATTTCTAGAATCCAAACAATTTCTTTTTAAGAAAAGGGCATCTTCTGATCGTGCATCTAAAATTTGCAAATGGCTTGCTTTATCTGTCGTAATAAATATGATGGCACAAGCCATCAACAACTTTAGTTACACGATCAGGAGATGTCTTTTTATTTATTTATTCACCTGATCCCATTACAATTTCATTTTTGTACTATTTTTCTAATTTGTTTTTAGTTGCATAAAGGAAAATGTACTATGTAAATAAGCGGTGTTTAATTGGTGCAAAGGTGAACTTAATCGACAGAGAAATTTGGCTCTTCTGTAACTCACTGCTAAGAATTTCTAGACCAATATCTTTGTTCTTTCCAAAACTTATGTCACGCGACCTATTCTTATCCCTTCATTACTTATCCTACCTCATAGTAAAACAATATATTTTGATATCTCCTTACAATCCTTAATATTTTATACAATCATTTCAATATTGGTATATGTTTCAATGATGTACACTACTCACGGAGAAAAAACTTAAGAAAGTAGAAAGTCTCCGGTCGTCTTGTTTTTTTTTTTTTAAGAAGAAGATAGAGGAAATTTTGTTCACACTTAGTCGTGTGTCTTCAATAAAAGTCACTGTAGCAATTAATTTTTGGCAATGTATTTCTTTTTATCTCTACAGACCTCACTGCAATGATAAAAGTTATTGAATGAGAGGGCTTGGCTCATCAGTGGCCTCTCTCTCATTCAATAACTTTTATCATTTCATTAAGGTCTGTAAAGATAAAAAAAGAAACACACTGCCAAAAATTAATTGTTGCATATTTTACTTATAGATGGCAATTAAATTTATGAAGATCACTGTGTATCAAATATATTTCAGAGTTATTGTCTGAATCCCAATATACACATGCTAAAAGGTATAACTTTCTTAAGTTTTGTGTGTGTTTCCATGAGTGTAAAATATTAAAAGTAATGAATTCAAAACTCAACAGGAAAACAAAGTAAATATATTTATGTGAGCAATAGTTACCGAGAAATTATTTGAAAAAAAGGAACAATAAAATTCAGGTAAAAATTTCTTTCAATTTTGGTTTGCAAGCTTTCGAACAAATGTTCTGCTCTTCAACGGGAAAATACTTTTATGTACAATATCAAGATGATATTTATACCCTCTCTTGATATTGTACATAGAAGTATTTGCCGTTGAAGAGCAGAAAATTTGCTCGAAAACTTGCAAAACCAAAATTAAAAGAAACTCTTTACCTGAATTTTATTGTTCCTTTTTCAAATGTATTTATACATTTTAAAATATAAATTACGATGCCCATATATCCTCACTACCACTCTGTATCATTGCAGACTTTCAAGTACGCTTTCCAATGGCCATCGACCGTGTCAGGTCTCTTCTGTTTCAGCAAGTCCACAAAATTCCATGGGCGATAGATATGGAGACTTATGTAAAAGTACATGTGAAAACTGTCTGCTGGACATTCCCGTCTCAATATTCTTCTGTTCTAGAAATCCTAAAATTCTTCTGTAGAACCTGATATATGCTCGATACCTCAATTTGAAGGAATCACTTCTTGTTTTGCTCTTCGTCATCCAAAATACACTCATGGACAAAATTTAAGGAAGTTTTACCTTTTACCATATATATCATTATTCAGACAATAACTCTGAAAGTTTGAGTAAAATTAATCAGGCCTCCAGGGAAAAGTATATTTTCAAAAACTTTTTTATTCTCTAGTTTTCGGGCACGAACGCCTTTCTACAGGAAACACGGTACACTCTGAAGGAGACAAAACTCTGAAAGTTATTTGATACACAGTGACCTTTATTGAAGACACATGAGGTAACCAAATGCGAACAAAATTGCCTCTGTCTCCTAAAAAAAAAAAACAGATTATTAGCTACATTAAAGACTTTACACTTCCTAAAGTTTTGTTCATGTGTGAGTATTGGAACATAATTGAAGCAAGTAAATTCAACGTTTAGTTGCTTTCTGTTCTACTAGATGGCACTCTGCTATTTATAAAACGCTCATGTTAGTGGTCAGAATATGCCTAATTTGTTTTTAATATATAATTGTCAAAATAAAATGGGAACCTAAATTTGATTATACGAGGGCCATCCAATAATTAAGTTCCCTATTTTTTAGCAAACAAACAGCATTATTTACAATTATGCAGTTATTTTATTTTCATTATACAACTCATAGACTACTTCTCTACATAATCACCATTTCTGTTCAAACATTTTTGGTACCGTTGTAGCAATTTTTTGATACCACTGTTGTACCAAGCCGTGTCCTGTCTTCGTAGCCAGTGGTTCGCCTCCACCTGTACTTCGTCATCATTCGCAAAGTGCTTGCCTCCAAGGTGCAACTTGAGTGCTGGAAAAAGATGGAAGTCGCTTGGGGCAAGTTCCGGAGAATAAAGTGGATGTGTGAAAATTTCCCATTTGAAGTTTTCCAGCAACGTTTGGGTCGTTCGAGCTGCGTGAGGGCGAGCATTGTCATGGACGAGACAAAAGTCCAGGACGTTTTATTGCAGCTCTGAGTTTAGTGAGGACTTCGCAGTACCTCGCAGCGTTGACCGTAGTGTTTGGGGGCAGGTAGTCAACCAAGAAAACACCCTTACAGTCCCAAAAGACGATAGCCATAACTTTGCCTGCAGAGATTGTGACCTTCGCCTTTTTTGGTGCACTTTCCTCAGGCTTCTCCCATACCATGCTTTGTCGTTTTGTTTCTGGAGTTGAATGATGCATCCATCTTTCATCTCCAGTGACAATACGGGAAAACAGTTGATATCCATCTTTTCGATGCATTTCCAGTAAAGCTCGGGCTGACTCCATCCGTTGTTGCTTGTGATTTTCCGAGAGCAAACGTTGGACACATCTTGCGCAGACTTTGTGAAAATTCAAAACATCTGACATGATTGTTCCAATCGAAGAGCGTCCAATTTCGACTCCAGGAGGCAGTCGAATCATTATTTCGTCAATGATGACGCGGCGATCTGCTTCCACCACATTCCGAACAGCAGCAACGGCTGCATTGTCCGTAGCAGCAACGGGCCTGCCGCTTCGCTCATCAGCATGCACGTTTTGCCGTCCTTCCAAGAACCATGAACGCCATCGGCGAACCATTTTGGATGCTCATTCATCCTTCACCATACACTGACACTAAACTGCGATGAATATTGACCGCAGTTTCATTTTTCGCAGTGAAAAAATGAATTACAGAACAGAGTTCGCAAGTGGACACGTTCACCAGTGGTAGCTCCATGGAAACTGAAGCACTACGGACTTGCGCGTACGAGTAGCGTGATTTTGAAGGTCACGCGCTTCCAACGCATCCTAGTGACATTTCTTACACTACTAACTAATTTTTACAACGTTTCGTTCGCAGAAAAAAAAATAGGGAAACTTATTTATTGGATGGCCCTCGTAATATCCATTCCATTTAAATGGCTGTCGTTTGGTATGGTTAATAATATTTTCTTCGCTAATATTATGTAAATAAAAAGTTTAGAAGAATGACAAGAGCAAAATCACGGAACGTAAAGTCCCTAGCTAGACTAAGTTTGTTAAGGTGACGTCCATCCTAAATCTGGACTTAATCCCATCAAGAAATTTGGACATGATCTGAGAATCTGACCCTGGCGTTAATCCGCTTTTCTAGGAAAGACAATCTCCTTCTTGAATCCTTGAAAACCTTCCGTTTTTTGGGTCAAAGAAAGATTAATCAGGGAATCCAGAATGTGGGATAAACACTTCTTTCTTGGTAACCGGGTCATCCCTCCATTCTTTTCATTGAAATGTCTGTCAAATGTCTATTATTGGGTGTTAAAAGACAATGCCCCATAACCATTTCCAAAGGAGAAGTTTTCTTCTTTTTTATCTCCACTCTATCATATTAGGGTATCAAGCTTGTAAAGCTTGTTGATGGTGTCTGTCGGGGATGAGTTGAGCACATCAATGGATGAGTCAATAATGTGTTTTGGGGATTGCAGGTTGAGAATTGCACTTAGTACATAGTGGGAAAACCTTGCAACCATTCATGTTAGGAGCGGCTGCACATGGCGTCTGTTCCTCATGTCAGAGGCGGTCATTTCCTTTGGAGCTAAGTCGGCCTGCCACTGAGTAGTCCTCCCAGTCTTAATGACAAAGGTATACGTATTCTACTTCACCCAATCATGATGGTTGTCAAAGAAATGCAGGGTCATGAAAACAGTATTAATACCAGTAATTATTTATAATCATTTTATTCGCGATCGAACGTTGTGGCCCACTGTACGTATTACATTCCAAACACGATGTGACGCCAGTCATCTCTGAACACCAGTAAAATAAAAGCATACCATAAAGCTTACCTGTAAAGGACACCTAATTGCAGAGCCAAAGTGTCCTTTAAGGAGAGATGTCCTTTTACCGGAGTGTTTCTAAATAGTAAAAATTGTAATTTTGCGAATGAAAACTGTCTTTTGTAGAGAGGTGTCCTCTAGTGCGAGTATCCTCTCATAAAGGTTCTACTGTATATCTGCCGTTGGCCTTATAGAAGGCTCATCCGTTTTTTAAAGACGTTTCCAACTTCAAGAGTATGTAGTTGCCATTGGCCATATTAAGATGACGCTAGTGAGACGCATCCTGGTTATGTTACCTCTAACCTGAAAAATAAACACTTTGAAAAGCACGAAAAGCTTGTCTCTAAGATGTTTATATACAACAACTAGCGGACCCGCCCGGCTTCGCCCGGGTTTTACCCGAGTAAAAGTTTGTCTAACGAATCTCTCGATAAAGTGAACATTTTTTTCCCGGTCCCTTGAAAAATACTCGATAAGTTGAATAAAATCAATATTAATTGGTTCCCTCGGTAATTGGAAGTTAAAGGAATAGTATCTTGCCTTGGAATTGTATCATTATTCTTGTATGGATGTACCCGGCTTCGCCCGGGTTTTACCCGAGTAAAGGTTTGTTTAACGAATATCTCGATAAAGTGAACATTTTTTCCCGGTCCCTTGAAAAATACTCGATAAGTTGAATAAAATCAATATTAATTGGTTCCCTCGGTAATTGGAAGTTAAAGGAATAGTATCTTGCCTTGGAATTGTATCATTATTCTTGTATGGATGTACCCGGCTTCGCCCGGGTTTTACCCGAGTAAAGGTTTGTTTAACGAATCTCTCGATAAAGTGAACATTTTTTCCCGGTCCCTTGAAAAAATACTCGATAAGTAGAATAAAATCAATATTAATTGGTTCCCTCGGTAATTGGAAGTTAAAGGAATAGTATCTTGCCTTTGAATTGTATCATTATTCTTGTCTCAAATAAATTGCCGTGTCATCCTGAATTTTGTCTTTCCTAATTTTCTACATTACAAAATCATCGTATCATCATGATAATATTTAGAGCAGATTGTTGAATTATAACAGATAAATTAGAATAATTATCTTGATTATTTCTAGGCGAAAAGTTATTTCAAAAATTTTATTTGCTAGAAACCTTCCCAGTACTATACTAAATAACTTCCCAAAGTTTCATGGCGATCCAATGAGTGGTTTGGTCAGGCATAAAGGACAAACAAACAGACATACATTCATTTTTATATATATAGATATTAACAGTAATCAAACGTAACAGTAAGAAAATGTTGATTTTAAAATATTTTAATTTTAAAATATTTTAATTTTTTCATATTTTAAATATGTAAATAGAGTCTCTTAAGAAAGACCACCTAAAAACATGAATCAACTTGTTTCTCCTGTTGGTGGTCTCTCATTGAAGATTCTAATTGCTATTAAAGAATCTCTAATAGACCTTTAATAAGAGACTGCCTCTTGGAGAGACGGTGTAGCTACGAAATGGATATTCCCGGCTTCGCCCGGATTTTACCCGAGTAAAGGTTTGTCTAACGAATCTCTCGATAAAGTGAACATTTTTTCCCGGGCCCTTGAAAAATACTCGATAAGTTGAATAAAATCATTATTAATTGGTTCCCTCCGTAATTGGAAGTTAAAGGAATAGTATCTTGCCTTGGAATTGTATCATTATTCTTGTCTCAAATAAATTGCCGTGTCATCCTGAATTTTGTCTTTCCTAATTTTCTACATTACAAAATCATCGTATCATCATGATAATATTTAGAGCAGATTGTTGAATTATAACAGATAAATTAGAATATTTATCTTGATTATATCTAGGCGAAAAGTTATTTCAAAAATTTTATTTGCTAGAAACCTTCCCAGTACTATACTAAATAACTTCCCAAAGTTTCATGGCGATCCAATGAGTGGTTTGGTCAGGCATAAAGGACAAACAGACATACATTCATTTTTATATATATAATATAGATAGATAGATAGACAACAAAAATTTTATTAAGACCTTTAAGTCTTATACAGATTCTCCGGGTATAGAAATGTAGGATACATACAGGAATAACGGTAATAATACCAGTAATAAGCATTGTTATTATTATTTTTTCAAAATCTAATCACATATATAATGCTAATATATGAAATTTATATATAGGAAAACTTAATTAAGACAATCAAGCTAATAAATAGATTAGTCTGGGTAAATTGGAGGAAAATAAATTTATTATACCTGGATTTACCCCGGGTTTGTTATGCTAAATTTAATACAATTATATTTTTACATTCTATTCTCTTAAGGAAAGGCCTAAAACATAGATGCTCCTGATTTCTCCCGAAAGAGGTTTCTCTTTGTAGTTCGGGTTAATTCATTTAAAGCCATTTTTGAATTCTACAAAGGTGGTCGCTCAAGAAGGAGGTTGTTAATAGAATGTATTCGCTTTTGGGGATTTCACTGTATCGTTAATTCAATTTTGTTTTTGTTGTTGTTGTGGTGTATTTAGGTTGATTAAAAAGTAGAAATAGATTTTAGGCTTTATTTATTTAAATGGCTTTTATTATATTACACCGTATTAGATGCAAAATACAAAATTACAAGTCAACACTAAAATGATAGGAATAAGTTATATATTACGATATATACAATATATCACAGAATAATAATCTGTGGATTTAAAATTATTAGAATATAAATATACGACAGTTGTCGTGTCCAATGAAGAGCCTCACGTGTCTCTATGCATCTCTATCACAGGAATCGCAATGTTCTCTATCTTGGGCGTGTAAAGTTGCTGCTCTGGGTTCATGTCAATTTTCTGTAAGGCTGCGGCCATTGCTGGGCATGTGAAAATGTGGGTAGGTGTTAGTTCCACACCAGAACAGTTGTTACATGTCCTGTAATGTTCCTGTGATATTTGGATGTATTGTCATTTCTTTATAAGGTTCGTTCTGAGTCTCATGATTATTTTTGGTATTCTTCTCTCAGCGTTTATGTCGCATATTTGACCTTTCCATATTTTTTAAAGATAATAAATATTAATAATACCATGTTCAATGATAATGAGGAAGCTGAGGTGTTCCAGCAATTTCATCATTATATTATTGGTGTCCATAAAATACTGTTTAGATATATTGACAAACTTATTAATAAAGCTATTAATATAATGATGATGATATACTCTCTTAAAATGTTAATGATATCATTAACGTGATTATTAAATAATATTAATAAGGCAAAACTTTAATAAGATTTAAGATTAACTAGACAATTGACAATTAAAATAATTTTGTTGACATCTTGTCAATACATGCAAAGTGCACTGTCTGCACTATTAAAAAAAAAGATAATATGGATTATATACACTATGTACAAAGAATCCTCTGCCAGCGCTGCAGAGTTGGGTCTCCAGTGGGACTCCAGCGACACCACGCATTTCGCGATCTACGAAGAATACGTAGATCGCGTACTTCGCCGCTGAGGAGATGGTGATGGCATGGTCCTCGAGACCAACTGGAAAGATTAACTAGATCGTCAAGTTTTCTTCATATTGACAGTTATTGATAGAATTCAGAAGTAATATTTAGTATGGAATTGGTATATAAATGGTATGGTATAGGTTCTTCTAGTGAGATAGTGGGGGTAACTCTTCCCTCACTCAACACAGAATCCCCCCCCCCCCCCAGCGATTGGCTAGTGGATAAGAGGATTACGCGTGTCTCATTGGTGGGATTACAGAAGATAATGGACTTTGAAGGTCTTCCTACATGTGCTGATGTATTATTTCCAAAGAGAAACCTCAGAACTTCAGTACCATATGTAACATCGTACGCTAACAGTGGATTTCAATGTTTCATAATAACGACACGCTTCAAATTTTTGTTCGTTTAAGAGTAAATTATCTTCTATATTCCATTCCCGACCCTCACGGCTACCGAGAAGTCGGGTATTTTGTACACTTCTAATGTTAGTTGGATTGAACTTGTCTATTACACACACAAAGCTTTATTAAGACCACCGGTCTTATATAGATTCACCACAGGAAGAAAGAAATCATAGATGGAGCTCCTGTACTCCAAGCAGCGCAGAACACAACAATGAACTAGTCTTGAAATTACAAAATATTTTCTCACAATGAGTTTCTTTTTATCTCAAAAACGCTAGCTTTCAAGCGATAATCGCTCTTCAACGGGCTTAATAAAACATCGACTATATCCCACAAGAAATATTTACAAAAACATACGCGCGCAGCGTGAATATTTACAACTGAAGCGTTTTTAAAATTTAAAATTTAAAACTTTTTTTACAATTTCATCATGAATGAACTAGTCTATTAAATACCAGACATCTATGTGGTCAGAAAGTACATAAAAATTTATCACAAAATTCGAAACGAAATATAGAAAAAAATAGTTCATTACCGCTCACCCAGAATTCTGATATTTTGTTAAATTGCATTATCATCAGGTTTGAGCGAGTGTGATAAATTTCAGACTTCTAAGCCATGTAGGTAAAATCTATATGCATTACTGTAGTAAAAAATTATGAAAAAAATATTCTTTCTATAAATAAATCCCTTGTATCAATATTAACGTGAAAATATCAGGACTCCAGGGTAAGTTTCATTTGAAAAATTTGTAATTCATAAATCTTTATAGCTTTCGGGAACGGAAAAAAAATGAAAATTTTATATCTATAGCATTTTTATGAAACAAGAATCAGAACAGGACATTTTTAAGGAATGAAGATAAACCCAGACATGACTAGATCCTACAGGAACTGAAATAACTGTCACAACACCCAACTCACTCCGGACCATATATACCCGGCCATCCTTGCAGCCTTCTATATGGCCGACATCAATCCAGAAGAGGACATCCATACGGACAAGACACCTCAGTTGGCCGGTATTGTGATCAGGGTGCACGGACCGATCTGAACTGTTCCATGGACAAGACACCACCACAACCCATTTTTATGAAATTATGTAAAATAGTATTTGATTATATTTGGACTCGTTTCTTACTAGCGATTTATTATATCGTGTTTTTCTACTGTAGAAGGGCTTTCATGCCCGAAAGTTAGAGATTTTTGAATTAAAATTTACAAAAAGAAACTTTTTTTACCTCTAGTACACGTGATACAGGCCATGATAATCATGGTGGGTAGAAGTTGGCGATTGATTTTACTGTAAGTTCACCACATGTCTATATATGTGAAAAGCAGTTCGACTTTTGCGCTTACAAATATGCCAGAGCCCCGTTTTGGTTACTTGCACTCGCTGGTGGGTTGGACTTTTGCAAGAATCGGAGGCCATTGGAGTATTTTTTTTTTTTTATTAGAAAAAGTGTCTAATGCGGGATTCGATCCTGGGGTGTAGCGGTCGAAAACCCACGGTTTAGACCCTACTTCCACCGACCCCCTAAAAAGAAGCTTATCCCTCCCTTGTAGCCTGGTATTTTAACCATAAAATATCTTCTTTTTAAAAGCTTTATTTAACTTGCTTCCCTATCTGTCTGTCCACAAATCTTGCAATCGATTTTTAATATACTTTTAGAGCACGTAGGAATCTGAAATTTAGTACACTTTTCAGAAACCGATGACAATGCAAGTTGACAAATTTTCAGACTTCTGGGTTGTCAGGGTGGTCGTAAATAGACACATTTCCAAATTGCTTTTCAAATTTTGTAAATTAATTTTGTTTATACCTCCAGATCACATGAAAGTATGCAACTTTTAACATTAATTGAGTCCAATGAACAATGCAAGTGTACAGATTTTCAGTCTTCTGGGTCGTCGAAATATCCAGGAATGAACAAATTTCTATATTTGCTCTCGTGTGCCTATTCACTCAATGACACATCCAGCTGTAATACATACATAGAGTACCTGGCCGTCGTTATATTGGGAAAGGAATCGATGATGGAATTGATCAGAATGAACGACCACATGGTTGACCTTCACAATACTGTTTACCTTGAATGTCTTATTGATGAAAGTCTGAGGATCATAAAGTATATATTATGAAAAAAAAAAAGGGGGGGGGGGGGGGGGGAGGGGCATCTCCTTATCGTGCAACTAAAAGTTGCTGGTGGCTTGCGCCATCTATCGGAATAAATTACAACTATTCTCGTTGGTTTTTAATTATTCCAGAATTGGCCAAATACCCATTCTTGATTAATCAAGAAAAGCTAACCACGGACGCGTTTCGGGCTGTTGGCCCTCATCAGCGTGGTGCAAGCTGTATCTCAACGAACAGAAAACTGGTCATTCAGGCATCCTGAAAAAATCATGAAACGGGTAGTAAGTATAAACATCTTTTTTTTTTTTATCGTTGAGGTACAGCTTGCACCACGCTGATGAGGGCCAACAGCCCGAAACCGTCCGTGGTTAGCTTTTCTTGATAAATCAAGAATGGGTATTTGGCCAAATCTGGAATAATTAAAAAATCAACGTGAATAGTTTATATTTATTCCGATAGATGGCGCAAGCCATTAGCAACTTTCCTTTGCAAGATAAGGAGATGCCTTTTTCAGAATTTATGCACCTTATCCCAGTACAATATCACATTTTTACTAATTTTTAAATTTTTATTTATTTCTTATTTATTAATTAAGAAATAATTAAAATCAACGATTAGTTGATATTTATTCCGATAAATGGCGCAAGCCATCAGCAACTTTTAGTTGCCACGATCAGGAAATGCCTTTTTTTATTAATATATATTATTTTATATCACAAGAATATATTCAAGATAATCGGGAACTTCCACTATAAAATAGGAATGCATTAAAGAAGTTTAATAGTTTGTGAAAAAAACATGGTTAATCCTATAAGGCACAATATCCTTAGTTAAAATAAAGGATTAAATTCTTGCTTTCAGAACGCATGTGGTTCTGAAACTAAAATATATAGATTAATTGATTTTTGTTCTTTTCTTGTCGGAGATAAAAAACAGAAATCAAACGATAGTGTTCAGACCATTACACTTTGATGAAAAATGACAATTTTTAACGAAATTTGACATTACATTTTAGCTCGGATAGAATAATTTTTCCTATATCTTGAAACAGTGGTCTGATAATACCTTAATATATTTGAAATATAGAGGTTTATAAAATATATTTATTAAAATTATATTAAAAAGTGAACAATATTTTTTTGATTTAAAAAAGAAATATAAATAAAATATTTTGGAGAAATTTCTAAAAACTAATCCACAATTTTTATTGGCTTTCTTCCAAAATATGAAATTAATTAAAAAAAAAAAAAAAAAAGATGGGCTCGTCCGGGATTTGAACCCGGGACCTCTCGCACCCTAAGCGAGATTCATACCCCTAGACCAACGAGCCACAACACATTGTTACCATATCATTCTTAAATATACAAACTTTGAAAAAAACTTGAGTATAACGAGAGACAAAGTGAGTCAGTCTCTGGGCAGAAAGATCCTGGCGTTAGCTAGCTGTCGACAGATCAATACAAAGCGGTCGATTGTCACTCACATGGGACGCCACAACTTAGATGCGCAACTTTTGCTCCAAGCACAACTTTTGAATGTTCCTAGCGTGGTTCATTTTACATATTTGTCTATACATTGTTTCTTTAATTTATCACAAATACACATGGTACATGGAAAACTCGAAATTATTATAGACACGTATGATCTTTTAAAAATTAAACAATTTTCTACTGCCCTTATTGCAATGAAAAATTAATGGGTGGGCCCTAACTCATCAGTGGTGAACCCTCCCAGCGGTTTCGCCAGTTTAATCTATTAATTACATATGGTATAGTCCATGACAATGATATACACGCCAAAACTTTTATATTAAAACATATAGTCTTATATTTATGGATTCGACACGGAATCTGCAAGGGAGAAAAAACGTTTTATAAAGTCAAAACTCTATTCATATTAAATATTTCAAAATAACTTTACTAGGTGCAGCTCATAAATAAAACCTAGCTTATGATATTTACCAGCAATGCATAATATGTAAAGGTTATTCACATATTAAAACAAAGTGTCCAATACAGGATTCGATCCCGGTCTCATGGCTGTCAGGAATCGAGGGTTTTACCACTCGTATATATCTCGTATTTATAAATGTGTCTGTGGTATTATTTTATTAAATTAACAAACCTTATTTTGAACTTATGGTACTCCTTGAAAGTACTATGATTTGTACTTACTGGCCATTTTTCAGGATTTTTCAAATTAGCATCCTTCTATTTGTTAATATTATAATCCTTTCGCAGTAGAATTATAAATAAAAGAAAATTCTCTGAGGGAGAGTTTCTTTTTATATATAACGGCAATACAAGCTTTCAGGTTCAACAGCCCTTTAACAGGTATAACTACGTTACTAAAACGTATACCTATCGAAGGGCTATTGAGACAGAAAGCTTGTATTACCGTTATATATAAAAATAAACTCTTCCCTCAGCGAATTGTATTTTATTTATCATTTTATTTAATCAAGTTGAGTAGAGGAGTAAAGCAGTTTGTGCTGATAGTCAACTATAAATCTGAATGCAGAAAGAATTCCAAATTTGTACTTACAAGGGGAGAGGTTGGAATGATCAAGTTTGCAATTATCTCATTAGAGAGAGAGAGAGAAAAAAAGGTGTATATCATTTACACTTGGAATTAGAATGTAAAATTACTTGTGTGTTGTGTGAACCCGTTTAATCAGATTTTCGCACTATGGATTCGCTGAAGTAATAAAATAAAACTCTCTTCGATAGAAGTCAGGCCATGGTGTTCAGTAGAATATCGACTTTAATTTATCAGGCTAACCATATCGTAACTATAAATCTCGACACAGGTTTAGGGCCACGAAATGTCTTTTATATCTCACACACTACGCAGCCGAAAAACAAGGTAGACATAGTTTTAGGGCCACTATAAAGAGAGTCATGGTTTTGGTATCTTACACACCGTACAAGTAAGGGAAAGGACAAATCTAAGGTCTTCGCAGAGAGCCACTGTCTTTATAATCACTCATCCTCAACCATAGAACACGGCAGACTTGAGGAAACTGAAAAAAGTGTCTGTTTCAATACCTCACAGACCATACAGCCAAGGAACATGGCAGACCTATGGTCACTGCAGATATCAGCTGTCTTTCTAATTGACTCATCGTAAAACCATGGAACACGGCATCCTTTAAATCACTGAAAAAAAACGGTTGCCTCAATACCTCACAGGCCTTACAGCTAAGGGACATGACAAATCGCTCCAGTAAGCCGCTGTCTTTATAATTCACTCATCCTAAAGCCATTGAACACGGAATATTTGAAATCACTGAAAAAAGAGCTGTTTCCATGCCTCACAGGGGCCATACAGCCAAGAAACATGGCACACCTAAGGACACCGCAGAAAGCAGCTGTCTTTATAATTTACTCATCGTAGAGCCCTTTAAACCGGAAGATTGAAATCAGTGAAGAAAAGAGCTGTTTCACAACCTCACAGGAGCCATACAGTTAAGGAACATGGCATACCTAAGATTACTTCAGAGAGCCGCTGTCTTTCTAATTCACATGGAACACGGCATATTTGAAGTCACTGAAGAAAAGAGCTGTTTCAATACCTCACAAGGGCCATACAGATAAGAAACATGGCAGACCTAAGGTCACCGCAGCTGTTTAGTATTCAGTACCAGCCGGGAATATTAATGAGAACACCGGATAGAGATTTCTAACAAAGCTTCACGAAAGAGGAAGTACTCGGGAGAGATTCTCTCAGAAACATAAATTAAGAGGAAATTGGACCTCAAAGAACCTAGAACATTGCGGCTTCCTTATTTGATAACATTCCCAGTAAATAACGTCATAGATTCCACCATCTTTCCTTCATTCTCAACCCTCTCACAACATTTCAAAATTCATCTAACGACACTTGACATATTGAGTAATGGTTTCCAAACGTCTTTTTTTCTTTTGACATTATATTTTTGGACACACATAAGAAATTTTAGAGGCAAAAAATACCAAACATTTACCAACGCAATAACGTGTATATGGATAGATATAGAAATTCCTCATAATACCTTCCTTCTACAATATAAAAAAAATATATATAAATATAAAGTTGTCCCAAAAGTTCGTGTTTTTCTTATTACTTGGCGAATAATATTATTACGGCGAATATATAATAATACATTATAAAATTACTTATACATAATACAAAGACATTATACATAACGTCGTATAATATTGGCTATTTCAATTTTTTGCAAGTGTTTACTAAATTTTGGGACAACCTTATATTTAAATATAAAATTTTAAAAGAAGCTGCAGAATAAAAATGAAGAGTAAACTGAAGGACAAAGAAGATATACAGTTAAACCTGTCTATAGCGCCCCCTCTAAATAGCGCCTTCCTCTCTATAGCCCCCGATTTTAAATCCGTAGTACGATGCGATTTACATTAAAAGTCACCTGTCTATAGCACTCCCTCTAATAGAACCTCCCTCTCTATAGCGCCCGATTTTATATATGTAGTACGATGCGATTTACATTAAAAGTGACCTGTCTATAGCACCCCCTCTCTATAGCACCCTATTTTGGTGAGTCCCAAGAGGGGGGCTATAGACAGGTTTAACTGTATATTTATATGCCTATTATTTGATATTTAGAAATATATAAAATGACTATTGTGAATGTAATTATATTTCTCTTTTTCCCTGCCTCTTTGGACTTCGAGATGTGAAATTTAATTAGATGTTTATATATACAGTATTAATAAATTCCTGTATATTATACATCTTTAGAAAATCTTATATTTTGTATGAAGATTAATATGAATTATAAATAAAGAAAATTCTCCCTGAAGGAAGAGAGTTTTTTTTTTAATCCATTTTAACGAAGGGATTATATTATTAACAGGTACTCGTATTAATATTTATCAATACATTTCAACAACTATTTTCCTTTTTATCAAATCCCTAAATTCTTCTAAATAAAATTTCAACAATGGTGTTTAAATGTTTGAAGCAATCAATTTTAATTTCCTACTAAATTCTTTTAGATGGTTTAAGAAACTATTAAATGCTCATCTAAAATTATTATGCTAATTTTAAAATATTCATGTGCATATGCTCAGATATTATCTTTCTTTCGTTTCTCAATTCGAAGATTTTGAATATCGTTTCAACGTGTCTCAAAATTTAATAGCCACTGTTCAAAAAACAAATTGTATCTACAATTCAATTTATAAATCTGCAAGTTGATAGAGAAAAACAAATTCAAAAAAGCGAATGCAAATCATCACCTATAAAATCTTGTTCATGAAAGTGAATCGAATTTGCATAACAGGTATTTAACTTTATGATCAAACTCCGCCTTTGCCGGTCCCAAGCCCGGATGAAAAAAAGGAGGGGAGCAGTAACAAGCTCACTAAAAAACCTGGGCTCAGCTGGCCCAGTTGATAGTACCCTGTAAGGGCTCCTAATCCAGGGATACAGGATGAGTCTGTACTCCATGTTAGGAGCGACTGCACATGGCGTCTGTTCATCTCAGAGGCGGCCATTTCTTTTGGAGCTAAATCAGCCTGCCACTGAGTAGTGCTCCCAGTCTTAATGACAAAGGCAGACGCATTTTACTTCACCCAGTGTGGAGATAAGAAAGAAGAAGAACTTTATGATCAGGTTTTGATTTATTGTCCATTACATTTGCACATATGGTAGGATCGACTCATATATAATATTTTTGATATCCTATATATATAAAATATGGAATGAAAATTCAAAACTAATACAAAATATTCTTAATTTTCAAATAGAAGACACTTCTCAAGCATTTTTCTTTTTAAAATACAGTAATTAAATATTTAAAATATTGAAAAGATTTTTACATATCTCTGATAATTCCTAAAAGATAATAATCAGTTTCAAATCTCTTTTCTCAAGAAACTACTCCTACAAATAGTAAGTACATAGGATATGATAATTTATATTTTAAATAGAATAATCCTTGACGAAGACCAAATATGTATTTTACAAATAAACCTTAGAAAGAACATTTTAACGTGGCACCAAAAGTGGCACCTCTATCTTAAAAAATTCATTAAACAATGTATTTCAGGTAATTATCCCAGTACAAAACGTATAGTTGCTGATAATGCCACAAAACCAGTTTTGGAAAATTCAGGCAAAAGCCAAACTGTACACCATCGAAGCTGTCCTTGTACTGATGAGGGCGAAAGCCTGAAACCATTTATTATCAAAACAGACGCGATATCCCCACAAGGGATGCTTGCATCAAGAAACAACACTAAACTTAGATACTATATTACATAAACAATTGAATAATTACATAGTTTGTATATAGTTTAAAGAAGAAAAAAGAAAGGACACTGAAATCATGCTTGAATTTACAACTTACAAATGAAACAAAAACAAACAAATATACCTAGTTTGGTAATTACGGTGTTTTTTAACCAACAGAGAAAATCATATATATATTAGAGAATCTAAATTTAAGCCTGAAACCATGGTATATCTTCCAATATGCAGATAGATAACTATGTAAACTATTGTTCGACCTCGCTGTCATCCTGGCTACAAAGGTAAGTACGATTGACATCATAGTTTGATATATGTCACACTCCATTTTGTAATCAATGAATGTGTTACATGTTATCATGTGGAGATAACTATTGTCTAGAAAATTGCCACAGTTGTGTTCTAATATGAATAGAGAAGAGAAATAATTTCACCCATCGTTTTTATCTTTATAGTATCGAGGAAATAATTTATAATGATTGTCCAATAAAAAAAGCCACCAAATATTTCTATTAAAGGATATAAAATTCGTCATACCGTTGGACACCCGGGTGTCCTATGTCCTCAAACTTCCCGTCGTGATGTTATGCCGATCGTACCCATACCCCCATGATAATAAATTTATTTTCCTCCAATTTACCCACACTAATCTTATTTATTAGCTCGATTGTCTTTATATAATTTTTCCTGTATCATATTACCTTTAAGGTACCATTACCTTTTTCCTGTATGTACCCTACATTTATGCCTGGAGAAACTGTATAAGACTAAAAGGTCTTAATAAGGCCTTTTGTTGTTGTTGTACCCATACCCATCTTACCCATGTTTAGTTTTCCCACATCCAGCTGTCCGATATGCAGAACCTGGACAAAATATTCGGAAAAGCGGTATTACTCATAAAGAACGGTCACGTCTTGGTTGACATTTCCAGCAGCAATGTCTACTCTGACTGACTCATCCAAAAAAAGTCTGTTACTGAAGGACATCTTCATAGAGACCATCTAAAAAAAGGAGAAAAAATGGCTAATCCTTCATAATCGAACGCAATACGACGATGTGGTCATGCGGGAAAAATCTGGTCAATAACGTCTTATCAGCTTACTGCTTATGGCTACAAATGGATTTGTTCAAGGACCTCATCCTGCCCCATAAAAAAAGCTAAGTTGACTGACACAATTAGAAATCAGGTCTAAATGACTTCAATATGAGTTGCTCACTCTACAATCGTCTGAGTCAGTTCGAAGATAACTGCCTTCAGAAGTTCTTGTATAAAAACAGATGCTCCAAAAAATCTCGAGTAGTCACTCCAGGAAAGTTCAGAGACAATGTTCCAAGTGATTGATGCGGCCACTTTTACCTGCAGCTACCAGGTTCTATTCCTCTGGCTACAACTCCTATTCTCCCAAGTGCAAAACGCCCTGCAGTCCACAATATGGTCAATGTGTCCTTGAAAAAAAGCTGACACCTCTATTAATAATAAGATTGCCGCAGAAAAACAGGATCTAAATCCCAGCCTTTAATATATAAGAGTTAGAATTCATACAAGTCTAATGTACACCAATAAATGGACCTCTTGTGATTAGGATTGGAAATGCTATGGCGGACTCTGTGGCATGATGTCGCACGTACACAACTCTAGACATCCACCCTGGATCTGAGCTCACCTGTGTCGCTACACCAAAACATCATCATTCTGTGTCAAGATAATATTGTCGGCATTAATTCGAACCTGACCTCTATAACTGTCTGGAAGATGGTACTGGTTAACCCACAGGAAGGACTTTCAAATGATGATTTAGGCCCGTCCAATATTTTTAATTAATTAACTAATTACACATATACTGTATATAGCACACAACACATTAACAGTGTGTAAATAACAACTTTTAAAACTTTTACAAGATCTCTCTTTTAATACAACATATTTATGCTAGCTTTCTAAATTTATATATTCAGGTCTTTTATGACTAAAATAATGGATTACATACAAAATAAAAGCAAATAAAGCTTAGTCGGAAGTCTTATATCATCAATGAGACAATTTCATTCAAATCAATAGAGACTCTAACATCAACAATCTCGTAAAGATAGAGGCTGCCTGGCCGGCATTCATATTTATATGAAAAATAGACACTTCGGCCAGTTGGAGTTTTTTTATTTTCTCAACGTTTCGACAAATATATTTTGTCTTCGTCAGGAGAAGTAAATAAAAATAAACATTTGGCAAGGCGTTAAAAATTGTTCTGAGGTTTGCATAGGCGTTCTCACGTGATTTTTCGAATTTAGTACAACATCTAAAGCGCGAGTCAAAAAACCAAATATTATACTCTCAAAGACTATGATCTTGGAAATAAAAATATATAATAATAAAATTATAATAAATTAAGTAAAAATAATAAATAAAGTAATATATAATAATAATCACAAAGATTAATATATAGATTTCTAACTATTAATGTCCATTTTTTTATCTAGCTTATTAACTACTTTTTAAATTTAAATATGAAGCATATTGTTGCGGAATATCTTTCAAAAATATTTATAGTTCTTTTCCCAAATTCTCGTGATACCCATCCCTCTAAAAATAATCTTTCCTTTTTAAATTTTATATTCCTGTGAAATATCTCAATATCATTCCAATCTGGCCTATGTCCACTCTCATCTATCTGGTTTTCCTAAGGACATTTATTCACAAACACTTTCACATCCTAAACCTATCTCTTAATCAGCTCGCATATAAAACCTGATACATCCTCTCTTACTCCACTCTTTTTAACTCCAGGCCTGAAAAATTGCGTAGTTACGGCACAACATTTATTCCACACATCCCCATAGCTTATAAATGAAACACTTATGTTGCGTCGTCATGTTTCTCCATTTACCAACACGACTGCGTGGGCAAAATAAGCTTTTATTTGCCAACACAAGATAAGGTACAAGACTTGTCTAACGTGCTACAGAACTGTCGCTCTAAAACTCACAATGATATTTATATGTTACAAAAGCCACAATTAATAACTATTCAAAATAGCATAACAAAACAACTAAGCAAAATACAATTAAACATATGATAATACACAACAAATTACAAACCCAATACCAAAAAAACACACCTAATATAGCCATTAACTAACACGAGGGCAGTTTATTTTGTCACTTGTTCCCAATGTAATGCCAACTACGTGTGGATCCTGGCAGAACCATTAAGATCTGTCTTAAAGAACACCGAAGAACATTGACGAAACCACTAATATATCCAACACATTCAATCCACCATTCCAATTCTATAAAAGCTATAGACCATAATGACAATACAGTTAAACCTGTCTATAGAGCCCCCTTTTGGGACTCACCAAAATAGGGTGCTATAGAGAGGGGGTGCTATAGACAGGTCACTTTAATGTAAAATGTTTACATTTTAATGTTTAAAATTGGGCGCTATAGAGAGGAAGGCGCTATTTAGAGGGGGCGCTATAGACAGGTTTAACTGTATATATATAACAAATACCAAATTCAATACTAGAAACCCAGATAGCCAATAAATTAAATATCATATACCGGAAGACAAGAGAACTACCATACCATTACAAAAATGTCAAAAAGAGACTAACTTTTAATAGATTCACATAGCTAATTGTTGCGTGAACACGTTACCATGTGTCACGGACTTTATTGTTGACATAAAACGTTAAGCTTTTTATTTGTATTTCTTGTTGTGCGTTTATTATCCATTAATTTTATCCAGATAATACCTCTGTAGAAGAAATATAAAGTTTGAAAGGTTGTACAAATAGGTGTATTATAAAAAGAGAGACCTTTTACCCTAAAGTAATAGTGAACGTTTATTTATTGATCTTAGTAAGAAGTAAAAATAATTTTTATATAAAAAATAAATCTTTTCGCAATAAATTCCTTTTACTTAAAACTTTTATTAAACGTTTTTCATTTTTTTTTAATAATAGAGAATAAAACGTTCTCTTCTTCTTTTCTTCTTTTATATTTTGCTTTAATCTTTCTTATGCGGGGCCAAATTTAATCTAACTTTAAAGTTTGTAACCACATGTTGGACACCATTGGTATACTTCAATATAGCCAAACTAATGACAAGGTTATATGACAACCATTGAGTCCAATACAGTTCTGAACATGTTTCCAACTCGAAGAATCTACGCCGGATGACCCAAGCCACCAGAAAGAGTCGCCATGCATGCCGGTTCTCACGTGGTATCCTGCACGACCTTGACCGCGGTCTCCCTCCCACGAGCGTCGTCACCTTGGGTTCTACTCTTGTCCGGACCTTTTGTCTATCAGCTGTGAGGATTGATGGATCCGTTCATCGTTTCTTTGATGAGAATTTAAGGTTTTCTTATTTAGAGTTTACATGAGAAAGATCGAAAAAATTGATAAAAACTTCAATACATCTTTTTAAAGCGACGCATTATTAAATTGTACTTAGTTAACTTTCGAGTCAAGAAGCTCTTCAATAGACCTGAAGGCTTTCTTGGATTTAAAAATATCCAAACAGAACCTGAAGGCTTTCTTGGATTGAAAGATATCCAAACAGAACCTGAAGGATTTCTTGGATTGAAAGATATCCAAAGTGAGTTGCCAACTTTCAATGGCAGATTAGAATCATGGCTTTCATTTAAAGATCTATTTTTTTTTCTGCAATTGGTTCTAACTCACAAATACCTGATATTGAAAAGTTACTATATATGAAAGGCCAACTGAGAGGCGAAGCCCTAAGACTGGTCAACACATTTCCAATTACAGCCGATAATTATGTTGAGGTTTGGCAAACTTTATTAACAAGATATGATAACCAAAGGATCTAATTTTCACCCAAATAGATAATGCATTAAGATTACCAAAATTAGCCGATGACAACCATAATTTAATGTTTAAACTTCTAGATATGCTGCAACGAAATAGTAAGAACAGTGAAGGTATTAGGTTACCAAATCGATAGTTTATCTGAGGTATTTTTCGTCAAGATCATACAAGATAAGCTTGATAAAACCACAAGAAAACAATGGAATTGCAGAACAACCCAAGAGTTGTGCCTTCAATTAAGGATTTAATGGAATTTTTGGAAATTCACTCAAAAAGCTTGCAGAATTTACCAATAAAGATTCAAATGTGGAGAAACATTCAATGAAAAAGGAATTACAAAAGGTGAATGTTTATAATTCATATATGATAAAATGTCTTAAATGTGAAGATGCACATGCTCTTTCAAGCTGTAATTTTATTTTCTAAATCACCTGAGTCAGAGAGAGTGAATTTTGTTAGTTCGGCTAAATTGTGTTTCAGATGTTTAAAGCCAAACCATTTAGCAAAGAATTGTTATTGCAAAAACATTTGTCAAATTTGCAAGAAAGACACCACACTTTGATTCACCAAGAAACCAAGGTTCAAGAAATTGATGAAGGGAAATTTGAGTGTGGAAAAGACATCAAAAATACAACTTGTCTTTTAAGTAATAAGAAATATTTTTCAAATGTCATGCTTACAACCACTAGGATTAAAATCAAGGATAACAATGGTGTGCCTCAGACATGTAGAGCCTTGATAGACTCAGGGTCTCAGGCGAACTTTATATCAGACAATGTAGAAAAATACTAGGACTTGAATATGCTACCTTACACTCGCAAATATCGAGAATTTCTGGACATTTTGCGAGTCACTCTTATGGACTTGTGGAGTTTGAATTTACGCCACATTTCAAATCCGATGAACTTTTCAAAGTGAACGCCTTGGTGTTGGATAAGTTGACAAATAATTTGCCAACTTTTACATGTCCAAAGTCAAACTTGACGCATCTCAAAACCATGCCTCTGGCTGATCCAGATTATAATATTTCTGCTCCCATCGACATATTAATTGGTGCTGAGTTAGCTATGACCCTGTTCACTGGAGAGTCCATTATCGGCGATGAAGAACAACTAACTGCTACTTCTTCTAAATTAGGATGGCTCCTTTCTGGAAGAGTTTCCTTTAAGGGTAGTAGGAGAAGTATTAGGAATATCATTCAGTTACATAATTGCATGCCTGGAAACCCAAATATAGTCGAAATATTTTGGAAATTGGAATCCATTCCTGATGTGACTTCTATATCTAAGGATGAAAATGAAAGTGAAATCCATTTTGTGGAAACACATGGAAGGGATTCCACAGGCAGATATGTTGTACAAACTGCCATTTCGGAATGACTGCCAATTAGGAGATTCAAGATCCAATGCGATCAAAAGACTTTGTTATAATACGAATAAAATCATAAAGGATGAGTTTCTTTATTGCTTTCGGGCGCAAGCAGCCCTTCTACAGGAATAAAAGAAAGCACGTTAATCAGACATGTATATATTGTTGCATCATGATTATGCGCGTATTTTAAAAATTATTTTAATATATTTTCAAGATATTTAAATTTTAAATTATATATTTATTTATTTTTATTTAAAACATAATATTTAGATTATCATCATTCCTTTTTATAGTTTCATTCCTTTTGTAATATTTTATTGTACATATATCTTTATGCTTATTGGAAGACTGCGGATCGGACGGAGGAGCAAGAGAAGAATAAATAAACACAATAACTTGAAAAGGTAATTTATTTTTATTTAATTTTATTTATTTACTTTTATTCATTTGATTTAAATATGGAAACCCGTTCGGGAAACGTGTATAACACCAAGAAGGAAGAAACCAAGGTCAACGACCCTGCAAAGCTGCAACTTGGTGCAACAATTGGTAGAGATGCTGGTTTCGAACCAGTTGCTTTGAATCCCAATATAGAAATTCCTAAATATGGCGGGACAGAAGACCCTCGCCCATGGATAGAATCCCTCGAAGAGATTGGTTTCCTCTATCATTGGGCAGACTACATAATTGCCCGTTATGCCGCCATGAACATGACGGGAAGCGCTAAAACCTGGTTGAATTTACACAAAGCGAGTTTCACGAGCTGGGAAAATATTAAATCCGCCTCATTCAGGATTTTTCTCTGGACGCCAATAAAGAAGAACTAAGAATGAATCTCAAAAGAATGCAACACTGGAATGAACCAGCAATCAGGTTAGCGGAAGACATCCTAGTGTTGTGCAACAAGGTTGACCCCGCAATGGAAGAAGAAACAAAAATCGATCATGTTATTGGAGGACTGAAAAAAGAGTACTCATTCGCGCTCTACCTGAACCCTCCTAAAACGACCGATGAACTTCTTGTCGTGTGCAAGAAAATGGATTCTTTTGAAAAGAAGTATCGGGAACGTGTGGAGAAATCCAGAAACCTATATAACGGTCCACGCTATTCTAGACCCCAACAACAATCGAGGTACGTGCCGCCGACTGCCACACGAAACTACCAGACCCCTTCCAGGCCCCAAGCCCCTGTTTCCAATAATTACAAGAACGACTTCCCTCCTACTCCCAGGCAGTATCGAAACAACTTGACCCAGCCCTTTACCCCGAGACGTCCTTATAATCCAAACTTTGTGCCGAAACCAAACCTCCAGAGAAACACCTACAATAAAAGTCAAGAAGTGAGCAAAAATAGGACGGAAGATGGAAGACCAATCTGCTTCAAGTGTAACAAGCCAGGGCACGTGGCCCGTTATTGTAGGGTCAAGTTTATAAGAATCCTAGAAGAGGATCCAACAGCTACCCAAGAGAAGATCGAAGAGAAATGCCAAATGAATGAAATATCAGATAAATCAGGACCTCGGCTTTATGCTGATGTATGTCATAGCACACAGACAAATATTCCTACCCGGAATAGATATTCCGTGTTGGAAGATTTAAACTAAGCGTCGCGCCTGAATATGTCAAAGCAAGTTGACCATAAATGGAATAAAAAAGTTGGACCCTAAATACAAATTAAAAATTCATGTGGACAAGATAGGAACTTTTGAAGCTTTGGTTGATACAGGCGCTGACCTCTCAGTGGTCGACCTCAGAACGGCCCTCAATACAGGCCATGGTATAAGTAAACTCGCAAAAACTTGTGCAGGACCCGATGGAAAACAATTAGACATAGTAGGAAGTATATTGTTAAATATAAAAATTGATGACAAAGCATTATCGCACAAATTTGTGATTTTGAAAACGCATTTACGGACATTAATTTTTGGAAGAGATTTCCTTAAGAAAATGAACGCGAAAATAGATTTCAAAAAAAGAAATAATAAAATACGATCTAAAGAATAATCATGACATAAGCAATTATGAACTGAAAAAAATAAAAAGCGTTGAAGATACTGTTATACCTGAACTGTCTATTAGATTAATTAAGGCCTCAATAGAAGCAGAGGATGGCGAATATGTCATCGAAGAGAACAACAGAATGATTCAAACAAATGGCCTTCGATTGGCAAGAAGTTTGCTTACTGTCACGGATAGGAAAACTCATATCTGGATAACGAACCCTTATCCTCGACCTTTAAAAATCATGAAAGACCAAACATTGGGTTATGGAAGCCTTCCTGCAGAGGTAAAGTTCATAGAGAAGTTAGAACAAATTAATAATGACGAAATCCAATTTCAGATAAACAAAAATCTATCACCTAAAGAACAAGAGGATTTGAAACAAATTTTGATTAAGTATGCTGATTTGTTTTCGCCGAGGTTAGGCAGGACCAATTTGGCAAAACACCCGGATCGATACAGAAGATGCAAAAACCGATGAAGCACAAGCCATATAGGGTGAGCCCCAAAGAACGGGACATTATAAAAGATCAAATTGATGAAATGATCAAAGAAGGCATAATTAGACCATCTTCAAGTCCCTGGTCTTTCCCTGTAATACTGGTCAAGAAGAGAGATGGTAAGTTCAGATTTTGTGTAGACTATAGAAAATTGAATGAGGTAACAGTAAAGGATGTTTATCCAATCCCAAGAATTGATGACGTAATGGATACTCTCCAAGGATCGAAGTACTTCTCAGCAATAGACCTTAGATCGGGATATTGGCAAGTCGAAATTGAAGAGAAAGACAAGGAGAAGACAGCTTTCACTACGACCCACGGTTTATATGAATTCAACGTCATGCCCTTTGGACTATGCAACGCCCCTGCTACTTTCGAGAGGAATATGGACAATGTGCTTGGAAATCTAAGATGGCAGATTTGCCTTTGTTATCTGGACGACGTTATTATATACAGCTCAGACTTTCCAACCCACCTTAAAAGACTTGAAGCTGTCTTAAATGTTTTAGTGAATCTAATTTGAAACTGAACGACAAGAAATGCAGATTTGCTTTTGAAGAACTTGAGATCCTTGGTCATATAACCAACCAACAGGGTATAAAACCGGCCGAATATAATATCAAAGCCGTTAGGGATTTTCCTCAGCCCAAGAAGGACAAAGAAGTACAATCATTCCTAGGAATGTGTTCCTATTATAGAAAATTCATTAAAGATTTCTCATTAATTGCTGACCCATTGACAGGATTCATCAGGAAAAATGCGCAATTTACCTGGACAGAAAATCAAGAGGAAACATTTCAAAACCTTAAAAAAGCTCTGATAAATCCGCCAATTTTAGGTCACTTTGATCCAAATGCAGCCACCTACATTCACACAGACGCCTCTAACATCGGCTTAGGTGCAACACTGGTCCAAATTATCTGTGGGGAAGAGAAGGTGATATCATATTTGAGTCGAACTCTAAGTAAATCTGAGCAAAATTACTCAACCACCGAAAAGGAATGTTTGGCTGTGGTGTGGGCGATATCAAAATTACGACCTTACCTATATGGAAGACACTTCAAGATAATTACAGACCATCACGCATTGTGCTGGCTGAAAAATCTTAAAGATCCAACAGGTAGACTTGCAAGGTGGGCACTGAAAATTCAGGAATATGATTTTGACATAATACACAAATCGGGTAAAAAACATATGGATGCTGATGGCTTATCTAGAGGACCCCTACCTGAAACGGATTGGGTCGAAGATTATGAACGACTATTTTTGAATCAGATAATAAATGAAGAGGATGAATTCATAGAAAATGTTAAGAAAAGCCTTAAAGGAAGCAAACGAGCAATCACACAGAATTTTAAAGAGGAAAATGGATGTCTATATAAGAAGAACCCAAACCCTGAAGACAGAGCATGGTTGCTGGTAGTGCCGAAGAAGAGAAGGAAAGAAATCATGAGTGAATTCCACAACCATATGCTGAATGGCCATCTAGGCGTCGCCAGAACCACATACCGTTTGAAGAATAAATATCATTGGCCTTCCATGCTGAAAGATGTTTCAGAATTTGTAAAGACGTGCCATCTTTGCCAAAGTCGGAAAGGTTCAAATCAGTCGCCCTCTGGACTTTTGCAACCCATTCCCCCAGCTAACTACCCTTTTGAAAGAATCGGGATTGACTTTGTTGGTCCCTTGCCATCAACGAAAAGAAGAAGGAAGTGGATAATTGTGTTGACTGATTATTATACCAGGTACGCTGAAACAAAGGCAGTATCAGAAGCAACAGTGAAAGAAGTCTCTACATTTTTAATCGAACAATTTTTTTTACGTCACGGGGCCCCAAGGTTTCTTATTAGTGACAGAGGTTCACAGTTCACTAGCAATTTGATGAAGGAGGTTATGAAAATGTGCAAAGTTAAACACTGCTTCACGACGAGCTACCATCCTCAGACTAACGGACTAACGGAACGGCTAAATAGAACTCTAATCAACATGATAAGCATGTATGTAAATACAGACCAGAAGAACTGGGACGAAATCCTCCCTTTCGTCACCCGCGCGTACAATACCACGATTCAAGAAACCACAGGCTACTCTCCATTTTTCCTGTTATTTGGGAGGGAACCCATGTCCCTCTTAGACGACGATAATATCCCAATTGACAGTAACATGAACGATTATGACGAATATATAGAAAATTACATTATGGGCAGCAGAGCATAAAGACTTACTGGACAATATACAAGACATATTTATCCGTAGGTTCCTGAATCTGCCCAGATACACTCCAGGTTACCTAATCAGATTAGAAACCGGTCGTATCTCATTGAGTGTAACAGCCTTAATATTAACCTGAAGTATTGGCTGCGGGTGTTGAATATGAGCAGTGACAGATTGCCACGTATATGTTTTAATAGAACACGGGAACTCTCTAATGCTTCGGGCACACCCATCGGTTTCATTAAAAAGCTCACTAATCTGCTTAACGATAATGGATCCCCTGCACTTGTTTCCTGTGATGACCCTGAAACGCTGAGGAGCGCGATTACAGGGCTCTTAAAAACAGCGGCAGACCAATCTATACAAAACGACCTTACAAGAATGGGTAAATCTAAGCTATACTCTCACTACAAAGACATTCACATATCTTTCATGACGGAGGGATACCTTTTAGGGGATTTTCCTTTCTCGGTTGTAAGACTGCTCGCACAAGAGTTAGAATACTTTCAAGTTTTTTTAGAGAAAACCACACCAAGATGCTCTGCGGTGAGGACCCGATTTGTACCTTCTGTAATTCAAAACTAAAAAATAAAATCACTCACTATATTTTTGATTGCTATGCTCTGAAAGAAGAAAGAAGAACCCTTATGCTCAAAACTGGGCAACTCTGTGCTTCACTTCCATCAATAATTGACAATATGACCCAGAATAAGTATATTGCTACGGCGTTTTATGGTTTCCACAAGTCCATATCTCAGAAGAAGGCCAAGTGATACTCACTCCTCACTTTCTTACTGCTACTCTTTTTGTGTTGATTTCTTGCTTCCCTCTTTCTTCTTATTATTTTTTTTTTCCTTTTCTTGTTTTTTTTTTTTCTTTCTCTTTTTACTCTGTATATATCGTTATTTCCGTTGTCTCACTGCTTTGTTCTTATGCATACCTCTGGTGAATCCTGTATAGGGTCAGTGACCCTAAATAAAGGCTTTTTTGTTGTTTGTTGTTGTTGTATATAGAAAATTACTTAGATAAAATAGCAAGGACGAGACAGGTAGTCATTAACAACACAGAGAAGACTCAGGAAAGAATGAAACGAAACTATGACAAAAAACACAACGAGAGAATCTATGAACCAGGACATTTAGTGGCAGTTTGGACACCAGTCAGGAAAATCGGAAAATGTGAAAAACTATTGAGAAAATATTTTGGTCCATATCGAATATTAAAGAAGCTGTCCAACGTAAATTACTTAATTGAATCGAAAGATAATCCTGGCCAAGACCCATTGATTGTCCATGTCTCAAGACTCAAACCTTATTTTGAAAGAATTGATGAGGTCACTCACGAGGACGTGACGACCTCTGGAGAGGGGGAAGTGTTGCATCATGATTAATGCGCGTTTTTTAAAAATTATTTTAATATTATTTTCAAGATATTTAAATTATATATTTATTTATTTGTATTTAAAACAGAATATTTAGATTATCATCATTCCTTTTTATAGTTTCATTCCTTTTGTAATATTTTATTGTACATATATCTTTATTGCTTATTGGAAGACTGCGGATCGGACGGAGGAGCAAGAGAAGAATAAATAAACACAATAACTTGAAAAGGTAATTTATTTTTATTTAATTTTATTTATTTACTTTTATTCATTTGATTTAAATATGGAAACCCGTTCGGGAAACGTGTATAACACCAAGAAGGAAGAAACCAAGGTCGACGACCCTGCAAAGCTGCAACTTGGTGCAACAATATACATATATATAAGCTAAATTTTTTGCAAACCTAGGATTATTTAAAAAATTTTTATTAAGTAATAACTATTGCTATGTAAATTAATTTATCTGCTAATATTATTAAATGCAAAATTATAAAATGCTGTAATGAAGAGAAAACAAATTATTCTATTTTAGTTTATGGACCAGCCTATCATGTCTCTGAGATATCGATGTGTCTATTTATACTATTATATTTTGATAAAATTAGTGCTTCCAGTAATAATCTTTTGTATTTACTATTTATGTTTGTGTAATGAATATTAGGGTTTGATAGATTGAAATCGTGATCTGTATTTTTGATGTGTTGTACTATTAGAGATTTGGGGTCATTGTTTTTAATGTTCCTTCTATGTTCGTCCATTCTGTCTTTTATATGCCTACCTGTTTCACCTACATAAACATTATTGCATTGGTTGCATGATATGGAATATATGGCTTTGCTATTGTATAGTTTCGGTATTGGAAAACTGTTTCTGGTGATGGGGTTTCTTATTAGGGTTGCTTTATAATATGTTCTTATACCATGTTTGCTTAAGATTCTGGCTATATGGGTACTACTATTAAATAGGGAATTATACATATTGATTTATAAACATGATTATTTGGTATAAGGGAGGGATTATAGAAATGTCTTAATATGAAGTTCTTGGGATAACCATTAGAAGTGAGTTGGTTGATCAAAAATTGGGTTTCTATAGCTTTTGAGGATTGGGTGGAACAATGTGTGAATATTCGTTTGGAAACGGTTTTTACAGTATTGATTTTGTGACTTAGGGGACAATAAGAAGAAAAATGTATATAATTTGGAGTGGAGTTTGGCTTGTGATATATTTCTGTTGTGTATTGATTTTGTGTTTTTAATATGAGTACATCTAGGAATGGTAAGGTCTTATTGTTTTCAGTTTCTATAGTGAAATCAATGTCATTATGTATAGACTTTAGTTGGGTAAAAACGGAATCTATTTTGTTAGAATTGGAGATACAAAAGATATCATCTATGTATCTTTGCCAGATGATAATGTCTGTGGGAAAAAGGTTGGTTATCGTTTTATCTATTTTTCTCATTACAATTTCTGCTAAAGGTGAAGAGAGGGGGCTTCCCATGGGGAGCCCTTGGTTTGTTTATAAAAATTGCTATTGAAGGAAAATATATTGTATTGTAAACTAAGCTTAATTAATGAAATAATTTTAGAAGAGGTATCTGAAGGAATATTATTTAATGCTAAAAATTCTATTGTGTTATCTATTATTATATGGTGTGGTAAGCTTGGGTACATATTAACAACGTCAAAAGATATCATGGTGCTATTAGGAGAGAGAGGGAGAATGTGTATATTTTCTATAAATTTTGATATGGATGTGATGGATGTTGTAGTGGGGTTGTCTTTTTGAATGGGAATAAGAAAGCTTGCTAGGAATTTAGCTAAGGGGGCTATAGGAGACATATGATATACTATAATAGGTCGAATAGGGATACCTTGTTTATGGATCTTGGGTTGGCCGTAGATATAAGCGACACTTTTTATATTTTCTAGGAACGATTTTAAGTTTTCTGTAGTAATAGTATTATTTCTGCATAAATTCCTAAGATCTTTTGTATATAGGGCATATGATTGAGATTTTTCAATGGTGGATATAAGTTTGAATACTTTGGAGTTGTTTAGGGTTTCATTCATTTTTGATATATAATCTTGAGTGTTCATAATAACTGTTTGGGATCCTTTAAATAAAGAAACTCATCCTTTATGATTTTATTCGTATTATAATATATTGAAAGGATTACTCGTCTTAAAAAAAAAGACTTTGTTCTTGGGAAAGATCTTTGATTCCACGACCTGAAGTTTATGACCAATATAGAAGCTTCATTAAGGAATATAAGTAATAGATTTAAAGCGAACGAGGATGCGTGTCTCCTCGTTCGCTTTAAATCTATTACTTACATTCTTCAGAGGATTTCAACCTTCTTTACATTAAGGAATATCTTGAATTGGGACATATGAGCTTAGTACCAAAGGAAGATATCATTAAGGGAAGGTACTATCTGCCTCATCATCCTGTAATAAAGGAAAAAAGTTGCACCACCAAATTGCGAGTAGTATTTGACGTATCAGCAAAAACTGATTCAGGTTTGTCCTTGAATGATGCTTTAATTTCAGGGCCCAAAATTCAACAGGATTTGTTTCACATCATTCTGAGATTCAGAATTCATCCTGTTGCTATAAATGCTGATATCGCCAAGATGTATAGGCAAATTAGAATATCACAAGAAGACTCGGAATTCCAAAGAATTGTATGGCGGAATGATCCTCATGATAAAATAAAGGACTATCGGCTAGAAACTGTCACTTATGGGACTAGTTGTGCACCATTTTTGGCCACTCGTATCATCAAACAGTTGGCTTTGGATGAGCAGAGTAAGTTTCCAAAAGCTAGCAAAATAGCATTGACAGATTTTTATGTTGATGATCTAGTAACTGGAACTTTTTCAGTAGATGAAGGCAAGAATTTGGTGCAAGAACTCTATGGTTTACTAAGTGCAGGAGGCTTCGAACTTCGTAAGTGGACCTCCAGTGTTCCTGATGTTCTGTCACTTTTACCAAATCATTTAAAATCCACCAACACAAATATTGAGTTTGAGGCCTTCAATGGCAACCAAGAACTGATGGTTTCACATTTAAGGGAATAGCTCTGCCACTGAACTCTATGACAAAACAAGGAATACTATGACAGGTTGCTAAAATATTTGATCCACTGGGTTGGATCTCACCATTTACGACCACTATTAAACTGATTTTGCAAGAACTTTGGAAGACTGGTTTGGAATGGGATGACCCAATTCCAGAGGAACTAAGAAGGAAGCTGACTTTGATAAACCAGGATCTTCCATCGCTAGAGCACATTCAGATCCAAGATGCGTGGTACCAGGTAATTTTATGAAGGTAGAATTTCATGGGTTTTGTGATGCATCACAGAAGGCATATGCTGTATCTCTGTATCTAAAGGTGATCCTCTCAAACACAAGCGCTAAGACATTTCTCTTAGTGGCAAAAACAAGAGTCGCACCTATGAAGGTGGTTTCACTTCCAAAGTTAGAATTATGTTCTGCTCTACTTTTGGCAAGATTAGTGAAAACTGTATACGATAACCTCCCTCTTACCATCAATGAAATATATTTATGATCTGATTCTACTATAGCCTTATGCTGGATCAATTCCGAGCCGTGCCGATGGAAGACATTTCTGGCAAATCGAGTTGCTGAGATACACCGGCTTGTCTCCGGGGTTTGGTGCCATGTTGATGGAAGGCAGAATCCAGCAGACTGTGCATCACGAGGAATATTTCCATCCGACTTAGTAGAACATCCATTATGGTGGAATGGGCCACCATGGCTAATTGAACCTGCCCTTGAAATTAAGAAATTCATTAATAGCTCCAAGGATGAATTTAAAGAAGAAGAAAAAATCAAGACGTATTTTGGTACAATTGAGTGTGAAATTCCATCCATTGTGATAAACTGCTCATCATTAACCAAACTGAAATGTATCATAGCTTGGTGCTTAAGATTTGTCAACAACAGTCGAATGCCTTCACATTCAAGGAACAGGGAGCCCTTAACATTAAGAGAGTTGAATGGTGCCCTGTTGACAGTTGTTAAGTGTGTTCAATCTATTGAATTTTCCAAAGAAAAGTATTGCCTGTTAAGCAACAAGCCAATCCCGAATAAGAGTAGAATATACAATCTATGTCCCTTTTTGAATTCAAGGGGAATCATTAGAGTTGGCGGACGATTAAAAAATGTAAATGTTTATGGTGATCGGATTAATCAAGTTTTACTTCCAAGATCACATCATCTTACCACTCTTATTGTAAACAATGTTCATGTCCATAATCTTCACTCATCAACTCAAGCTACGCTTGCAGCAATAAGAAATATATTCTGGATACCTTCTGGAAGAAATGTTGTACAGAAAATTTTAAGAACATGCATGAAATGTGCTAGATTTAGTAAAGAAGCTCCTTTTCAATTAATGGGACATCTACCTTTTGCAAGGATCAACAGATCAAGGCCGTTTTTGGTAACTGGAATAGATTTTGCAGGACCTTTTCTGATTAAACGGAACATGGGACGTACAACTTCAACCATTATTGCTTACGTTGCCTTGTTCATATGTTTTAGCACTCGGGCCATTCATCTAGAATTAATCAGTAGTCTGACCACAGATGCTCTCATATCCACAATAAGAAGGTTCATTGCTCGAAGAGGTAAACCAGCAACAATTCATAGTGACAACGCCACTAATTTTGTTGGTGCGCATAAGATTATTGAGAAACTATGTCACAATGCCAGTAAAGTTCTTACGAATTCAGAGGGAATTCAGTGGAAATTTATTCCACCATCAGCTCCACATTTTGGTGGACTTTGGGAAGCCGGAGTTAAGTCCATGAAATATCATCTTAGAAGAACAATGGGCAGTGCTTTACTAAATTTTGAAGAACTAACAACATTGTTAGCACAAATTGAAGCTTGCCTGAATTCGCGACCTCTTTGTCCTCTTTCTGAGGACCCTGAAGATCTACAGGCATTGACTCCTGGTCACTTCTTAATAGGTGGTTCTTTAACAGCGCTACCCGATGAAGATGACATCATAGCAATGAGTTTGCCAAATAGATGGCAATTAATTCAAAAATCAATGAATCATTTTTGGACAAGATGGTCCCAAGAATTTGTGTCACAACTTCAACAAAGATCCAAATGGTGTAAGCCCCAACCCAACATTAAGGAAGGATCCCTGGTGTTGATAAAGAATGAACAACAACCTCCACTAGCATGGAAGATTGGAAGAATTTCAAAGGTGTTTCCAGGAGATGACGCTAGAATCAGAGTGGTAGAAGTCAAGACTGCTAATGGGACTTACAGAAGACCTATTGTAAAATTATGTTTGTTACCTATATAATGTTTTTTTGATGGTCCCCCATCAAGTTGGTGGCGGGAGAATGTTTAATTTAGTTAGAATATTTATGTTTATATAAAGGTTTAATATAATTTTTCTATAATTGTGTAAATATTCATTGAATTTATCATCATCACCTTTTTTGTTTACAAAAATGTTATATGAAAAATAAAGTAATGTAATTGAGCGAAATGATTGCCCTCATGTTTACTGATCCAATGTTTTAATAATCTAAGGTTTATGTTGTAAGAAAATTATACATTGGGAAGAATTATACAGATTGAAAGATATCCAAACAGAACCTGAAGGCCTTCTTGGATTGAAAAATATCCAAACGGAACACGAAGGGTTTCTTGGATTGAAAAATATCCAAACAGAACACGAAGAGTTTCTTGGATTGAAAAATATCCAAACAGTTCACGAAGGGTTTCTTGGATTGAAAGATATCCAAATAAAACCTGAAGGGTTTCTTGGCTTGAAACATATCCAAGCAGAATCTGAAGGGTTTCTTGGCCCAAAAGTTAGCTGAGCAGAATTTAATAAAGAAATGCCTCACTTCAATACGATGTATCATAGCGAAGTTTTTATTAATTTTCTCGACAATTTAATTTATTTCTTCATTATGTTTTATTATTACCATGTCCTACTCATACGATTGATCCTTCCAAGAGAGAAATTGCCTAAGAAATATATTCTTTCGATTTATTCAAGAGATTGTCTTACATTGAAGATAGGATTGGACCATGTGGCTATTTATCAGTTTATAGAAATGGTCGATCATCAGACGGGTCGTTCTGGAATCTTTTATTATATACACAATATTGCTGATTATTGTAACTATTGCTCCTGTATATACCCTCTTCTACTTGGAGAAGCTGTATAAGACCAAAGGGTCATAACAGGGACTTTTGTTGTTATTATTACTGTTATTATTTCATGTACCCTACATTTCCGTGCTTGGAGAATCCATATAATACTAAAATGTCTTAATAAAGCTTGCTGTTGTTTATTATATACACGCCCCAGGCTTTTATTCTTTACTAACAGATATTTTTTTTTCTAAGATTTAGTACTTCATGTCTTTCGACATGGCCGAATATGTACAAACTCCTCGTCACATCTTTGTACTAGAAATATTTGGTCTTTTAAAAAAGTTACAGCATAAAAATTGTTGTGGATTTAAGAACTAATTGACCAAAAAACTTGCTCTATGTGATATTTTGAATATTTTATTGAACGATTTCTTTTTATAGCTGTTTTGTTTAATCTTCAAATTTTATTTATTAAATAATATAAATACATATACCCCATTCTTGAGTTATTTTTCGAGATTTCGGCGACTTACCGTCACCTTTCTCAGTTGAAAGAGTTCTTGAATTTTTGCTTCTAACTTATTCCCCTGAGGAAGATAACAATGAATCTTGCCGAAACGTCAGGAAATAAATAAATAACACACACACAAAGCCTTTATTAAGACGTTAGTCTTATACAGATTCTCCGTACAAGGTGCAATAACAGAAAAAGAGCAGCACAGGAAACCAGTAGTTCCGCAACTATATACAATTATTAGTAATAAGGAAAAGTAAGATTTAATATGAAAGGTCGACGCCATCGCCTCAAGTCTTCAATTCCATAAGCGCGGAGCAGAAATAGGGATTAAGTTATTTAGTTCGCCATAAATATAGCATCCAGACACAAAAAGGAGGTTTACTCCAGCACAGCCATCCATATCACCAGCTCCGCAATCTCATCGTCGACCAACACGATGGCCCCTCGATGTTTCGTGAAATAAATAACTCAAGAATGGTTGATGTGTCCATATTATTATTATTATTATTAAAATAAACTCTCAAGCAGTAAATTATTTTATGCAACTTTTTTTTTCCAATTTTCATTATCGATCATACAGTCAAACCTGTCTTGGACATATTACACTCACAGACACCTCTTCAAGCGTTCGCGTTCTAACTCAATTCTGGCCTTGACTACCCATTTCATGATTTTTCAGAATGCCTGAATAACAAGTTTTTTGGTCGTTGAGGTACAGCTTGCCTCACGCTGACGAGGGCCAACAGCCCGAAACGTGTACGTGGTTAGCTTTTCTTGATTAATCAAGAATAGGTATTTGGCCAATTCTGGAATAATTAAAAATCAAAGAATAATTGATTATTATTCCGATAGATGGCACAAGTCATCAGAAACTTCTAGTTGCACGATAAGGAGATGTTTTTTTTTTTGTCTTTTCTTTTAATGTAATTTACGTTTGTATGTCTATTTTTTTTAAATACCAAAAATATAGTAAATAAATCTTTGACAATAATCTATTTCAAGATATTCTTCACTTTGACATACGATATTTGATAAACCTAAAGAATGATCAAAAGTGAAGCCAATAATGATTCATATAAAGAATGACCCCTACAATGGCGATCCAAAAAAAAAAATCAATTCCTTTGAAAAATAAAACTTTCCAATTTTTATACGGAAGAGAAACCAACAAATCTGAAACTTACATTTTTCTTCTCCTATATCTTCGTCGTGTAAAGAGATTTATTCTTTTATTCGAGACGCGACAAAAGAAAAATGTTTCCTTAAAATCAATGCAAATCGATTCAAGCACCAAAAAATTCAAGCAACACCATTTTTACGGCTAATCATTCTTTAAACTTACACTATTATTCAATCAAATCAATTTCTACATGAAAAATTATGGTTCGGTATCCTATATTATAATTTTATGTATTTCTAAAAAGATAATTTATTTTCAATATTTCCATAAAATAATCTGAAGGCAATTTTTACAGCACTGAAGCTTATATAGAAAAACTTGTTGTTAATATAATCCCTTTGGTAAAATTATAAATAAAAGACAATTCGCTGAGGGAAAAGTTTATTTTATATATAACGGCAATATAAGCTTTCGGACTCAACAGCCTTTCGACAGGTATAACTACGGTACTTTAGTTACTACTAGCATAGTAATACCTGTCTAAGGACTGTTGAGTCCGAAAAATTGTATTGCCGTTATATATAAAAGAAACTTTTCCCTCAGCGAATTGTCTTTTATTAATAATATAGAAAAACGATTGGAAAATTCTTAACGGGTATCTTGACAATGGTCGGTAAAAAAAAAATCAGTTTAGTTTATTAATTTCTGAAAACTGTTGTTTAGTAATAGTGTGTCAATCCAGGTATAAGAAATTTATTTTCCTCCAATTTACCCAGACTAATCTATTTATCAGCTTGATTGTCTTAATTACGTTTTTCTGTATATAAATTTCATAATAGCATTATATGTGATTAGAATTAAAAATAACAAGAAGTCGGTGGACGAGTGGGTAACACCCTCGATTCCCGACAGTCATGAACCGGGATCGTATCCCGCGTTAACATTTTATTTTATATGTGAATAACCTCACATATTATTCATTGTTGTAAATATAATAAACTAGGTTGCTCTTTTTGAGCGGTACCTTATAAAGTGATTTTGGAACAGAACTTTAAAAAAATAATAATAACAATGCTTTTTTAATTACTGGTATTATTACTGCATGGCCCCTGCATTTCTGTTAGGAGAATCTGTATAAGACTAAAAGGTTATTGTTGTTGTGTCTAGTATAGTGTGTGACCACCTTAATAATTTAGATTTCTATATCTTTTAGGAAAAAAAAAGAAGTTTGAAAAATTTCAATATAGTAGAGAAATTTCTATTCATGATAAAATTGTGAAACAAGTTTTAAAATTGCAAAATCTTTTCTCACAATGAGTTTCTTTTTATTACAAAACGCTAGCTTTCAAGCAATAATCGCTCTTCAACGGGCTTGTAATTTTTAAAAAATAGTAGAGAAATGCGATTTTCGTTTTATAATTCATGCTTTAATAAAAATAAATAAATAATGCTTCCAGGGCTAAGTTTCTTGTATAACTTTTTCTCAAGCTTTCGTACTAATCAGCTCTTCAACTGAAGTATTATACCGCCAATCGGCAAAAGGTGATAAATTTCAAGATATCCCGGAGATCTGATATTGGTTCTAGGAGAAAGGGAAGAACCAAGATAAAATATAAGTTGATAAGATTTCCATGAATAAGGAAGAAATTAGCAGAAAAACTATCTATATTCAGAGATTTATTTATTTATTTCAATTTAAATCGCTATGTACCCCTAGGGACACTTGCGCTGTCATACATGTATGCTTTTACATTTGTCTATACATATTTACAATATTTTTACGCCGTAAAGAATAGTAATATGTCATTAACAAGGTGATGAAAAAAACATTGCCATCAAATAGTTATATCAAAATTGTTCATTTATCATTAATATTAAAAGAGAAGAGAAGAAAATAAGAGTTTAAAATTCTATGGACAAATGAAGCTTTTAAATCTTAAATAGAACAGAGAACTGTGTACAAAAGAAAGACATTTCTGGCAATATCTATAATCAACATACAGTTAAATCTGTCTATAACGCCCCCTCTAAATAGCGCCTCCCTCTCTATAGCGCCCGATTTTAAATACGTAGTACGATGCGATTTACATTAAAAGTGACCTGTCTATAGCACCCCTTCTCTATAGCACCCTATTTTGGTGAGTCCCAAGAGGGAGTGCTATAGACAGGTTTAACTATATATATTCAGAGATGTATAGTAAATAAAAGTGAAGGCTTTGTCTGGCAATAAAATGACGTTAATTGAAGGAGGCATTCCTTAGCATTCGAAAGCCCAAACCAAAGTCTCAAACAGTTTAAAGTATATGTTGACCAATATATTTTAGTGGCAGAATGTCTTCATGCCAGAATATTCCCAGATTTGTTATTGTTGTTGTGTCCAATGTAGAGCTTCAGATGTCCCATGCATCTCTATCACAGCAGTCGCAATGTCCACTATCTTGGGTGTGTAAAGCTTCTGCTCTGGGTCCATTACAATTTTCTGCAAGGCTGCGGCCATTGCTGGGAATGAGAATATGTGAGTAGGTGTTAGTTCTACACCAGGACAGTTGTTGCATGTCCTATAGGTCTTGTGCCATCTGGATGTATTATTCTCAGATTTCCGAATACAATTTATATATAAATATATAAAATATTTATATATAAAATATTTAGCTCTTATTATTAATAAGTACCTACCCAGTAAATGAATAGAGGAGGACCCTAGGGAGGTTTATAAGAAGTCTGAAATCTCTATTCAGTGCTAAAAATTGATACTTTTATACAATTTTGAATTTAACTTGTAATAAGTGCATACTCAATTAATGAATAGAGGAGGATCCTAAAAGAGGAGGTTTTCTATTCAATTTTCTAGTCGATGCTAAAATTGATACCTTTATACAATTTTGAATTTAGCTCGTAATAAATTCTTACTCAGTAAATGAATAGATAATGATCCTTAGAAAGAAAGGTTTATGAAGAGTCCCGAATTTTCTATTCAATGCTAAAAATTGCTACTTTCATACAATTTTAAATTTAGCTCTTAATAAATTCTTACACAGTAAATGAATGGAGGATGAGCCTAAGGAGGTTTATGAAAAATACTGAATTTTCAACTCCGTTCTAAAAATTGATACCTTTATACAATTTTGAATTTCGCTCTTAATAAATTATCTTATTCAGTAAATGAATAGAGGAGGACCCTAAGAGAGGAAATTTATGAAGAAGACCGAATTTTCAATTCCGTTCTAAAAACTGATACCTTTATGCAATTTTGAATTTCGCTCGTAATAAATTCCTACCCAGTAAATGAATAGAGGTGAGCCTAAGGAGGTTTATGAAGAAGTCTGAAAACTCTATTCAGGGCTAAAAATTGATACTTTTATTCAATTTTGAATTTAACTCGTAATAAATCCTCTTACTCGGTAAATGAATAGAGGATTCTCCTTAGAAAGAAATATTTATAAAGAGTCACGAATTTTCTATTCAGTGCTAAAAATTGATACCTTTATACAATTTTGAATTTAGCTAGTAATAAATTCTCCTACCCAGTAAATGAATAGAGGATATCCTAAAAAAGAAAGGTTTATGAAGAGGACCTAATTTTCTGTTCAGTGCTTAAAATTGATACCTTTATTCAATTTTGAATTTATCTCGTAATGAATTCTCTTACTCAGTTAATGAATAGAGGATGATCCATAGAAAGAAAGGTTTATGAAGAAGATAGAATTTTATATTCCGTTCTAAAAATTGATACCTTTATACAATTTTGAATTTAGCTCTAAAAAGCGCCTTCTCAATTAATGAATAGAGGATGATCCTAAAAGAGGAGGTTTTCTATTCAATGCTAAAAATTGATACCTTTATTCAATTTTGAATTTAGCTCGTAATAAATTCTTACTCAGTAAATGAATAGATAATGATCCTTAGAAAGAAAGGTTTATGAAGAGTCCCGAATTTTCTATTTAGTGCTAAAAATTGATACTTTCATACAATTTTAAATTTAGCTCTTAATAAATTTTTACTCAGTAAATGAATGGAGGATGAGCCTAAGGAGGTTTATGAAAAATAATGAATTTTCAACTTCGTTCTAAAAATTGATACCTTTATACAATTTTGAATTTAGCTCTAAAAAGTGCCTCCTCAATTAATGAATAGAGGATGATCCTAAAAGAGGAGGTTTTCTATTCAATGCTAAAAATTGATACTTTTATTCAATTTTGAATTTAGCTTGTAATGAATTCTTACTCAGTAAATGAATAGAGGATGATCCTAAGAGAAGAAATTTATAAAGAAGCCCGAAATTTCTATTCCGTTCTAAAAATTGATACCTTTATACAATTTTGAATTTCGCTCGTAATAAATTCTCCTATTCAGTAAATAAATAGAGGATGAATCTTTAGAAATAAAGGTTTATGAGGAGGCCCGAAATTTCTATTCCGTTCTAAAAATTGTGATACTTTTATACAATTTTGAATTTTGATAAGTTGGAAAAGAAGATACATCTCAGTGCTTCTTTACACGCTAAACAAGAAGGTTTAGATAGTGCTATTCCATAAAAGGTAAACTTTATTGAACAGATAAACTGTAATCTATCGAACTGTCTTTCTCCGGGATAGATTCTGAGTGAAATTAATCTATTCGGATAGCTCTTTCCTCTCTTAAACTTTTCCTTGTAAAATCACTTTTCCTCTTTTTTCGATACTTCTCTTTTCCTTATCGATTTCCTTATAAAAGATTCCTTATTGTTTCTATTTTTACAAACAAGTTTTATAAAACGATTTCACCTGGTTTTTTCGTAATTCAAAGAAATCAGTTTAAGGAACTTGTATAAACAAGGTTTCGGTGTTAGGTCTGTAATTACGTTGAGGATAAAAATGGTATTTTTGGTTGTTATCTAATGCTGCCAAATTGCACGGCGCTGCGTAACTAAAGAGTTAGATAACTAATAGATGGATTGAGGTGACAAGAGATCTACCAAAGTGAACAAGAGTAAAACATTTGGTACCCTACTCTGAAGAGAGAGTAGATCGCGGAATGCGTAGTGTCACTGGAAACTCGCTGGCAGTTCTCCACCAAACTCTTATATACATATATGAAATAATAATATTTTAAAGAATATCTGGTTCGTTACCCCAGAGACAAGCTCATGACGTGTCAAAGCCGATTTAAATGCTTGGTTCCGTTGTTAAATTCTACCGTTAAACAATTTTTAAATATTTATTGATACATTCATTATATCCACCTAAAAAATAATAATATAAACTTATCTTACTCATTATATTTCTCTTTTTTTCTTCACTATTTTTTAGTTATATATATATAATGAATGTATCAATAAATATTTAAAAATTGTTTAACGGTAGAATTTAACAACGGAACCAAGCATTTAAATCGGTGTGTGTGTGTGAAAAATAGTACAAATGTGATATTGTACTGGGACACGGTTCATAAATTAAGAAAAGAAAAAAGGCATCTCCTTATCGTGCAACTGAGAGTTGCTGATGGCTTGCGCCATCTATCGGAATAAACATCAACTATTCCTTGATTTTTAATAATTCTAGAATTGGACAAATACCCATTCTTGATTAATCAAGAAAAGCTAACCACCTACACGTTTCGGGCTGATGGCCCTCGTCAGCGTGGTGCAAGCTGTACCTCAACGACAAAAAAAGGTTATTCAGACATTCTGAAAAATCATGAAACGAGTAGTTAAGGCCATAATTGCTTGAGACCGAGAAACAATGTGAAAAAATAGTACAAATGATAGATGGCGGAAGCCATCAGCAAGTTTCAGTTTTCCGATAAGGAGATGCCTTTTTTCTTTTCTTAATTTAAGAACCTTATCCCAGTACAATATCACATTTGTAACTAATTGATTTCATTTTTTATATATAGATGGCGCACAAATGCCTTATGACGTAATTTTCTGGAGAAATAATTTATAGTTGGTTTTAAGATTAGTTCAAGACGTTTTTGATTTTACAAAAAATGGTCGCTCAGGAAGATGGTCGCTCAGAAGATGGGTCATTCTTGGAAGTTTTCACTGTACTCTCTAGGAGTAAAACTTGTGCACATAGAGTGTAGCACTTGTAAATATTTTTTAAAAATTATATAAAAACTTATGTATTCTTCACACAGACATTATACAAATAGTTTCTTAAGTGTTATCGCAAAACGTGGTTCTTTTTCAAGTTTCACATTATCACATACACACATATCCAGCTTTATTAAGACCATCTGTCTTATACAGATTCACCGCAGGAAGGAAACTTAGATGGATCTCTATATTTTCACAGTGTCTTAGGAAAATTATTAAATATTTAACGAAAATCATGGATTTTATATTATTATGTTTATTCATTTATACATTTATATGCAAATACAAAATGTTTAAGAGTATGCAACATAGGAAACTCGAGTTAGAGAGAAACAGAGAACAAAGAAAGATAAGTTTATAGAAAAAAGGCGTACCTGGATCTGTAAAGAAAAAAAAAATCTCAAAATATTTCGAGAGATTGCTCTCTCTTTATAATTATTGCACAGTAAACTTAATTTACAAATTCTTGTAGACAACTTTGTCCACTTTGTTTCATGTGATCTACAAGAATTTGTAGTATATTTTAGTAAGGGACTGCCCTGTAGTACGGTGTCGTGAGCCCTGAGCCGCTACGGTAACCGTGAACAGGGAACTCTGAAATGTGGCTGACTAACGGGGCAATGGCACCCTCTTTTCCATGGGGCAACAAAATAAAGGCACCTCGGTTATCCGGTAGGGTGCACAGACCGATCTGATCTGCTCCATGGACAAGACACCACCACCACCACAAGAATTTGTAAATTAAGTTTACTGTACAATAAATTGATAAAGAGAGAGCAATCTCTCGAAATATTTAAAGAAAAATTTGTTTTTTTTTTTCTTTACAGATCCAGTTACGTCCTTTTTTATATAAACTTATTTGATGGATCGCCTTTTGACTCAAAGAAAGATAAATTTCAAAGAATGATAAATACACGTCCTAAATGTAAGAGTGCCTGATGCTGACGCAGCCGTTTTACGTGACTGGTTAAATATTTATCATGTGTTGAGTCACAAACGTATACTAATTTATTTCCACCGAGTACTCTATGCCAACTCTCCATTCTACGCCTTTTTAACTAAATGTTTATAATTCCTATAACCACACACATACACACTTTACTCGTTCTTTGCTCGTAAACACAGTTAAAATTTCTGTACTTCATTTTTCATAAATAAAATGGCCAAGCGCACCAAGAAGGTTGGAGTCGTCGGAAAGTACGGCACTAGGTGCTTCTCTGAGAAAAATGATCAAGAAGATCGAAATTTCCCAGCACAAAAAGTACACCTGCAGCTTTTTCGGCAAGAATGTCCTGAAGTGTGTTGGAATCTGGCACTGCCGCGCCTGCACCAAGACTCTCTCTCTGGTGGAGCCTATGTCCCAATTACCAACGCCGCCCACTCCGTCAGGAGTGCCATCAAGAGGCTGAGGGAAATTCAGGAACATTAATCCTGTACTACAACTCACGCTGGATGATTTGTTACACACACACTTTAGTGTCCTCAGGCCCTGACCTGTGGGCCTGGATATTCGGGTCTGGCCTCAAAGATGACGACCTGGCCATCCTGGCGTCGGCCAAATCCATCATCTACCGGTACTTTGTACAGGTTGGGCTGACCGGAGGACCCGCTCATCGCCTGGGAAAGAGGGCTCACCCGCCGGGGCACATCCCCCGCATGATCATCTGTATATTAGTTTATTCATTTCCTTTTTTAATGTAAATTATTGACAAGAAGTCATAAAATTTGTTTCAATTGTCAAAATTGTCACACACACATAAAGAATATTCTTAATAATTACTTAAATATCAATTTCCTAACTAAGAAGAACAATGTGTTGTTGTTGACATCAAACATGTGCGGAAATGGTGCCGGGAGTTTAACGAGGGGCGGATAAACGTCCACGATGAACAGCGGTCTGGGCGGCAGAGTTTGCCGGAATCAACCGTGGCTCGAATCGACGAAATGGTGCGCGCAAACCGGCGGATAACCCTTGAAGAGATCGAGGATGGCCTGAATGAAGATTGCAGCCACTTCTCCGTGCACAAGATTGTGTCTGAGACCCTCGACTACAGAAAGGTGTCCGCCAGGTGGGTCGACAAGTGGCTCAAAGAGGCGGCGGGAGAGTGGTACAACACCGGAATTACAAAGTTGGTTGACAGGATGAAAAAAGTGATTGAGCATCAAGGCGACTATGTAGAAAAATAGCAAAGTGTCCAACCTTTCCAATGATGTATAAAAAGTTGTGATTAAATGGGTTTTTCTATGAAAAAAAAATAGGAGACCTTACTTTTCTACTCACCCTCGTAGTAACAGATATCTAGATATCGGTTTCTCTCTTCATCGGAAATTGGGTGTCATTGCCACGTTAGTCACCTTGGAAGCTGTCCAGAATTTGATCGAATATTTCAAGGGTCCAGGGGGATCGCAGGAAAGACAATATATCCAGATGGCACAAGAAACTACAGGACATGCAACAATTGTCCTGGTGTGGAACTAACACCTACCCACATATTCTCATGTCCAGCAATGGCTGCATGTGACTGCTGTGATAGAGATGCATGAAGACATCTGAGGTTCTTCATTGGACTCGACAACAACAACAGAAAATTAAAATGGACCCAGAGCAGCAGCTTTACACACCCAAGATAGAAGACATTGCGACTGCTGTGATAGTGATGTACGGAGATATCTGAGACTCTTCACTGAAGATAACAACAATATATATCTAGGATACAAAACGTACAAAGTGAACATAACGGATTTAACGATATCGTGACTTGTCACTGATGAAATATGAGTGAGTGAGGTGTGTTGCGGCAGAGGAAGGCAGACAGACGATGTCGCGCTGCGGGACAAACGTCACCAAGGCCACAGCGGATGTCGCAACTGCCATGAGTCATTCCGAGGTTCCTGGAATTGTCTCTCTCCCATTGGTTGGCTACAGGTTAATGGGTTTGGACCTCGTGATGCTGTCTACTAAAATATACCTTGAATGGTTTCGTGATCAGACAATAGGGAGACTGTTGGTTCAGCCTTTTCATTGTTTTACTATTGTTGGTTTTTTTTGTGTGCGCCTTGTCTCCCTTTATTCAGATATGAAAGGTGATGAACATGTTCTCTCAGACTTTCTACACATGCCTGCCCCAACAGTTGTCGTTTTTGCTGAAAGGTTTGCCGACGGAGGGTATCATTAAAATCCCACGTAAAACAAGACACATCAGTTTCTTTAACATTTTTATCCAAAGAATAAACAAATTCTATAACAAACAGCTAAAACAAAATGTACCCCCTAGGTGCACTTGCGCTGTCAATACAAGTATGCCTCTACATTTGTCTATACATATTTAAAATAATTTTAGGCCGTAAAGAATAGTCATATGATATTGCCACGTGGAAAATTAGGGAAGCCCAACTTCGGGGTGACACAGCAATTTATTTAAGCAAGAACAAACTATGAATTATAAACAAAAGATAAGCAAAAGAGGGAAGTGTACAGAATATATCAAAATATAAAGATAAAAAAATAATACTCTGCTAAAATAATAAATACTTTGTTACAATATTAAAAAAGGAGAAAGAGAACATTTTAATCAAATATTTACATCAAAATATTATCTCTATAATATTTCTAAGAGTAACTCTTTTAGACATTGTTTTTTATTAAATAAAAACTGCATACTCTCTCTATATTTATAGTACTAAGAGGCTTCTATTATTATATAAACAATCAAGGCTACCTCTACAGATCTAACTGCGATGATAGAAATTATTAGATGAGAGGGCTTGGCTCATCAGTGATAAACCCTCTCAAGAGTTTCTCCAAACTAGTCTTCATTCTTTAACAAAATCAATAAGCAATTTAGGGCTAGGTCTCTTTTATTTCTCAAGCTTTCGGACCAACATGCTCTTCAACAGGAGATCTAGAAGTACCACTTCTAGCCAATTATACACGCCGAAAAATAAAGACTTCTATACCTCTTGTTGAAGGGCCTGTTGGCCCGAAAGCTTGAGAAATAAAAAATAGTTAAACGAGACCTGGCCTTGGATTGCATATCGATTTTGTTAAAGAGTGAAGACTAGTTTGAAGAAACTCCTGAGAGGGTTTATCACTGATGAGCCAAGCCCTCTCATCTAATACTTTCTATCATCGCAGTAAGGTCTGCAGAGGTAGCTTTGATGACTTATATAATAATAGAAGCCTCTTGGTACTATAAATAGGATGCAGTTTTTATTCAATAAAAAACAATACCTAAAAGAGTTACTCTTAATATGTGATAGAGATGTACAATTTTTTTTTAGCTGTTTGTCATAGAATTTTTTTAATTTAAATTGTAAAGACAGGTATCAATATGTATTAGTCTTCTCTCTGTTCATGACTGATGTGATCGTCAATTTTTCATTTAATATTTTTGTCATCGCAAATTGTATAGTTTGCAGAGGTATTTTCAATCATTTATATTGTCATGAGAGAGAGAGAAAATAGAGGTAACCCGGGCTCCTGGAGCATAAATCGCCAACTACCTGGGCTGTACAGCTACAGTCTAGAATAGAAGTCTAGTCCTAGTCATGGGGGGGGGGGGGGGGCAGATTGCTGAGGTGAACCAGGTAACCAGGTAGTTCCAGGCCGGCAGGGAGTCAGGAAGTAGGGGCAGGACTCTTGGGCTGAAGTCTTGTACTCCAAGCAGATATCAAATAGCTCTGCAACCCCAGCCACAGAAAACTCCATGGGACACCTGTCAATCATCTCTGGACTCCGGGGGGACGACCACAGGTGTGAGGGGTTCTCGGAATCTTATCGGAAAATAAGGAAAACGAAACGCCTCGGTGGCTGAACACTCTCATTATTTATTATCTTTACCTTGGGATAAGTTGTTATATTATTTGACTCTCTCTCCCTATAAATACATCTTGTGTATAATTTTATTGCAGAACTAAAAGGTAAATACTCTTTATAATAAATTAATTATTCCCAAATTTGCCCTTGCTTTATTTATCTCCGCGATAATATCGTAAGGAACATTTGGAAGTCCAAATATATACAAATGTAATCGGTATAGATGAAGCTCTAATATTTAACTATTATTTTATTAAATTAAACTATTGCTCTTTTATATTAACTATTAATTTGGAAAAATATATAGCTACATTAACCAATAATTTATTTAATTCTCGATTTTGCAGTGACTCGCTTTCACTCTCCCCAGAAAAGTGACAGAGAGAAGCACTGAAACTTCGAGAATTAAATAAATTATTAGTAAATGTAGCTATATACACGGTAGGATCAAAAAGTTCCCGAACTTTTAAAAAACAAAATATAAAACACTTTTGAAAAATGTAAAATCAATTTTACTGTAAAGAACAAAGCCTAAACTATAATTTAATTTAGCAACGCCAGTAAATGCGCATGCGTAGTTTATATTTTAGGCATATTTTTGTTGTAAGTATTTAGCTCGCGTCGGTTTCTGCAATGTCATCATTTGAGCAAAGGGAAAATATTAATTTTTACAAACCAACTTTGAACCAACAAATGATCTTCAAAATTAACCATTGATGTGGTTTCGCCGATTCAACACTCGAGGGATAAAAAGAGCCATATCCTCTCAATATTTTATTCATCTTTAACATTTAGTTGTTGGGGAGAAATTTGTCTTCTAAGCTATATAAAATTTTATCTGTTCTCTTTTTTTCTTTCATGCTTTCTATAAATATAAATTTTATAACCCCGTTTCAATTTTTTAAAGCCCCTATTCTTCGGTTGAAGAATTTTTTCATATGACGAAAGACCTTAATAAAAGCTTATGCATGCATGTTTTATATGTAACTATCCATGTTTTTTTAAAATCATATTTATACCTTTTTTTCTTGGGCTTATCAAACAAATACCTATATGAGACTAATTCTCTTAATTAGAGTTTCATTTCATGAAACTTTAAACAATAGATGGAATCGGAGGATATCATTGCTCAGAAGAGACCAAAGGTAAAAGCGACGGGTTTCTTTTTTGAAGAGGTACTAGCTTGGCGAGCTTTTGGACAATAACGTCCTACAACAGTCTCTAATACGAATACATTACTGCGAAAACATTCGCATTATAGCCTGTTGTAGAATGTTATTGTCTGAAATCTCGCCAAGCTAGTATCTCTTCAATAAAGTAACTCATAGCTATATATACTTTTAGGTTTCATTTTAGCAATGAAACTCAGCTAAAGTCGGATTGAAAAGTGCAACAACAACACAGCTTTATTAAGACAACCGGTCTTATACAGATTCACCACAGGAAGAAAGGAAGCGTAGATGGAGCTCCTATACTCCAGTTAGCGCAGCAACCAACAACAGCCTCCAGGTCCGAGGCATGTCCAGTGTCCACACATTCCTTCGTGTATACGTCAAGGTTAACGTATCATTGAAGGCTAGTGTTGAATCACCCGCGTTCTAGTCTTTCCTCATCCAAATGGACCACGACATTCGGCGATTCTATTAAACGGATTGAAAAGTAATTTCAAAACGTTTATTTATTCTATGAAGACATAGCTCGATTTTCTTTCTCAAGGATTAAGTAAAATGAATAAATCCTCCCACGTATGCGTTCAATAACCTGTTGAATGCAATTTTCTGGATCAATTTTGTACTAATATATTCTGCAAATTCTACCTACTTTTTACTTCTTTTAAGCAATCCTTTCTATGTTGAAAAATACTGGTTATCATCAACATATAGACTAAAATGCTTTCTTTCACGTTAATAAATGGAATCATTATTTTAAACTTTGGAGGAGTCACAAATATATATGATTTAAATGCTTTTTGCGTACCTATATAGAGAATGTGAATCAATAAGATATATAAAATAAATGACACTCGCTATTTTCTTACAGAGAGAGAGAATATGGTTTTACGGGCTACTAACCAAAGTGTTTGATTGCCAAGCGTTTAAATAGAATGAGGCAATTATCCTGTGCTACAGGTGTGCCCATCGGCTTTATAAAACAATTAAGCAATTTACTCAATAATAACGGATCCTCGTGGCTTACTTATTGTAATGATCCTGATTCACTAAGGAATGCTATCCCAGGAATATTAAGAACTGCGATAGAGCAAACAATACAAAACGACTTAACAAGAATAACCCAATCAAAGTTATATTCCCACTATAGAGATATATATACAACGTTTACCAGCGAAGAATATTTCTTAAGTGAACTCCCTTTTCCTGTCATCAGATTAATCGCACAATTTAGAACCCTTTCAATTTTTTCAGAGAACACCATCTGATTTTATTGAGGCGTGAAGATCTGAAATGCACTTTCTGTGGATCAGGAATAACAACGGAGATGTTGCACTACTTATTTGACTGTGCTGCTCTGTCTGAGGAAAGACGAAAACTAAAAGATAAAACGGGGCAACGTTGTCCTTCATTTCCGGCACTAATTAACGAAATATCAAAGAATAGGTATATAGCGATGGCGATATTTGGATTCCACAAGACTATATCACGGAAAAAGGCCACACAGTGTTCTTCCCATCCCTTGTGAACTGGCGAATCCTGTATAGGGCGAGAGGCCCTAAATAAAGGCTTTGTTGTTGTTGTATGATTGCCAAGCCCAAAAATTAATTGTAGCAAGCAGACAAGCCGCAATGCACTATAGCAAAGTACCAAGGTGCTGCATGTAACCATGGTTGTTCAAAAAGGGTTAGATTCCCCAGGCCATGGAAGATAAAAAAAAGACAGGTGTTGATTAGATAAGAATATTAGATAAAGCTGGAATGTTTCAAAAAGTGCTGGGAAAAGATAGATTTTCTTTTTGTAAAAATAAAAACAGTTTTAGGTAAAAAAAATTGTTAATAAAAAATGTTATTTGTTAATAAAAATGTTTTTTTTTTCTCACATTCAGCAGCCATTCATTAGACGCTACAGTAGAGTCTCCCATGAGAGACCATAGCCTAAAAACATGATTAAAATAGGTCTCCCCTGGAGGTGGTCTCTCATCAGAATTTGGGTGGAGGTCTTCTCATGATGTGACATGACAAAGTCTCTGATGCCGTGCCTGAAAGCTTGAATCTTTTCACTAATAAAAAAGATACAAATTGCCCTACGAACTACTGTCTATATTTTAATATTATTATCTTAATACAGTAGAACTTCCCTTTAGCGGACACCCCGTTAGCGGACACCTCTCCACAAATTGCAGTTTTCATTCGCAAAATTACCATTTTTATAATTTAACAACTCTCCGGTAAGAGGACACCTTTCCCTAAAGAACACTTTGGCTCTGTAATTAGGTGTCCTTTACAGGAAGGTTCTACTGTATATATATTTTGATAGAAATGCATCCATCTTTGCATTTCAAATGCAAATATGTTTCTAATTAATCGTAGACTTATCTACAATCTTGATGTTCTTTGTATTAACGTAAATATACACTCAGGGAGATAAAACTTATGGAAATTATTACATAAATAATTAATTACGGAATGTATTAATTAACTAATTAATTAGCAAGCATGTTAAAGGTTGATGTGTTTTCTAGATTACAAATTAATTAATTAACCTATCAAACGAACCATTTCATAAGAAATCTAAGTCTAATTAATGGAATCATCGAAGGACTTATACAAACGGTATTCATCCTTAGTTTAAAGTCATATTTATACTATTTGTACAAATTGTGTATAAGATTTAACTTTTTAAACATTATAAAAATTAATCAAAAACAAGTGTAAAGATAAGAGTGATATCTATATTTGAAAATTTAAATAATTTATGACGTGTATACAAGGTTGTCCCAAAATTACGTAAACACTTGCAAAAAAGTGAAATGCCAACATTATTCGCCGTTATGTTTAATGTCTTTGCATTATGTATAAAGTAATTGTATTATGTTATTGTATTATTATAAAATTATGTAAGATTGTATCAGATTATATTTTAACTCGTGTTCTATTGGCGAATTATTATACCAGGGTTTCTCCTGTAGAAGGACGTCCGTGCCAGAAAGCTAGAGAAGAATAAAATTGTTTTGAAAAGATACTTTTCCCTGGTGGAATTATTAATTTTACTCAATTGTATTATGTATTATTATGTATTCGCCGTAATAATATTATTCGCCAAGTAATAATAAAAACGTTTTAAGAAAAACACGAACTTTTGGGACAACCTTATATTTATTTTAAATTAAAATAATTATCCTTATTGCAATGGTAAAAATAATAGAGAAGGGCCTGTAATTGCAGAAAGGACAGTAGATAATTGTTAAATTTTAAAAGAAACAAACGCGTCCTAAATAGTTCAAATTTTCAATAACATTGGCGCGCTAATGCTTCAAGTTTATATTATCTATAATATATATAAGGCATTTTGAATATAAAAATTTGCTTCATGAAAAAAACACAGAAGAATTTTCCACGAATGATTGCCTAAAACAATGGAAAAACTTGGGTACTCCTAGAGGTAGGTCGGATTAGAGGTTGAGTTATGTCTTTTTCAGTCACCTATTAATTTAAAAGGATGGTCGCTTAAAGAGGTGGTCCCTTATCAGTTATGTCGTCCATGGGAGGTTTTATTGAATATTTTATATTTTGCCAAGTATCAGGGAACAGGTTAAATCAACGTTTAGTTGATTTCTGTTCCACTAGATGGCGCTCTGCCATCTAAAAAGCACATGTTCTTCTGATCAGGATATGCCTTTTTTTTTTGTTTTTAATATCAACACCTGACCTTTTTGTTATTTTTAAAATTTTCTTTCTTTCTATTATTTTCACATTTTATAGTGTGTAAATTTGAAAGTACAATATTATAATAAATAACTAAACGAATGTGCTGGAAAATAGCCGTGTTTCACCCAAGTGCATTTTTATCCGAATAAATGTAGAATAAAAACTTTTAATATTGTAGCGGATGTATGTAAGTTTTTCTTTTATAGCTATTTTTAATGTAAAGGAAATAAATAATCAAGAATGTATGTCTCGTTAGTTTTTATTTTTTAACCAACGTCTGATTTTTACAAAGTCGCCATGTAAACAATGCTAAGTGATGATGATTATTGGAATAAAGTTCTATGAAAAATTAAATATGAGAATAATAATTTTGAGATGTTTACAGCACGTATCAATATTTTTCACAAATAGGCTCTAATTAAATTTATAACCATTATTATCACATAGAAGTCAGTGGACGAGTGGTTAAAACCCCCGACAGCCATGAACCGGGATCGAATCCCGTATTGTACAACACTTTTTTTGTGAAGAACCTGTTCATATTTCTTATTGTAAATAACATAAGGTAGGTTGCTCTTTTTGAACAGTATCTTTATTTTGGAACAGGGGGACATTATTATCAAATAAGAATAAGAAAGAAGAAGATAGATAATAAAGAAGACCAATTTTATCTAAAATGGAAGTTTTCCTCCACACCTAAACAACCAACCAGAGAGAATTTGACTTTTATACATATAGATAATTTAAGTTAATAAGTAAACTTTCAAGGATCAGTGTCTTTTATTAAACGTTTTCGAGCTTTCGAGATAACGCCCCTTCTACATCTTAATAAAAGATACTCGTCCTTAGACGTTTACTTTATTATCTAAAATTGCAATCAAAGGATTATATTCTAAATATAGACAATTTAAACAATTTTATTGACCTCTAATCAAATATATTACAGGAAAACTTTATAAAAATCTACTTACATATAGATAGATAGACGAATATCTCCATTCTACGACCGGATCTAGAACGACAGCGAAACAAATTTGACCTTGAAAACAATCATTATCATTATATTATTATTAATCATTATCAGTTTCAGACGTACACGTCAATGCAAGTATACAATTAGATTCTAATTAGAAAAAAAAAAACTAGCAAATTGTTCATAGAGATTTAAAATACCTTATTGTCAACATTTTATATTTATTGATGATCAAAAACTCGTATTTACGGGCCATATATAAATGAAATGGGAATTCAACCGACAACAGAAAAGATAGAGGCTATTAAGAGATGCCAGCTCCTCGAAATAAGAAAGAATTACAATCATTCCTAGATTTGTAAACTTTTATGAGAGATTTATAAAGAATAGAGCTGATTTACTTGAACCACTCCATAGAGTACTTGATGATAAAGCCAGCTGGAAATGGTCACACAGAGAAGCCCATGCTTTTCAAGAGGTCAAGAAAACGCTGAGCTCATATCAAGTTCTGACTTACTATGATTTGCATAAACCTATAGTGCTAACTTGTGATGCTTCATAATACGGGGTAGGGACTATTTTAGCTCACGACGAAGGAAAAATGAGAACCCTATAGCCTACGCCTCAAGGACCTTAACAAAAGCAGAAAGAGCAGAACAGTGAAACATGTAAAGCATTTCTTTGTGAGATAATCTACGATTTGAGGGGGAATTGAAAGGCGTGGTTGTTAGAATGATTCCAGCCACGTTTTGCAACTAACGCCATCTATTGACGTTGCCAGACATTACATAAAACCCTCAACAATCGAAATCACCCCGCTTGGTATTTCCACGTGATCTTAGCTGTTTATAAGACTTTGTATTGACTTTGTATGCTTATTAGTTGCAATGTTATTTTATTGATGTGGATAAATAGGGCTATACCATTTCATTGTAATGGTACGCACCAACTTATATATATTTTTTCAACTTGAATGAATAATCTATATATTGATCATACTTGTATATCACACACACACTTATCATATATTTATAATATCTACTCAAAGATAGTTACCTATTATATATGTATCTTAGGTAGTCAAATATCAACAAAAATAGAATTACATTCCTAAATACAATTGCCATCTATCAATAAAATTTGTAATAATTATATTTTGTCATGCAATGTGCTTCTTTTCAAATATATCATTGAATATTATCGTTGCAGTAAGGTGTGTAGAGATAACATTTGGTGATATATGTGAAAAGAAAGACATTACCAATATATAATTATTACACATTTTAATGAAATATCATGTGGGAGTATACATAATCATCTCAATTCTAGAAAGATAAGTTTGAATAAAAAAAACAATAAAAATTTTATATGGTGTGAAATACTTTTATAAATTCAATTTCCATCTATCGATAAAATTTGTAACAAATAAAATTACTAGCAATGTGTTCTTTCAATAATAGCATCAAATATTATCTCTACAGACCTTACTGCAATGATTGCAGTTATTGAAACTACTGCAAGTTATTGAATGAGAGGACTTGGTTTATCAGTAGTGAACATTCTCAACCGTTTCGCCAAATTAATCTCTAGACCGCTCTACTATATAATATTTAATACTATTAGATAATATTTGATGATATTATTGAAAAGAAACACATTGCCAAATGAAATACTTATTGAAAAAAGAGGTTTATAAAAATATACGAAATTTCATGTAATATGTTTCTTTATTATTGTTGTATATATATTTTTAATAAATTAATTGTTCCCACAGAGTATGTGTGCAAGATCACAGGAAAATAACCACTAACCGTAAGAAAATTATAAGTTTCTTTTTCTTTACTATTGTAATAAGTTTTTTTTTGTTTTGTTCTTTCTCTCTCTTATAAATCAATAATGTTTGATCAATCTTCTTGGAACCAGTATCTTTAAAAAGTCTAAGCAAAGTCAAAATTTATCGTTCAATATAAATGCATGTAGACTAACTTTAGGACTTGATTTCTCCTACAAGACCTGAAAACAACTTTAAGACGCCTTTAAGACGTACCTGGATCTGTGAAAGAAAAACATTTTTTCTCAAAACATTTCGAGGGATTGCTCCCTCTTTATCAATTTATTGCACAATAACAATATATTGCATAATAAACTCTATCTTAAACGTTATTTTATTTTTCAAAAACAACAAAAAAAATGTTTTCCACAGATCCATATATACCTTTTTATATAAATATATTCAATAAATAGCTTTTTGACTCATGAAATAATTATTTTATAAATGAACGTTATCTCTTTCGTTAGATTATTTAACCATTGTCAAATAGAATTGAGAGATAGAATATTATATAAATAGATTTAATTTAAGCTACTATTTTTTTATTAATGAAAGATCACTCCTGATAATTTAACTGAACGTTGCTGATAGCGTTCTGCCATCTATCGAACAAAATTAAAATATTAATATATCAATATTTGAATTTCTATTGTTTCTTGTGGTAAAAAATAAGCGTGCTACAATAACTAAGTTTTAATAAATTCTTGAGTGTAAGTAAGTGCTCAGTAAGATAGACTAATCTATATCTCCTGTAAAGCAACCTTTATATTAAAGCCATTCTACAATACTCGTTTTCGAATTTTAAGAATAAATTTCTATTTCTCATATGAAACTAAAGAACGATCAAGTAATTAAACAAAGAAAAAGCCATATCCTGATTGAGCGATTAAACGTTGCTGATGGATTGTGACATACATAGGCATAAATATCAACTAATCATTGACATTTTTTTATTAAAGAATACATTCCAATTACCTTTTCCTAATAAACTACTTAAGCCAAAGACGTTTGACTTCCTATTTAATCGCCTTAAATTGTTCTTATTACACCACATTTTGAAATTTTTAGGTGAACTTTTATAGATTATAATCGTGTCCTTTTACACAATAATACTCAGAACGAAAGAAGTGACAATACCTTCCGATAACACAAGAACCTACAGGACATGTAACAACTGTCCTGGTGTGGAACTAACACCTACCCACATATGCTCATGCCCTGCAATGACCGCAGCCTTGCAAAAAAATAAAAAATTACATAGACCCAGAGCAGCAGCTTTTAAACACCTAAGATAGAGGACATTACGACTGCTGTGATAGAGATGCATGGAGACATCTGAGGCTCTTCATTGGACACGACAACAACAACAATACTGTCCTTAAATTCTTTAGATAAAATTTTAGAATATGAGAAGCATTCTTCCAAGTATTAGAACTTGTGTGCTTCAATTAATAGTAAAATTAAGAAAACTTTTCTAAACGACGTTAATATCGAGTTGATATGAATAGAGAAGTTGAATGCTCATATTTAGATTATTGAATAAGCTACAATACCAGTTTTGGAGAAAATTCGAATATATTCCTATCTGAAAGCCTATTGTTTCGGACTAAATCTTCATTTGTACACAGGGTCGGGTACGATTTCTTTAAGTCGTAAAGGAAGAATTAAAAAAATCGAACGAATCTAACAGAAAAGGGTGTTTAAGCTGGTAAAATTGTAATGCCTATCTTGCAGGAGGTATTTTTACATTTTATCAATCAACCAAGCGCGATATTGAAATATTTACGCTTATTACAGAAAAAAAAAAACAACAAACATATTGAAACTTAGAATTAAATTATGAAAAAGGCATCTCCTTATCGTGCAACTGAAAGTTGCTGATGGCTTGCGCCATCTATCGGGGTAAATATAAACTATTCTCGTTGATTTTTAACTATTCCAGAATTGGCCAAATACCCATTCTTGATTAATCAAGAAAAGCTAACCACGGACGCGTTTCGGGCAGTTGGCCCTCATCAGCGTGGTGCAAGCTGTACCTCAACGACCAAAAAAAAATGGTCATTAAGGCATCCTGAAAAATCATGAAACGGGTAGTTAAGGCCAGAATTGCGTGAGAACGCTACAAAAGCATCAGCCATCAGCAACTTTCAGTTGCACGATAAGTAGATGCCTTTTTCTTATATATATGTATGTACATAACTTTTAGAAGTTAATTCTCTTATCAATCTTTTACTTGAAACAACAAACTATACGTCACAGCCAAAGCACTGGTGAAGACACCAAATTGTCTTGTGTCGAAAGCGAATTAAAACCTACATAGAAACATCCGGTTTTATCATTATTATATATATGTATGTACATAACTTTTAGAAGTTAATTCTCTTATCAATCTTTTACTTGAAACAACAAACTATACGTCACAGCCAAAGCACTGGTGAAGACACCAAATTGTCTTGTGTCGAAAGCGAATTAAAACCTACATAGAAACATCCGACGACGGCCGAGAGACGGACTGACGCCAGTAACGACACGGAGAAGGGAGGAGGAGGAAATTGATCCATAGAAGCATAGGGCACCTCTCCCGTCAAAATAAACGTCAAAACATGACGCCATCTATTGATCGTCTCCGCAACTAGCGGCCTCGGGTCGGTGACAAAGCCACAACACCAGCTTCGGTAAACTGAGAAGCGTTATCCTAGAGACCATGGTTTCGGACTAATGGCCCTCGTCAGTCTAGGGCGGACTTTAGGGAGGCGTGCGGTGAGTACAAATGGCTGAGAGATGAAATCGATGTCTAGTCCTAGTTCATAATTCAGAACGATTTTTAAATGTTTTTTAATAAAATAAATAATTTTCGCGTATGGAACTATATAAAGATCCGCAGGTTCACATCCAAAGAGCCGCAAGTGGCTCGCGAGCTGCAGTTTGCCGACCCCTGGTGTAGACCATTCATGTTGTCCAATACAAATCTTCATTATCCCGTCCGTCCTTCGATTCCCACATTTCATCATAATGACATTCCCTCTGACAATTAACCTTGTGGACTGGAATGCTGAATGCACCACCCTCAATTTGCCCAGGCGGTTACATTCCGAGGTTCCTTTGCAAATATTTGACACCCAGCTCCAACAACAGTTCTGTGGGTTTCTGTAATTGATTAGCTGTGGCTCCATTCGTAGAATTAACACTTCAGCGATTTATAATGGATCGACATAACAGAATACAGACTTTGTCAGCACTCCCTATGTTTAGTAATATTATTTATTTATTTGCTTATCCCTAGTACACGTGGTACAGGCCATGATAATCATGGTGGGTAGAAGTTGGCGACTGCTGTTACTGTAAGTACACACATGTCTACACATGTGAAAAGCAGTTCGACTTTGCACTTACAAATGTGCCAGAGCCCCCTTTGGTTACTTGCACTCGCTGATGGGGTTGAAATTTTGCAAAAATCAGGGGCCATTGGAACATTTTTTTTAATCAGAAAAAAAGCCCAATGCGGGAATCGAACCCGGGTCGTAGCGGTCGAAAACCAACAGTTTAGACCATCCTTCCACCGACCCCGTGGTAATATTATAAAATAAATGAAGATTCCAGGGTTAAGTTTCTTGTACAACTTTTTATTTCCAAGCTTTCGGACTTGTCAGTCCTTCAACAGGAGTATCACGTTAACAAATTAATAATAAATACAATTTTTATATACATATTTTAAATACTTATTATATATTGAGAGAAGAGTATATAATAAGTATTTAAAATATGTATATAATAATTTTTATATAAAAATTGTATTTATTATTAATTTGTTAACGTGAAAATCCTGTTGAAGGACTGACAAGTCCGAAAGTTTGAAAATAAAAAGTTGAACAAGAAACTTAACCCTGGAAGCCTTATTTATTTTATAATATTATAAATCAGGGGAAAATGTTTATTTAGGTTTAGTAATCTTTGTCGGAGATATTTATGCGAAAATAATATGTTATTATTATAATATGAATGGTCTACACCAGGGGTCGTCAAACTACAGCTCGCGAGCCACATACGGCTCTTTGGATGTGAAGCTGTGGCTCTCAAGAAGTCTCTGGGACCAAAAATATTTTTGGTCGCAATGGTACAGCCTACTCCACACTGACGAGCGCCAACGGCGCGAAACGCGTTCGTGGATGGCTTTTCTTGATTTATCAAGAAATTGGGTTGGCCAAATATCAGGGAACAGGCTAAATCAATGTTTAGTTGATTTCTGTTCCACCAGATGGTGCTCTACCTTCTGAAAAGCACATGTGCTCCTGGTCAGGATATGCCTTTTTTATTTTTAATATATATGATAAATTAGCGCGCCATCTGTTATGAGAATTCGAAACTATTACAGACGCGTATGATTCTTTTAAAAATTAAACAATTTTCTACTGCCCTTACTGTAAAGACCCTCCCATTAAATTTTCATTACAGTAAGGTCAGTAGAAAATCGTTTAATTTTTAAAAGAATTATACGCTTCTATAATAGTTTCGAATTCTCATAAATAATATATATAGATTGAATAAAATAATCTCTTATATTAATATTAAGATGAGCCGTAGTTTTCCGACCCCTGTCCTAGGAAAGTTTGACGCTTGTTTATCTTTTTACAACTCGAGGTCTAACAGAATATCTGGAACTATACAATACCCAATGATCCAGGAGTTTAACCTGATATTTTGAAGTTTTAAAACACCCTATGAGAAAAGAAAGTACAAAAACAAACAAATTTCATTAAGACATATCTTACATAAAGACTTGTCTTTGAGTCCGTAGAGAAATCTGAAAATGATTCGGTATAGATTGGCTCAGTTTTAAAAACCAAGAAACGTAAAGATATGTAGCAAAAACTTCTGATTGTTTGTATGCTGTCCCTAAGTACATTATTGTTGAAAGAAATTAACTCTGTCGCGTATATGTGCCTGAAAACACCTACAACCTCCGCCAATAGATGGCGCTTTCGCCTATTTCCAGTCTGTAACTAGTGTGGGAATCGCCGACTTCTGTGGTCCTGTTTCCTGGGGCAAATGAGTGTAAATATTCGTTGATATTGGCCCTGGTATGTAAAATAGTGTAAATACCCGTTTATTGTTATTCGAGTTATATTTAATGTGTGGTTTAAAGATGACAATAAAAGAGGAAGATGTGGCATCGAGTACAAAGTAGAAGAAACTCCTTCAACAAAGAAACAAACTCGCGAATCCCCATCAGATTCAACATCACGTAGCCAAAAGACACCGAGAATGGAAGTTGTTTCACAGCATAATAAAAACGATGTCTCCATGAACGAGGTAACTGAAGTCCCTCAAAAAACGTCCGCAGCTACCCCTACTCAGGTTAACGAAGAAAACATTGATGAAGATGGTCCTTGGACAACAGTTACACATGCAAAAAAAGCCAAGAATACCACCTGTAATAGCAGAAAATGTAACAGACTGGAAGTTGCTCTGCCAAGAGCTGAAAGACCTGTGCACAGATAAATTCCAATGCACGATCTCAGGAAATAAGCACATTATCAAGGCCAAAAATATTTCAGACTTCAAAAAAATCAGGGAGTACGTTTAAAAAAACAATGGCGGCTACTCTTATAGACTCCAAGAAGAAAAACCGCTCAAAGTGGTATTAAAGGGCGTGACAACAGCCTACAAGACTGAAGATATAGCAATAGAACTTGCAACAATGGGCTTTACTGAGACCTCTGTGAAGATACTTCATAGACAATCAACTAAAAGGCCAATGAATATAATACTGGTAGAATTACCGAAAAATGAACATAACAAGAAAATTTACGGAATAACTGAACTTCTCTATCAGAAAATTGCAGTAGAATCTTTCAGAACAACAAACCGTGTGACTCAATGCTTCAACTGCCAGGGTTTCGGGCACGGTCAACTTAACTGCTTCCTGAAACCAAAATGCGTCAAGTGTGCCGAGGAGCACCATTCGAAGGACTGTCCAAGAAAGTCAAGACAACTTCCCCCAAAGTGTGCAAACTGCGAAGAAGCGCACACAGCCAATTACCGCGGATGCCCTAAGTTTCCAAGAGTACATCATCAGCAACAGCCAAGATACCCTGGTCAGTACAAACCTAACAACCAAATTCCGATTTCAAAAAGATCTGAAACACTGCCGAAAATTGTAGAACAACAAAAAAAAAGCAATGCTGAGGTTGCGACAAGAAAAACTTCTCGTTCTGAGACTAAGGGCCTATGTGAAAAATTGATGGAAGTAATCAAAACATACCTACAATGAATTGCAAATTACCTTTTAAAATTATTGCTTGGAATTGTAACGGAATCAGATCAAAGAAAGAAGAGTTATTGCACTCTTTAGAAAATAAATCAATAGACATTGCTCTGCTCAGTGAAACTCACCTTAAACCCTCAATTGATCTAAAGTTCAGAAACTATCAAACCATTAGAACTGACCGAATTACAGGAAAAGGTGGGGGAACAGCCATCATCATAAAATCCTTTTTTAAATATAAAAATATGCCGATTCATACTTCAAACTTGTAAAATACTTCAATTTTGATAAAGCCAAATGGAAAAACCCTCTTGCAAATCTCAGCAATTTATAAGAAGCCTGATTCACCATTGTTGGAAGAAGCTTTGAACCAACTGATAAAATACAACCACGCAATAATCGTTGCAGGAGACTGGAACTCCAAACACCCTCTTTGGGGATCAAGGACTTCTAATAACAGCGGAATCGTGCTGCACAATTTCTCTGAAAGAGAAAGCCTCGACATTGTCGCACCTTCGTCATCCACGCATTACAGTCCACTCGGCAATCCCGATTTCCTAGACTTCGCTGTTCTTAAAAACATTCCCTGGACCCCAAAGGCCTGAACCACCGACGATTTATCATCTGACCATCTCCCTGTAATCTTTGAATTGAATTGTCCAAAGGATGAATTCACAAACCAGCTCAGCCGAGTAACTAATTGGGTTCATTTTCAACAAGATCTAATCTCCACCACGCCCCCCAGACTCCCCTTGAAAGCTGAAATAGACATTGATTTAGCAGTTGGAATTTTAAACGAGAAAATTAATAATAGCTACTCGAAAAACGCCATAGTCTCATCTTCCAAATTAATAAAGAACCCAAAAACCAAAGCTTTAATAAGGGAGAAAAATAAAGCTCGGAAAAGATGGCAATCAACCTGAGATCCAACTCATATATATATATATATTAAAACAGGAAGTAGGTGAATAGGGTGGTAAGTTTCTTTATTCCGCACAACAAGCTTTCGGGCATCAGCTGCCCTTCATCGGGTACAATGCGTGATTAGAAAGAGTGAACCAATATTTATATGCAGTGAATTAGCATAAAAGAAAACTAACTAAGATCTACTTAAAAATTAAGAAATTTACATATATATATGGAACTAAAGATAAAAGTACAAAATTTCTGAAAAATAAACTAAAAATCTGTATAAGACGAATTAAAGGTAAAACACGGAAAAAAGGATGGAAAGACAAGAAAACGTAAGCATCTAGGCATAATAAAGGAAAGCAGCAAAATAGGATATCAGTGGCCAAGTTTAGAAAAAACAGTATATTGAGGGGGGAGATCTATTTTTCTGTTAAAACTAGGGATAGAGCTGGACACAAGAGCCTCAAGGACCAAACGTTGATATTTGTTCTTAACATCACTATATACCGGGATTGTGTTGCGTAAATTAAAAGAATGGTTAAATTCGTGGCTGTGTTGATATAGTAGTGACTTACGATCATGAGAACGGATGTTACGGTCGTGTTCTAGGACTCGAGTGGCAATGGTTCGGCCAGTTTCTCCGACATAGGATTGTGGGCAGTCATCACACGGGATTCTGTAGATGGCATTGGAGAAAGATTGGGGGCTGGGTTTAAAGGAGCTTTTTGTGAGGGGATGGCGTAAAGATGTGCCTAGGGAAGGTGATTTTTTATAAAACGTACGGATGCCAAATTTACGTAGATAGAAACCAATGTCGGAATTCGTAATAGAAAACGGAAGAACGCAAACATCTTTAAACGGGGGCCCGATCTGCCCGAAAGCTTGTTGTGCGGAATAAAGAAACTTACCACGCTATTCACCTACTTCCTGTTTTAATCTATCAAGCGTGGCTATACTATGTCTGATCCTAATATATATATATGTCGTATTAAGGTATATCTTTGAATAATAATAAATTTAAAACTCTAAATTTGTATATAAGAGAAATAATATACGCGACAAAAAGAAACGCAGCCATTTTCTCTTTGTTTTTTTTTTTCCAACTTGTTTGTTCTCCACTTCTCCCTCTTACCCCTCGGGTCGTTGGTGAAAAATTATATACAACATTGGCTATTTACTCTTTGATTATAGATATTAAAATATATGGATATTAAAATATATGGATATTAAAATAAAAAATGTGTTGACTATTTACAAGTAGTGTGGGAATTATATTGCAGTGAACCTGCGTGGGGGTGCGCAAGATGAAATTCGTAGCTGCACAGTCTAGATAAAATTTTTAATTTTCTCTGAATTGAAAATATCCTAACGAGGTTATGATATACTATTGATATTTTAAACTGTTATTTATTACATCTTTATTCTCTAATAAGTCGATAGGATTCGAACAGTGCGGGGTTAAAAAGCTAAGACTACGGATGGTAGATCTCTCGGCCACGATTGCTCACTTTGAAAATGTTCATATCTTTCTTCATCCTACGATCCCTATTCTTCCTATCGTTGGCCACAAGTTGGCTAGACCTATGTTCCAACCTGGAAGTTTGGATAACGTTGTCTGTGTACTTTTACCTATGATATACTCGTACATTGAATTTACGACTCACTCAATGGAAGTACATAGGTCAAAGCACTACAACCAAAATTTTCTTCTTTTTTAAAAAGGATGATCTCTAATTCGAACTAACATTTTGAAGTGCTCATCTTAGGATAGGTTTTACCGAACATCGATTTTCGAAACTAACCGATGGGGTTATACCATATCTTAGAGGATGATGTGTTTAAAATACAAAATTTTCTTTTTTCTTTTAACCCTCGATAGTTTATCTTATAAAAACGCTTATACTAATCCTATAGTTGTTCTATCGTATTGCTATACGTAAATTAACTTATTACTATTGTCCTAAATCTGTAGGCCTTTACATCTTGTCTGTCCTACACCAGACAAAACGAACGGAGGTATGCGGGGTTGTTATACCCGACTAACGATAAGCGCTAGCCTCTGCATATTGTAAGGTGGCTAAAGATATTTATAGGCTATTTAAACCCACACACGCATTAAGTGTTTTTACGTTCACATTTTAAAGTAATATATTCAAGTCTTCAAGGTCATATATCATTTGAGTTTATAGCTTGATTAAAATTATCATATCGCCTCATATAGTCCAACATTACAATTATATACAAATTTATATATTCCACTATTCTAACGGTCCGTTTTATCAAGAACATTTTATAAGAGATATGTAGGTTTGTTTGTATGGGTAGAGGCAAGATATAAAACAATAAAGGAAGAAGGTATATACAAGATGCTAAATGAGTATAAAGAATCCAAAATATTATTGTGGTAATTAAAAACAATGGAAATTTTTTAATTCTAAATATAACAGTTTTATACAAAAATGTACACAGAGTGATAACATTATTTATTAACGAGTCTTTATTTAAATAATGTGAAAATTCTTTGGTCGCCAAGGTTGTTGGTATAAAGACATCGGCATTTGGATTAAGTTTACTGTGTAATTTTTCTTTGGTAGTACCCAAATTACTTTCCACCATATTATCGAATGGATTGATTTTAGGGTCTAAGACCAATGTACTGGATTTAGTGGGCTTTACTATTGATGAAAAAGTTGGTTTGGATGTTATTGGAAAATCAGGCTTATAAAATTTTTCATCCGTGAAAATACTGTTGTCCAAATGGTTAAACGGTTGAAACCATTTCCTTGGTCTGGAGGAACCCAGATCACCCAAGATATCTGTAGCGAAGTGCCTATAAGGAAATAGAAAATAGTTTTGTCTAGGAGGAGAGTCGGGAAGGTCCGTAGGAGGTGTGATATGGGGAATATTTTCTACATATCTACGAAGTTTTTCTATATTTATAATTTCTGTCTGTAACTTCAAAGGTCTATTTGGTCTATTAATGCGCACTACCTGAGGTGATAGTATTTCCAAGATCTCATATGGGCCTTGCTGGAGCCCTGGCGGCGAACGGTTGGCTATTCGGTAACACTAGAGCTGACTCACTTCCTGCCGATGTTGTAACCCTACCTGCGGCGTTGCCACGCCATTCCTTCTCTCCATGTGTGTTTACTTTTAATCTATATATATTCCCTTTACCTTATAGTTAATTAAAGTATAATTAACGTTGAGCGCTGTGTGTAATCAATTGGAATACAACAAAGATTATGAGACTGAAGAAGCGCAAGGCCTAAAACGTGAAACTGAAGAAGCACAAGACTTAAAACGTCAGACTGAAGAAGCGCGAAGCCTAAAACGTGAGTAACCAAATTTCCTTTGATTACTTGGACCATCCTTTTTTCTACTTATCAAATATTTTGTAAAATGGCAAACACGACGATTACAAAATTAAATGGTGCTAATTACTCCAGCTGGAGCTTCCAGATGAAACTCGTTCTAATCGAAAACGATTTGTGGAGTTTGATCAATCCAGGAGAGGCTAAGCCTGACCCTAGTGACCTTGTTGCAACAAAACTTTTTTTGTCACGGGAGGGTAAGGCGTTTGCAAAAATTTGCCTCGGGATTAATGATGAACAACAATTGCATGTTCAACATTTGAATACTCCGAAAGAGGTCTGGGAGGAACTGGAAAAATTATACGCACCAAAGGATAGTAGATATCGAGCCGTACAACTAAGAAGGCAGTTATATGGCGAAAGGTTGACTCAGCACAGCAATATGGAAGGGTATATGGGGAAGATAAACTACATTGTAAACGAACTGGCCCAAATTGGCGACAAAATTGATGATGGCGATTTGGCTATGGTTCTTTTGGGTGGATTACCAGAGGATTGGGACACCGTTGTCTCAACAATATGTAACTTGCCTGATTCAGACTTCACGACCGCCACAGTTAAAAGACGGCTGTTGGCAGAAGCAGAAAGGCGTTCGTCTAATCTACCAAAAGATGTGGGTGCCATGGTCGTTAATGCCTCTTCGAAGCCCATTTAAACAGAAAAACAATTTAAAGCAAAGGTTGTTTGTTTCAAATGTGGAGGTAAAGGCCATTATTCAAGGGAATGCAGGAAGAAAGGAAAGAATGAACAAAGACCAAAGAGGTTTGACCAAAACAAAGGCGTAAATATGTCGGCAATGTGCAACACTTTGTTTGGAGCTACTGCCGAGACCTGGATCATAGATTCTGGAGCGACGCACCATATGACTCCCAAGAGAGATTACTTCACATGTCTGAAAGAGTGCACAAGCAATATGAGTTCCATCACTATTGCGAATGGTTCTTCTATAGAAGCATGTGGTATCGGTACTGTCAGTGCCAATATTGTTGGACACAAGGGAGATGCCAGCAATATGGTTGCCCAGAACACCTTGTACGTTCCAGATATGCGTCACAGTGTTCTGTCTGTACTCCAAATGATAGAAAACGGTAGAAAAGTTGTCTTCAACAAGAGTGGTTGCCACATTATGGACATGAAAGGTAAACTCCTGATAGAGGGAAAGAAGTTGGGTAGACTTTACTACGTCCAGACTACTCCATCCTCTCCGACAGATCAGAATGATTGTGTTTCTCTTGCATCTGAATGCAAGGAAGAGCTTACACTGGAACTTTGGCACAAAAGGCTGATGCATGTAAATGCATATACGATAGCAAAGATGGCCAAGAACCAAAGCGTAAGAGGACTTGATTGCAGCCCGGCAAAGCCAGAAAAGTGCGAAGACTGCTTGATCGGCAAGTCTTACCGTCTGCCATTCCTTCAACTCTCACACAAGGAGGAAAAAGAAATCATGCCGTTGGACTTGGTGCATGCGGACTTGATGGGTCCACTCGACGTATTGAGCTGGGGAGGAGCCAAGTACGTCTTAACCATCATTGATGAATCTACGAGATATACAAGTGTATTTTTCCTGAAAAACAAAGGCGAAACCCTGGGAAAAGTCAAAGAGTGGATTCAAGAATCTGAGAAACAAACCAGCCGGAAACTAAAACGAATACGTACGGATAATGGCTTGGAATTTTGTTCCAAAGAATGGGACACTTTCTGCACGAGCGTTGGAATAGTTCATGAACACACTATGACGTATACACCTCAACAGAATGGTGTGGCAGAAAGAATGAACAGGACACTCCTAGATCTTGTCAGGAGCACTATATCTGGAAGTGGTCTGCCAAAGGCTTCCTGGGCGGAGCTGACTTACACCGCAGCCTATGTCAGAAACAGAGTCCTCAACAATCACAATGGTGAAAGCACGCCATATGAACTGTGGACAGGGAACAAGCCTAGTCTTAAACACCTAAGAGCTATTGGCTGTCAAGTACTTGTCCATATTCCAAGACAAGTCCGTAAATCCAAACTCGAAAGGAGAGCTGTCAAAGGTAACCTTGTTGGATATGCACTCAGAGGACGTGGCTACAGAGTGTGGATTCCTGAGATGAAGAAAGTGGTGGAATCTCGGGACTGTGTCTTCAAAGAGAGTGATGTATCGAGGAACGACAGCAACCGGGAGGTGCTTCCATCTGTTGAACACTACAGCTATGGGACTCAACGGGAGATTGAAGAGAATCCAGTGTCTTTATTAGATCAAGAAGACGTGACACCTACAGAAGAGGACAGCCATAATGAAGATACTGTAAAGCCTTCTCCTACTCGATCTCATCCAATGATCCTAAGGAACCAGAGAAATGCTCAGAACTCAATTGAACTCCTCAGTACCGAAGTAAATAAGTGGAAGAAACCTAGCGGACATTTTGACCAAGCCACTGGGGAGAAACCTACACGAACTTCATCGTTCGAGACTTATGGACGGCGAAGTAATCCATAAAGAAGGGATCACTTCGAGGGAGGAGATTGCTGGAGCCCTGGCGGCGAACGGTTGGCTATTCGGTAACACTAGAGCTGACTCACTTCCTGCCGATGTTGTAACCCTACCTGCGGCGTTGCCACGCCATTCCTTCTCTCCATGTGTGTTTACTTTTAATCTATATATATTCCCTTTACCTTATAGTTAATTAAAGTATAATTAACGTTGAGCGCTGTGTGTAATCAATTGGAATACAACAGGCCTGTATAGTTAGGTTCCAACTTTGGAGTATTCGGATGTCTATAAACTTTCACCAATACTAGATCCCCTGGTACAAAATTAATCTTTTTATGTTTTTGATCGTACATTAGTTTTTCGGCCTTATGCCTTGCTTGAGTCTTTTGTAATGCTATTCTTCTTGCTTCTGAGAGTTCGGGAAATGTCTGAACATGGTTGTTTAAATTGTTAGGGACTATCCCTTTTAATAAATAGATGGGAGGAAATCCCGTCACTGTATGTGGAGTTAGATTGTAGATTCTGGTGACCCTTTCTATCTGTTTGGTCCATGTCTGTTTGGGGTGTTCTAAATGGAGTATCTTTAGTTTCCCTGTTTTGGTTGCATTCAATCTCTCGCTCAGACCATTTGACTGTGGGTGATTTGCTGTGGTATACAAGGGTTTTATACCTTGTGAGATTAAAAACCTTCTAAATTGAGCGGATGTAAATGCAGGAGCTCGGTCTGTCAGTAGGTTTTTAGGAATACCTTCCTGAAATATCCTTTTTGGGATTTGAATATAGGTCAGGGTAGAGGTAGATTTACTAGGAAAAGTCCAACAGTATCGACTCATGTGATCACATATTACATGTAAATAAGCTCGGTTACCGCCATACTTATTAAATCCGGCTACTGTGTCCATTGACATAAGTTCATAAGGTTCCTTCGCGAGTGGTAAGGTACCCATTTCTCCATATGTGGGTCCTTTCGGAGGTTTTACTATTTGGCAAATTTTGCATTTACGGACATAGTTATTTATATCTTTGGTCATACCATCCCAATAATACTGACTAGTGATTAACCTAGTGAGTTGTGTGATTCCTGGATGGTTATACCATTCGTGTGCTTTCTGGAGTAACTTATTTCTTAGTGTATCAGGTACGACTACTCTGGGTACGCCCTTTTTAGTAATAATCGCAAGTCCATCAGTATTGATGAGTGATTGATATTTCTCAGGTACACGATGCTGGTGTTCCTCCAATTGTTGAGCCTCTAGAAATCCGCAAAATGGTTGTCTTGATAGCAAGTCTGCCTCGAGTTGTTTTTTACCTTTCAGATAGTGTATGTCAAAAGTGTATGGGCTGAGTCTCAAGGACCATCGAAATAACCTACCTGACGGATTTTTTAATATTTTTCAAATAGACCAGAGCTTGGTGATCAGAATAAACGGTGAAATGTCTACCAAGCAGGTACACCCTGAAGTATTCGATAGATTCAATGATAGCTAAACACTCCAGCTCCGAGATGGAGTAGTTCTGTTCATACTTGCGTAGAGAGCGAGAGAAATAGTGTACAGAATGTTCTTCTCCATTTTCATCCTTTTGCTTTAGAATTCCGGATATCCCTAATGTACTCGCGTCACAATATAAGAAGCAGGGTAAATCTTCTTTAAAGATATGTAAAACTGGTGATGCAGTTAGGCTGCTTTTCAAATCTTCAAATGCCTTCTGACATTCAAGAGTCCACTTAAAGGAATATTCTTTTTTAGAAGTATATTTAAAGGCGATCTAAGCTGTGCATAATGGGGAATGCATTTATGATATACATTTACGACACCTAAAAATGACTGTAAAGTTTTAACATTAGTCGGAGGTTGGATGGTTCCTATTACCTGAGTGTTAGTTAGGTGAGGTTTATAAGTGCCCTGTGTGATTTCGTATCCTAGGAAGCTAATGGAGGTCTTACATAATTGACATTTGTTAAGGTTGAGGTGGATATTTTCTGCCCTGCATAGTTGGAAGAATAAACGAAGATGTTCTAAGTGTTCTTCAAAACTATCAGAAAAAAATATAAAATCATCATAGTAGTGTTCTAGAAATTGGAAGTTATATTTTCTAAGTATTTGTCCAATAGCTCTCTCGAAGATCTGTGGTGAGCTTCGTAGCCCGAAAGGTAATCTTTTAAACATGTACACTCCTGCGTGGGTGGTGAAGGCTAAATAAGTTCGAGAATCCGGATGGATAGGAACTGTCCAATAAGCGTTGCTCAAATCAAGGCTGGAAAAATACTTAGCTTTCGACAGTTTTTCTATCACTGATTCTATTAATGGTATAGGTTGGGGATCAACTGGAATGTGTTCATTTAATTTTCGAAAATCCACACACATTCTAAATGTTCCATTTTTATTTTTTACTAGAGTAATGGGTGAAGCATATTCACCTATGGCCGGTTCTATTATATTATTTTTTAACATCTCATTGATTTGTATATCTATTTCTTTCCTATATGTAAATGGAATTCTATACGGTCGCAACCTGATTACTCTATCTGTATTTGGTTTAATCTGTACAGGTTGGATATGTAGGGTAGGAACTTTAAATGGGTCTGTAGGAAATATTTCAGCAAATTCTTTCAATAACCTAATTAACTTAAGGTCTAATAAGTTGTTTATCTTATGATACTTTTATCAATTAAATCACTGGTTAACTTATTTTCCCCTGGAATGCTTGATTGAGTGGAAAGTGTCTGTTGTAAATGATTAACATAGAGTGGATTACTTCCTGAAGGTGCACAGTGATTATCAAAGATTTGTGTATTAACAATATGAAGGTGTTGGTTTATATTATATTTCCTATCTGGATTTATCACATTGTATGCATCATTTACATAAGCCAAATCTGTTTCAAAATAAAAAATAGTAGCAGGAATATTTGTGCCTTGTTGACTCACTACATTTCTATTGAAGTCACAATTCTAGTTTTTATTTTTTTTAGAGTATATAATCCTATTAGTGCAATTTCATATGGTAGATGAAATATATAAAATTTTAAGCTAACTTTTCTTTTAAAAAAACTGACTGGTAAAATAACATAAAATATAGGTTGGATTGGTCCACTCAATGTATTAATTCTAGAATGCTTATTAACTGAATATTTAGTTATATTTCGAAATATATCTGATGGCAAAATTTTATGCAAATAATCAAAAGATATTAGGTTAATGGTAGAGCCAGTATCCACAAGAAATTTAACATTGAAGGTGAAAATAGATAAATTAAAGAATAGTCTTACATTATGCTGGTTCTTTCCTTGATGAGGGATCACATCCTTGTGATCTGGGTTCCTTGGGCAGCGTGGTATCCGCGTAGTTGCGAAAGGCAAAACGTCCACCTCCAGGTCTGCGAAATGCTAATTGCCCATATTGTGGCCGGTAATGTCCTTGGCCAGGCGAGGGAGTGGGTTCGGGTCGCCAGCGGTCAAGGCCACGCTGTGGTGTCGGTTGTCCTCGAGCACTCGTTACTGGCCGGATGGTGTTTACATAGTCCAACCATTCTTCAGGCGTCAGTGGGTTCCTGGTGTATATCATTTTCTTCAAATCATACGTTACACCTGCCGTAAGTGCTTCAACAATCTGTTTGTTTTGAAGTGAGTTCTCTAATGCACCCACAACCTTAAAATGGTAATAATCGTTAATTTTTTCTGGCTTTTCCAATTGGTGAGTGAACAATTCTTCCAACGTTATCTTCTTCTTTGATATATAGATTGTGGACAGTTTCTGTTTGATATTTAAATAAGTCTCTTGTTCTAAGCCCAATCAATAAAATATATTTTTAGCTTCTTCTTCTAAATTTAGAATAACTAAATTTTTTCTGTCTCGTTCATCGTTCGTTGCATCCTCAATGTTACGAAAGAAAATATTTATATCTTGATTGAGGCCAGAGAATTTACTTATATAATTTTTATTTGAGATCGTCTGTTGTGTTGTATAATTTGTGTTAGTAAATTAATTTGTTCTTTCATTAATTTAAATTCCATATTATCGTTTCTGTCAGAAAAATGAGTGTCGATATCTGACTTCCTTTTTGGCATTTTTGTGGCGAATGGGTGTAGGCTAAAGGCTAAATCCAATAAAGTTTTAAAAATGGAAAAACGTACCGGTTATTATATCCTGTGTCGGCTAAATACTGTCGTATTAAGGTATATCTTTGAAAATAATTATAAATTTAAAACTCTAAATTTGTATATAAGAAATAATAGACGCGACAAAAAGAAACGCAGCCATTTTCTCTTTGTTTTTTTTTTCCAAATTCTTTGTTCTCCACTTCTCCCTCTTACCCCTCGGGTCGTTGGTCAAAAATTATATACAAGCATTGGCTATTTACTCTTTGATTATAGATATTAAAATATATGGATATTAAAATAAAAAATGTGTGGACTATTTACAAGGAAAGGTAAATCAAGCCCTTGAAGCAGAGAAATCTGAAAATTGGAATAGTTTCTTAAGCAAACTTGAATCGAGCCCAACAGACTTCTGCAAAAAAAAAAAATAAAACCCATTAGGAAAAAAACTGACAAAATCACTAGTTTAAATGCAAATGGAAAAACCTTGCTGACCGACAAAGAAATTGGAAATGATCTTTCAGAGCATTTTTCCGAACACTTTTCCAAGGCGGAGGATGAGGTTCCGTCTTACCTAATAGATAACACTTGCCATCATCCCCAAGAGAATATATTATCAATGACAACGCCAAATGAAGTCAAGAAATTGATTAAAAACCTAGGTAATCACAAAGCTCCTGGCCACGACAATATTACGCCGCAAATGACTAAAAACCTCCCCATCAAATGGATAGTTTTCCTCGCTGGGATCTTCAATGCTGCATTACACTTGTGCTACTTCCCGAAAAAAAAAGACATGGAAACATGCCATTATCATAACTATTCCAAAAAAATCATCTGTCAAATCACCTGAAGATCTCAGACCAATCAGCCTTCTCTCTACCATCGGTAAGGTATACGAGAGGATTGTTCTTCGCAGATTGCAGACATACATGGATTCTATTAACTTTATCATTCCTCAACAATTTGGATTCAGAAAAGGACACTCCACAACCCACCAGCTAATCACAGTAATAGACTACATCCAAATAAGAAAGTCCCACAAGGAGGCAGTAGGTGCTGTTTTTCTAGACCTTACCAAAGCCTTTGATAGAGTATGGCATGATATATATATATATATATATATATATATATATATATATATATATATATATATATATATATATATATATATATATATGGCTTGATAACAAAAATAACAAAAAATCAATTTCCAAGGGATTTTATCAAATTCTTGAAAAACTATCTCCAGGAAAGGACCTTTTCAATTAAGCAAGGGAGTTATATAACCACGGCAAAACCAACCCAGATTGGAGTCCCTCAAGGCTCTATCCTTGGACCCTACCTATTCAACATCTACATCAACGATTTTCCTTCACATCCAAAATGTCAAAGAAAACTTTTCGCAGATGACGCGGCAATTTTAGCAAACTCCAAATCAATAGGAATAATAACAACACAACTCCAAAATTACATAAACAGTATAACCAAATGGTGCAATGATTGGAAATTGGACATCAACCCAAAAAAGTCTCAAGCAATAATTTTTCCTCCACTAGACAATAAAAAATTCAAGCCACAATCCATCCTAGAGGTAAACCAGAGCCCTATTAACTGGACTGACAGCGTTAAATATCTTGGAGTTACCTTAGACTCCAAGGTGAAATTTAACATGCATGTAAAAAATATCATAAAGAAAGCAAAAATCGCAAAAATAACATTATCAAGCCTGTTCAACTATAGAAGCAAATTGACTACAAAACAAAAGTTTACTCTATACAGAAGTTGTATCCTACCGATAGTAACATACGCACACCCAGTTTGGTTCAAATATATTACAACCACAGACAGAAATAGGATAAACGCATTTATGAGAATCTGCCTTCGGACAAGTATAGGAGCTCCATTCAACCTATCAAACAAGATACTGAAGGAGGACTTGAACCAACCCGATCTAGAAGATATGTACCAAACTTCCTTAAGAAATTATACCTTCAAATGCAAAATTCAAATAACCCAACCATACAAGATATTCTACAAAATAAAGGAGATATCAATCCCCGATTCCGACGACCCGGCGCTGACACTTAGTTAAGAGCTCATCGCCCAACAGCTGCCCTCCTGCAAGGTCCGGGGGGGACCACCTCTACTCCACCAGCTCGCCAAGTGTAAATAGCCAGGACTAGGTGACTCGCGAGCTGTGCTCGAATGTAACACCTGTAAATTGAGACGAAATAAATAAATAAATAAAAGAGGAGTGTTAGAAGTCTTGTTGCCGGTTGCTGTTGTTACTCTCGCCAAAACCACAGTCGCTACTCTTCTGGTAAGTCTCTCGTGTCCCCCCACCAGTGGTAAAACTGAGAGATACTGCCAGAGGAAAGGAGATCCACCTGAGTGGTGGTTCTCAGTGGTCTTTGGGCGGTCTACAGGGTAGGGCTGCAGAGTAAAAGTAACGGATCCCAGGTTAGGTGATCCACGAAGGATGAAGCGGCGTCGTCGCGAAGAACCGAAGGGTATATATATAAGTGACAATTAAAAACAGTTTATTGACATCTAGTCAACAGTAGGGAGAAAGGTTACAGTTTAAAATATTTACATGAAAAAGATCAGCCAGGTGTTCTTCCCCACCGCGATAGAGTCCTCCTCCAGGCGATGACGGGGTCCTCGATGGCCTGGGCCATTCCGACCTGGATGAAGTATCGGTTGATTCTCGATTTCGCCGATGCGAGGATAGCCAGTTCGTCGTCCACCAGATCAGTCCCGAAGATCCAGGCCTGTAACCGAAGGGGAAGTCAAACGAGTCACTAGGAACCGATCTTAGTAGTCACTTCATTAGAGACTTCAATCACTTCAATAGACTGTATAGCATCCTTCAATGGTCCGAACCTAAGTAAAAGAAGAAAAAACCTTAAATCCGCCAAACATTCCATTTATACCTTTGATAATTTTTAAACAATGATTATTTAGGAATATATTACTCCTCAAGTAGAATCTCTCATTGAATAACTATTATAAACACTTTTCGCTGTATTCCTTTCTTTCAGACTTTATGGATAATAGGTCAGCTATTTTAAACTTCTTTATTTTTTTCAAGACTGCAACGAGGAAAAAACACCTAACAAAGTAACTGAACTGTGTGGAAATATTTCTTTCTTCAAAAGATGCAATCATTTACTCAATAGTCTACTTCTTCACTGTGTTCTATGCAGGAAAAATATGTATATAGCCTCAACTTTTGTACTTAGATATTCTTATTTTTCTCTTTTTTTCTGAGCGAGGATTCAATTTCTTCCCCTGCTTCTCATTTCTTTTTAGATTCATTTCTAACAGGAGAATCGTCTGTATAAGACGGAATGGTCTTAATAAAGGCTTATGTGTGTGAATAACTCTTATATAACAATAGAATTTACAATAATAAATGGCGAATAAAAAGCTATTATTACGAATCATTTGTATCAATCCATTCATAATGCTAATTATACAATTCGCAATATTTTCCAAACGGAATTTCTACACAGTTCCATCCAAATTTTATAATCACTCAATTTGTCATATCACACGGGATATTCCAGACATACTTACATAAAAGAGGTCTATCAGAAACACCAAATTGTTCTTACGGAGAAACCGAACAAACTGATCTTCATTTTATCTACGACTCTGTCCGAACTTTACAGAAGTGAGACATCGTTTGTTCCCTGATTTAAATGATCTAACTCTTTCACCTCAGCCACTTTGTCTATATAAATTTTATGAACTCTGTAGAATAATACATGTAAATTTGTAAATATTTAATTCTAAGTTATAATTGTTGTTTTGTTGCCTCTGTATTAGGCGCAAATATTTCAATATTTGATTGAGAATGGAACGTTACGCTAAAATTTGAAAGTGATTTTTATATATATAGATAATATAGCCCTTCATTATAATCATTGATTATAATCACTGCATTAATAAATGTCAGTGAACTCGTTTATATGTATTGTTTTTTGTTTTCGAGATATTCTAATAGAACGTTCTCACATTTTCTGTAAAATATTTACATATGCACAAACACAGAATATAATCACTACGTCTTAATTTCGCTATATTTATTGCTATAAATATTATTCTAAAATAATTCGCCAGATATCGTCCTGATAGTATACTACACAGCGAACCCGGCCACGCGTTGCAGTGGCTAAATTGTAATATGTTGAATTAACATTATACTAAACTATTCAGTACAGTAAAGTCAATATTCACTAATAAAGATAAAAATGTTTTAGCCGATCTAAAGCCCAACGGGATTGAGAATGGAACGTTACGTTAAAATTTGAAAGTGATTTTTATATATATAGACAATATAGCCCTTCATTGTAATCATTGATTATAATCACTGCATTAATAAATGTCAGTCTTCCCAGTATTCTTATACCTATGCATGGAAATTTTGGTTTGAATTAGTGAACTACTGCGAATTTGTAGACGAATTACCCGGGCAACGCCCGGGTTTACACGATTAAATGTATATTACATATGGAAGATGGACGTAGTTCCCGGAGGGCACCCGCGAGGTCACTCTGCCCCCGCGCAACTGTCCAACCGGGAGCGCCCCGCGCCGTCAAAATCGTCACGCGTTCTAGAGGGCGCTGCTCGGCCGTCAGCCGGGAGATCTCATTTACTCGGCGGGGGGGGGCAGGGAGGTCACGTGCTGCGCCGGCAGCCAATCGTCGCGCGCCGCCATCCCCCGTCTGCCGCGAGAGGGGCGCAGATTGCGAGTGAATTTACGTTTTATTGTAAATAAAAATGCAACGAAAGGTTATTTCTAAAGAGTAATTAGCCAGAAACCATCCCGGTAGTATACTAAACATCTTCCCAAAGTTTCATCACGATTGGTTGAGCGATGTAGAAGATTATCACTGACAAACGGACGGACCAACAAACATCCATTTTTATATATATAGATATATACAAAATATATATAACATTAGAATAACTATTTCATCTTCTTCATAGAAGGATAAATTTCATTTGAGTCTTTTATCATCGATAAAACTGGCCATAGAGTATAGTAGAATTGTTGTTGTTCCATTGTGATGGGTTGTTTTATGGATTCGCCCCCCCCTTTTTTTTTTAACAGAGAGAAAATTCAATTATAGATAAATTCCACAAATACCTTCTAGGGAGAGAGAGTTTTTATAATTTTTATCCCAAGTATATATATAAAGAAAAATTGTTGCATTGGTATTAAGGATAATCAACACAAAGTTGTTGATATATATATATATTCTTGTCGTTAAACATTTTAAATATTTATTGATACACATTCAAAATATTCAAAAATAATAATATAAAATTCCTTATACAGTAGAACCTCCCTGTAAAGGATACCTAATTGCAGAGCCAAAGTGTCCTTCAGGGAGAGGTGTCCTCTTACCGGAGAATTGCTAAATAGTAAAAATGGTAATTTTGCAAATGGAAACTGTTCTTCGTGGAGAGGTGTCCGCTAAAGGGAGGTTCTACTGTATATGTTATATATATAGTATATTTTAAAACTGTATAATAATGACACTTTTAGTATGTCACATATCTCCCAATTAGTTAGAGCCGATGCCTTAAAATATCCTACCTTCTATTAAAATATACACTGTTTCTATTTGCTACCACCCTCATATTTTGTATATCTTTTTGTAATCTTTATTAATAATACCTGTAAACCCCTATTTGTATGTAAAACTAAAAATATTGACGTCAAAATAAAGATACAAAGAGAGAGCGGTCAGCTGGTGGCAGAGACAGAGGGGAGGAAAAGCCAACGCCCAGCCCATGTGGGGCCCCCAGGGACTCTTTATAGACGACCCCTGAAAACAATACAAGTTTTGGCAGGGGGTCAGCAGAGGTTCTGGAGGGTGGCCATCGACAGACGGCTGCTGTCTTTCACACACACACTCTCTCTCTCTCTCCATGTCTCGGTGATAAGCATCCAAGTTTGTGTCATGGCCTCTACCTCTGTCTCGTGGGCTGTCCCCGATCCCTCTATGTGCTAACATCTAGCCCTGCCTCTGCTTCTTGTTGTCCGCCTGTGGGAAGATCATCAACACTCGCCTCACGTACACGACTGCCAGCTTATCCATACGTCGACATTTGCAACAATATTACCTATATATGTGAAAAAATAGTACAAATGTGACATTGTACTGAGATTAGGTGCATAAATTATGAAAAAGGCATCTCCTTATCGTGCAACTGAAAGTTCCTGATGGCTTGCGCCATCTATCGGAATAAATATCAACTATTCTCGTTGATTTTTAATTATTCCAGAATTGGCCAAATACCCATTCTTGATTAATCAAGAAAATCTAACCACGGAAGCGTTTCGGGCTGTTGGCCCTCATCAGCATGGTGCAAGCTGTACCTCAACGACCAAAAAACTGGTCCTTCAGGCATCCTGAAAAATCATGAAACGGGTAGTTAAGGCCATAATTGCGTGATACCGCGACACAATGTGAAAAAATAGTACAAATGTGACGTTGTACTGGGATAAGGTGCATAAATTATGAAAAAGGCATCTCCTTATCGTGAAACTGGAAGTTGCTGATGGCTTGCGCCATCTATCGGAATAAACATCAACTATTCTCGTTGATTTTTAATTATTCCAGAATTGGCCAAATACCCAATACCCATTAATCAAGAAAAGCTAACCACGGACGCGTTTCGGGCTTTTGGCCCTCATCAGCGTGGTGCAAGCTGTACCTCAACGTAGTATTGGAATTCCGGGCTAATTGGCCTATCAGATAAGGTATTCTAGCCCCAACATGGCTACAGAACGCGAACTGGTGGCAAGGGATCCTAGGATCTGGCAGTGGAGGTGTCATCGCAGAGGTGGAGGAAGCTGGAGAGGTCAGGGAAACAGCGCCTTAATGCAGTGAGAAGCAGGGATGTACGGAGGGTGTTTCCTTTCAAATGAAACGATTTTCGCGCGCTCGCGTTTTGCACGTGCAGGCATGCTGCACACGACACTGGTTCCAATAGATCTAGAATCTTCTGGAGAATTCATTTTCATCAGGTATCATGATTTTTGCAACATGGGGGGAGAGAGACTAACGCTCCAAGTCGAACAAACAATTCGGACCCTTTCCAAAGAAGGAAACAGTTATAGCGTCATAGTGAAAAAGCTAAAAGCAGAAGGACTAGATGTTGGCAAAGCTACAATATGTAGGGTAGTAAATGGCATCGGAAAGAAAAGGGAAGCTGAATCCAATGGGCAAAAATTTCAAGTCGATCGACCACGTCCGGTGCGGACCCCCGCCACGGTTTCCAAGGTAAAGCGGCTAGCAACTACTGAAAATCCACCATCTCAGCGCCAACTTTCCAGAATGTGTGGAACATCGCTAAAAACGATAAATAACATCATTCACAAAGATTTGGAACTGGATACCCGACGAAAAGGCAAGGTTCACAAGCTCACCCCTTTCCACATGAAAAACCGTGCAACGAATGCCCGGAAGCTCTACGAGGAACACCTGGCCGGTTCCAGATCGGAATATACTGCAACATTGGACGAAGCATGGATGTATGTGACGTATTGCAATGGAATCCGGAAGATCTGTTTTATCAAAAGAGGCAATCAGGTCCCGGATAATTGGGTTCACCAATGCTCCGAAACTTTCCCTAAAGGTTTCATGGTTGTCGGGGTAATGACTGGCCGTGGAGTCCTTCCGCTCATAAAGGTTCCATCGAAGGTGAAGGTGAACTCAGAATTCTATATAGAATGCGTTCTGAAACCTGTCATCGAACAACTGAAGGACCTTTACCCAGGGGAAATGGACAAAGTGTTCCTTCATCACGACAAAGCCTCTTCCCATACCTCCAACAAAACCCAACAGTTCCTACAAGAAATGAAGGACACCCTAGGCCTAAATTTTATCAGGAACTCGGACATTCCAGTGAAGTCTCCCGACGCCAGCCCACTGGATTTTTACGGGTTCGGTATGTTGAAACAACGGCTCTTCAACCGACGTCCCAAAACTGAGGCCGGACTTTGGAAAGCCGCACAAGAGGAGTGGTCGAATGTTTCGCTCTCCAAAGTCAAGGAAGTGTTCGCAGCTTGGAAAGTCCGATGCAGGGAGATAGCCAAGAAGAAGGGGAAGCACATAGAACACATGAAAAAAATTCACGTTCGAAAAATAAAGTTCTAACGGACGTTTGAAATCGTTTCATTTGAAAGGAAACACCCTCTGTAGTCCAGTTGAGGAGGCAGGAGGTCCTGGAAGCCTAGAACTTGAGGGCTCTAGACTTCAAGATGGGGCAGCTTGAGGCTCTCGCCTCGTGCTTGTCAGGAAGGCCCTTGGTGCAGCAGTTGGCACATTTAGGCGCTGGTTGGCAACCACGATCCTCCCGCGCGCGCCCAGGGCTCTAAAGGTCTTGAGGTCCACCTCGATGAAGGCGGTGCAGGTCCCGTTTCTGGGTGCAGAACGGTGCGCCACGCGCACCACCTTGTTCCCAGTAAGTTTTTTGACTGCAGGGGTTTCCAGGAATGTCTCCTCAATGGTGGAGTTGGATGTCTCCTGTGGAAATGGATGCACTTTGAAGAGGCAGATGCGTGGCAGGATCTCCTTTTGCTGGCGGACCTTCATGCCATCCAGCTTGTTGGCCAGGGAGGTAGTGACAGCTGAGATGGTGTCGGGGTTGCTGGAGTGAAGGACCAGATTCCCCTTGGTTCGCAGGGAAGCCCAGACGCCTTGGGGGAGAGTGTGGGCAGCGCGGACAGCCTTTAGCATCTCCCTGGGGTCGGCCTGCAGGTTATCAGAAATAACCATTGTGTGGGCCGCCGATTTCTCTCCGTGGAAGGTCACTCGGGCGGCCGCCGGCTTGGAAGCGCGGGAAGTCACAGGTTTGGCAAGACCTTGCAGGTTTGTCCTCTTTTCAGGTGGGTTGGGAGCCTCAGGCTGCTTCCTCTTTGTAGGAGCAGGAGCAGGCAGCGTGGGGGCAGGCTTTTTAGTTAGGAGAGCAGCAGGAACAGGGGTGGCGGGCTTGACTGGGTCAGTCTGGGAGCAGGAGTTATTGCAGGAAGGAGATGGGCTGGTTTGGGTGCTGTGACAGGCAGTTGGAGGCTTGGTTTCCTCCATGAAGTCGTCCAGCTCCGCGAAGGCATTGAGCGTGCCAGATAGGTTCTCCACTTCAGCACAAAGGGCCCTGATCAGATCAGTCCTCCCCGCGATGAACCTGATCATGTCTTCGTGCAGGGACTTGAGAGAGGGATGGCCAATGGAGCGCAGGATTTGGTGGTTGCGGGAGAACACCATTTCGTCCTCCCTATCCAGGGCGGCGATGTCCACGATGGGCTTGTGGGCATTCTTCCTCTTCTTCTTAGCAGGATCCATGGCAAGAGCTGGAAGGCAAAGATGTGTCCAGGTAGAGAGCTAGCTGGCGATGACCTGTACCTCAACGACCAAAAAACTGGTCCTACAGGCATCCTGAAAAATCATGAAACGGGTAGTTAAGGCCAGAATTGCGTGAGACCGCGACACAATGTGAAAAATAGTACAAATTTGACATTGTACTGGGATAAGGTGCATAAATTATGAAAAAGGCCTCTCCTTATCGTGCAACTGAAAGTTGCTGATGGCTTGCGCCATCTATCGGAATAAATATCAACTATTCTCGTTGATTTTTAATTATTCCAGAATTGGCCAAATACCCATTCACGCAATTCTGGCCTTAACTACCCGTTTCATGATTTTTCAGGATGCCTGAAGGACCAGTTTTTTGGTCGTTGAGGTACAGCTTGCACCACGCTGATGAGGGCCAACAGCCCGAAACGCGTCCGTGGTTAGCTTTTCTTGATTAATGGGTATTGGGTATTTGGCCAATTCTAGAATAATTAAAAATCAACGAGAATAGTTTATATTTATTTCGATAGAAGGCGCAAGCCATCAGCAACTTTTAGTTGCACAATAAGGAGATGCCTTTTTCTAAATTTATGCACCTTATCCCAGTACAATATCACATTTGTGCTATTTTTTCATATATATATATATGTTATGATTATAATTTTTTGATGTTGGAATGATAAAGAATTGGAGGTGCAGTCGTGAAAAAGGAAAGATAGTTATTTACTTATCAAGTAGTTTTTATTTTCAATTAGTTGAAAAGAATTACACACATTAAATATTTTTCACATAATATAGAATTTATCAAATAAATCCTATATTCGTGAATTAAAAAAATAGGTATGTTAACTATACATATTTACAACAATCCTCAAAGTATTCTAAATCTATGATCAAAAATAAAAGAATAGTCAATTATATGATAATAAAATTCATGGTTTTAAAAATTGAAATATTTGCATTTTAGATTATAATATGTATATAACATTATTATTATAGTGGAAGCTACTGTTTTTACTCTAAATAAACACATAAAATTTCGACTTTGATTTACAATTATGTCCAAACCATTTTAGTTACTTTCACTCACTGTTTGGACTGGACTTTTTCAAGAATCGGGGGCCATTGAAATACATTTTCTTTAGAAAAAAAAAGTTGCCAATGCGCGATTCGATCCCAGGTCATAGATATCGAAAATCAATGGTACATACGACTCGTCCTGCCCTCTTGGTTAATACTTTTTTTTTTTTTTGCTTATCCCTAGTACACGTGGTACAGGCCATGATAATCATGGTGGGTAGAAGTAGGCGACTGCTTTTACTGTAAGTGCACCACATGTCTATACATGTAAAAAGCAGTTCGACTTTGCACTCACAAATGTGCCAGAGTCCCGTTTGGTTACTTGCCCTCGCTGATGGGGTTGGACTTTAGCAAGAAACGGGGGCCATTGGAGCATTTTTTTTTTAATCAGAAAAAAAGTGCTCAATGCGGGAATCGAACCCGGGTCGTAGCGGTTGAAAACTAACGGTTTAGACCATCCTTCCACCGACCTCCTTGATTAAGACATTAAATGTATTTAATTAAAAGGAAGAGAAAAGTACAAACTATTTTCGCTCTCTTTCCAAACACAAAAACGACCTTTATTTCGACTTAAAAACATTACATCAATTGATTAGTAGGGGAGGGAGTACATCATAGTCTATCGTAAAGATAGAGGCTGCCTGGCCGGCATTCATAGTACTTAAAATTAAAGATACTTCGGCCAGTAAATCTTTTTATTATCTCGACGTTTCGACAAAAATCTTTTATACTCGTCAGGAGCGAACAAAAATTAAAACATTTGGCGAAGCGTTAGAAATCAATTTTTGTTCGCTCCTGACGAGGACAAAGGATTTTTGTCGAAACGTCGAGATAATAAAAAGATTTACTGGCCGAAGTATCTTTTTGGAAATATATTTATTTACGGGGCTACTAACCAGAATGGATGCTTTTTGAGCCCCGATGGACGCATAAAGTGGAATATACACAAAGCACTATATACATTGCACAGTTGGAGGTGCCTGGGGATGGGTGGCCTGGGGATCATCGCCGGGTGAAGCCAGGAGAGCCGGGATGTAGAGGAGTGGGGCAGGGTGGTGATCCGCGGAGATCAGGGGAGGCAGAGACGGGTCCAATAGTATTGAGCCCAAGGGTAACCGTGGAGAGCAGACAGACCGCAATGCTCAGTGTTTCAGGGTACAGTGCCACAATCACACGACAGCGTCAGGGGCGGTCGCATATGCAGGGCCGGTTGGGAAACCGGGCAAGCACGGCGGCACATGCGAAATTCGCAGCAACGTACTAGGAGTCCGAGTCACTTGAGTGATCAGTTTCCTCCGCGCGGACACGTGGCTTGAGTCTTTCCGGGGCCTTCAGGGATGTATCTTTAATTTGAAGAATAAAGTCTATATCGATAAAAAAAAAATTGTAAATATCGTACTTTGCTTTATTCAGGGGACATCTTAATTCAGTTTTGTCGCGTTCCAAGATGAAATTGTTAATGCTGAATTTGTAAGTCGGGTCGATGTTATGTTCTTTTGTTTCTTCCATTATGTGTTTTATGACATTCAATATATCGATATAGGATATCAGGTGAGCCTCTCTCTTTCTAATTATTTACTCCTTAATTATTAGTTGATTGTAATTAGTGTGCGTGTGAATCTTCTTAGTCTTTTAAGTTAATTTCAGAACAAAAACATTCTGTATGTGAAACATGTTAGTCTTGAGAGAGTTCCTCTAAATAAACTTACTTTGACTTCAATTTCTTACTTTGAAAATGAACGTGTGGTGTTTTCCGTAATTAATTACTAAAGAAAGATAAACACGACTTTAAATTTAATTAATAATAATTAACGTGCAATAATTGTAGCAGAGTATTTATTTTATTAACAGAGTAACATTTCTTTTTATGTTTATATTTTGCTCTTTTGTAAACTTCCCTCATTGTTTATCTTTTTGTTTATCATTCTTAGTTTTGTTCTTGACTTGAGTAAATTGCTGTGTCATCCTGAAGTTTGTCTTTCTTATTTTCCACTAGACGAATGACCCGGGCAACGCCCGGGTTTACCCGATTAAATGTTTTATTTAAACACTATTCGTTACAATTATAAATTGGCGCCGTGGATGTCACTCTTGTGAAACGTCCCGCTCCAAACTTTACAGTCAGATTAGTTACGATATAAATCTTCAAATCGAGCGAGCGTCTATAAATATTTCGATTTAGATCAAGTATTCTAATTAGTAAGCGAACTATTATTAATAAAATTTTAAAAAGATTTCGATTTTAAACGTATTTATAACCTTGATAGAGGGCGCTGTTCGTGAACTAAGTAGAATAATTTGAATATATAGTTTTTATATTTAATTTATATATAATATATAGCCTAGTGGTCATGGCATCTGCCCGGTAAGCGGAAGGTCGTGGGTTCGATTCCCATCCCTTGACACTTTTTTTATTTTATCCATTCTGACCAAAATCTATCCGTGAACTTCACACAGACAGGATAAGGCAATTATATAATTAGATTAATAATAATTATTATTATCATTAGATAATGATAATGATCATAATGATGATGCGCGCGTTGATGACCAAAATCTATCCGTGAACTTCACACAGACAGAATAAGGCAATTATATAAGTAGATGTGGCAAAATATATATAAATTCTAGTCTTATATATTAGCTTAGTCTAATTACCCGATCAATATACACAAATTTACCTTTATAGAGAGAAATTATTATAAAATACAATGATGATACAAGTTATACAATTATTTTAAAATTCAAATTCTTTGATTCATAAAACTTTTAAATGGAATTCAATATGATTTTTTTAAATGAAGATCATATACAGTGTCACGTAAATTTACCTTTATCTACAACAACAACAACAAAAAGCTTTATTAAGATCTTTTAGTCTTATACAGATTCTCCAAGCAGAAATGTAGGATACATGCAGGAAAAAAAGTAATAGTACTTTAATGGTAATATGATATTTATATACAGGAAAAATTTTACCTTTATATAGAAACTAGCCGAATGACCCGGGCAACGCCCTGTTTTACCCGATTGAATGTTTTGATTCAAATACTATTTGTTACAATTATAAATTGGCGCCTTAAATAAATGCATATGTTAGTTAATAATTATAGCCTATGTGCTTTATCTGTCTATGTACTGTTGGCTTCCGTAGGCGTCTCTTACTGGGAAAAAGAAAGAGAGGATTCCATTTAGTTATTAACTAATATATGCATTTATTTAAGGAGCGACCCGCTCCAACACAATAGTTACAAAAACGAAAAAGCGAGTGGGGGGGCGGGAAAAGGTGGCGTGATCGTAGCCAACCAATAGGAGAGCGCCATTCCAAAAAAAAAAAGAAGCAAACGGTGACAGAGATGAAAACTGAAGAGTTGATTAAGAACGCATGACGCTCGTAACTGTATATATAATTATCATTAAATACAATGATACAATGTACCTTATCCCAGTACAATATCACATTTGTACTATTTTTTACATTGTGTCGCAGTCTCACGCAATTCTGGCCTTAACTACCTGTGTTTCATGATTTTTCAGGATACCTGAATGACCAGTTTTTTGGTCTTTGTGGTACAGCTTGCACCACGCTGATGAGGGCTAACAGCCCGAAACGCTTCCGTGGTTAGCTTTTCTTGATTAATCAAGAATGGGTATTTGGCCAATTATGGAATAATTAAAAATCAACGAGAATAGTTGATATTTATTCCGATAGATGGCGCAAGCCATTAGCAACTTTCAGTTACACGATAAGGAGATGCCTTTTTCATAATTCATGCACCTTATCCCAGTAAAATATTACATTTGTACTATTTTTTCACAGTGAAACAAGTTTTACTATTATTTAGAAATCCACATGTTTTGATTCACACAACGTTTAAAAAGTGTGTGACTGGAAGAGTTACAATAAAGATATTCAAATAAATGAAAATCAACTTTTATTAATTGTTTTGAAGTTAGAGGTTGCTTAGTCGGCATTTTAATTTTTATTTTTCTGACAAGGCCAAAATATTTCTATCAAAGAAAATAAAATCTTTTCTGGCCGAAGTGTATAATTTTGAGAATTATATTGATTTGGATGTAAAGCTGTAAAGTTTTTATTTATGCAAATACTGTTTATTGTTGGTATAAACACAAGGTAATAAGACCAAATCCAAATAAATAAATAGTGTGTGACGTTTCGGTAACAGCATTGTTACCATCTTTAGACAAAAGTACTGAATCTATAATATATAAATGCATGCATAATACAGATTCTCCGAGTAGAAATGTAGGGGACATGCAGGAATAACAATAGTGGTACCAGTAATAAGCATTGTTATTATTATAATTTTTACAGATAATCACATATAATGGTATTATATGAAATTTATATAAAGGAAAACTTAATTAAGACAATCAAGTTAATAAATATATTAGTCTGGGTGAATTGGAGGAAAAGACATTTCTTATACCTGGATTTACCCTGGAGTCTCTGCAAGTGAACGGTCTATCAATACCTGTCAAGATGTTAATAATGCTTGCTATAATCATCCCGTCAAAGACATGGTACCAGGTGGCAGGCTTCCAGAATATCCTCTTATGAAGGAACATGGGCTAGAAGCCAAGTTCTTCCCTTAGATGACATAGGAATGTCGTAAAATATATTTGTGTCTTCTTACGTTTGAAAAAAGATGGCGTGATCGTAGCCGACGAATAGGAGGGCGCCAGCAAACCGTGACAGAGGCCATGACGCTCGTAACTGTATATAGAATATATATATCCTTGATTTTTGGAAGTCTTTTGCCATCTATTTATTCAGGATTTTAGAAGATATTGCCACCTATCTCTCAATGATTTAATAAAATTACTATGCTGTATGTTTATTAAAAATTTCCATCTCAAATAGATACTCATACCTCAAAAAATGTTTACATTAGAATCACCCATGAAATACTGTTTAAAAGCGACCGTATTTCTTGACCTACTTCTGTAAGTGGTCTCTTAATGAAGAGTTTCAATTTTACAAAGCGGGCCGCTAATGATGGTGTTGGCACATCAGATGATTCACTCTTAGAAAGTTTTATTGTACCACTTTTGAACTACAATCATGCGAAGCCAGTTCGCTAGTCTCCACTCAAAATGAAGGAACGCTAGAAAAATCACCTAGCATAGCCTTTCTAATGAAGAATCTTTTTTGTATCCAAATGCTTGGTTTCAGTGTAGATTTTTATTTAAGAAATAAAACTATTCAGCACGAAATTTACAAATAAAACAAACTCTTAACTTGCCTCATCAGTGGTGAACCCTCCCAACAGTTTTGCCAATTTAACCCACGTTTAATATACGTGTCTTCTTATATGTGAAATATAAATAATTTAGATAATCAGGAAATGAAAACATTAAAGCACGAATGTTTCTTTTACACAGAAAACAAACTTCTACTGTCTTACTGCGATGAAAAATATATTGTTTTTATATATAAAAGAAACATTTTCGTGTTTTAATGTTTTCTTTTTTTTTTTTTTGCTTTTCCCTAGTACACGTGGTACAGGCTATGATAATCATGGTGGGTAGAAGTTGACGACTGCTTTTATTGTAAGTGCACCACATGTCTACACATGTGAAAAGCAGTTCGATTTACAAATGTGCCAGAGCCCCGTTTGGTTACTTGCACTCGCTGGTGGGCTTGGACTTTTGCAAGAATCGGGGGCCATTGGAGCATTTTTTTTATCAGAAAAAAAAGTGCCCAATGCGGGAATCGAACCCGGGTCGTAGCGGTCGAAAACCAACGGTTTAGACCATCCTTCCACCGACCCCCCCCCCCCCCCCAGTTGTTTTCATTTCCTATATATATGGCTCGTTATAGCTTTATGTTAATTTAGATAATATTCAAATGGAAGCACATATTTGCATATACACAGTCTAGCCATAAATTCTGTTACAAACAATTTTATAAATTAAATGATTAAGAACAAAAACTAATGGAATATAAATACATATTTTATTAGCCAATAGGACATAGATTTTAAATATATACAAGCATTCAAAATGTTCTCCCTTATTTTTGACACATGATCTCAAACGTTCGGGCCACTGATCTATGGTGGCACGCACCTTTTCTAAGGGTATTTCTTTCATTGCTCTCACCAATGCTGATTTCAATTTATCCAAATTATGATATCTTTTATAGCACACCTTCTCCTCTAAATATGCCCACAAACTGTAATCAAGGGGGTTTAAATCAGGGCTTCCAGAGGGCCATTCATTGGCCTTTATGAACTCCGGAACATTCGTCTCCAACCATTGTTGAGTTGACTTAGCTTTGTGAGCAGGAGCTGAATCTTGTTGAAATATCCAATGTTCTCCATTAAACATTTTTGTATTCAGAGGCTTTACTATTTGTTACAAAATGTCTTATTTATAGTTTTTAGCTGTATTTTTTACCCCTTTGGCACAGAAGTGGAGATCTGTTACACCTTGGTAGCTAACTCCCCACCAAACCATGACAGAAGAAGGATGGTGACTTTTTCAAGTCTTCTGACTTTCAAAGAAGCTTCTAGAGAGCTACGAGCATATATCCTATCATTCTGACGATTAATCTTTCCTCGACAGTGAAAAATTTCTCGTCTGTGAAAAGGATTCTCTCATGCCACCGACCATCATGCTGCGCCAACATTTTTTATCTAACCCTTCTAATATCTCTAAGAGTAGGGGTTATCAAATGACCTGTGCGTCGTTTGAAAGCTCTCAGTCCAAGGTCTTCGTTGGTTATCCTTGAAACTATCTTGGAGCTAAATTTATCTGCTTTGCTAAGATCTTTTGTTTGCAGTGTGGATTTCGACGAATTCTTTCGCGAATGGCTTTTATAGCTGCTTGCGTTCGTTGCATGCGAGGTCGACCAGATCTTTCAAGGTCATCAATAGTGCAAGCCTTGTTGAACCTTTCAATGATTCGATAAACAAATTGACGCGTAATATTCAAATTTTGTAAAAGTTTAAAAAAGGTGAAAGATTTTGGCCTACCTTGTGTAAGGCTATTACAACTATAGGGTTTTCTTTAATACCCAAACCCATTATCAAAAAACAAATATATTTCGATTTTTTTTCTGAGCACGTGTGCACGAGATATTCAAATAACAACTGTATTTTGAATACTTAACGCGGTCAAATTAATTTTTTATCACTGATTTGGTTTTGTAACAATATTTATGGCTAGACTAAGTATATCAATCCGATATATGAGTCATTTTTGTTGTACTACCACAAAGAAAACGATCTTTTGATTCCTATCAAGTTCATATTGATGATAAATCACAGAATCTGGTAATAATAAATCAATCGTTTATAAATCAATCGGTTGATAAGAAATAGCACGGTCAATGTTTCTAGATAACAGTTCGGGAAACAAAAAAAAATTGCTTCTTTTTATAAATCAAAACTACTCTTAATGATCGTAAACAAGTTTTTTTCATTTGCAGAGACTCCGTGTTAAATCCATGTATAAGAAATTTCTTTTGCTCCAATTTACCCAGACTAATCTATTTATTAGCTTGATTGTCTTAATTAAGTTTTCTTGTATATAAATTTCATAGAACAAGGTTGTCTCAAAAGTTCGTAAACACCTGCAAAAAATTGAAATACCAATATTATTAGTCGTTATTAATAATGTCTTTGTATTATGTATAAAGTAATTGTATTATGTATTCGACTTAATAATGTAATCTGCCAAGTAACAAGAAAAACAACGTTTAAAGAAAAACAACGTTTTAAGAAAAACACAAATTTTTGGGACAACCTTATATACCATTAAATGTAATTAGCTTTAAAAAATATATAATAATAACATTGCTTATTACTGATATTATTACTGTTTTACCTGCATGACCGCTACATTTCAGGTTAGAGAATCTATATTGGACTAAAAGGTCTTAATAAAGCTTTTTGTTGTTGTTTTAAACAAATTTGTGTGTGGAAAATTCTAAGTTTCCAATAGCATATAAACTTTTTTCTTTTCAGAAAAAAAAAAAGGTGCTTTTCTATATTTCTCGTTTTATCTGAATTACCAGACGACTATACCAGCTATGCGTTAGTAATACTTGAAGAAGTGTTTATAACCTGCCAATCTAGTTTAAATAAAATTTAATAAAAGAGTATCGATTTTTTAAAAATGACTCTTTTTTTAGAAGCTATGAACTCTGCACGGGGCTGAGTGGACTAACGGGGCAATGGTACCCCCCCCCCCCCCCCCCCCTCCCATTCCATGGAGCAACAATGGACACGACACCACCAACTCATTTTCTTGATAAATCAATAAAAGTAAACTACGTATGCGTTTCTGGTTGTAGGTCCTCATCAGCGTTGTGTAAGATATTCCTCAACTGGGGCATACCTTTTTATACATTTTAACTATCTAACTGCTTCTCCTATCTCTCTCTTCTTAGAGGATGGTATTCTTGTATCGGAAAGAGCACCTCTCCCATTGAAACAATGTATTTTTGTTGATCAATTCTACAGTAAGGTACTTACTGTTAATGATGAGGACTATGCCACAACAACAGGTTTTAGAAAATTCAGACAAAAGTCAACTTGTATACCATAGTTTCGGGCTATGACTCATCAGTACAGGGGAGGGGTGGGGGGCTTCGGTATCATATCATCCAAACAAATATGTTTAAAAATTGTATTAAAGTTAAATTGTACTTGAATCAGATGGATAAATTAAGATAAAAAAGGCATCTCCTTATTGTGCAACAAAGAGTTGCTGATAGCTTGCGCCATCTATCGGAATAATTATCAAATAATCGTTCTCTTCCCCCGGAGCTTTCCCTCCAACACTGTCAGCAATGTCTCTCCAGCTGATCCGTGCATCACATGTCCAGCAAACGTCAGTTTTCGTTGTTTTATCAACTTTATCAGCTGGCGTTCTGTACCCATTCGATCAAGGACTTGAATATTTGTTACCATATCTGTCCAAGGAATTTTGAGACCTCTTCTGTGATTATTATATGTGAGTATAAATATTATTGATATGACATAATTGATAATAGGCAAATCCTAGTATATCACAAATAGTATTTAACAAAAATTGAGACAAAGTAAAAAGGATTTTATTATATTTACCCGAGCTATTTGAGAGTACAAAGTGGACCTACTATGCTGTCACTTTTCAGCGTTATAAAACTAGCCAAAATGAATCTGTGCTAAAAAATTTACTCATATCAATAAAAGAAACACATTACTAGTACTTGAGAGTGTTATTGTTGCATACAATTTGCCCAATAGTTCATTATTCTTTAAATCTATAGAGATTTTACGAGAGAAGAATTTCTTGAATGCTAATTTCCTCTTAGAATGCTTCCAAAATAAAAGTAGAAAAGAAATTTGGGAGAAACAAAAGTTTGGAAGAAAGAGAATTAGACGCCGGTGTAAAACAATGGCTCGGCAACCCCCCTGATTGTCCTCAAGCTTTTGTTGGGAACAAGAGAAGTGGGATAGAAAGATAAAAGAAGACGAAAAATCGATTGCAGATTTAAATGTAGAATTGTTTTACCATCCAGTTTCCTGTGAAAAAGATTCTATTCTATTTACTCAAGCTATTTAAGAGTACAAAGTGGACCTATCATTGACTGATTCTTAAACAGCTTAAATAACTTTTTTCTAAGAATGAATCAAAGCTAATGGCGATGAGTTTATTTATTTGTGTGGTATAATTTTGGCAAGCTTTCAGAATATGACGTCCTTCAACAGGTTACTGTCTAAGAAACTAGATCTTTATATATATATTATGATGCATTAGCGCGCCATCTGTTATCAAAATTCGAAACTATTATAGACGCGTATGATTCTTTTAAAAATAAAACAATTTCTACTGCCTTTACTGCAATGGATGGAATGGGCCCTCCCATTAATTTTTTCATTACAGTAAGGACAGTAGAAATTGTTTTATTTTGAAAAAATCATACGCGTCTATAATAATTTCGAATTTTGATATATATGTCATAATTGATATAATATCAAGATGTATAATTTCTTTTCGCCAAAATAAGTATGTAAATATGTTAAGCTTGTGTTAAAATGTAAATATGAAATTCATCCATCTATTAAAAACTGTATAAAAATAAACGTGGCAAACATCGTGGGTGAATGATACGGCACGTCGCGGGTGCGCTAATAAATTGGTTGGAACTATTTATTGCATGCATAACGGTTTCACCATTCGATCACGAAATATATATATATATATATATATATATTTAAAATAAAGAAGGCATCTCCTGACCACGAGCACATGTGCTTTTTAGATGGCAGAGCGCCATCTAGTGGAGCAAAAAAAAAACTAAACGTTTATTTAGCTTGCTCCGTGATATTTGGCCAACCCAATTTCTTGATAAATCAAGAAAAGCCATCCACGAACGCGTTTCGCGCTGTTGGCGCTCGTCAGCGTGGAGTAGGCTGTAACCACTGCGACCAAAAATATTTTTGGTCCCAGAGGCTTCTCGAGAAATCAAGAAATGGGTATTTAAGGCCAAATTTGCGGTAAAGACGCTTAACACATGAAATATATATATACTGTGTAGATAGATGGAAATTTTTCCGGGAGGAAATTGATCTAAAGAGACAAGGATCGCCTCTCCCGTCAAAGTAGACGTCTAAAACCAGACGCCATATATATATGTGGCAATATAGTGGTAAATGTGTTGAAGAGAGAAATAATCACACGACGAGTTGTTTAGAGCAATCATCCAGGCAGCCAGCCGAGAGAGAGCGAGCGAGACGTTATCTGCTGAACGACTGTTTTCCCTGTGTACACAACCGGGGGGGGGGGGGGGCTAACCAGGATAGTCGCCAGGTGGTGACGCCCCCTCAGGAATGTGGCCAAAAAATGGTCGTTAGTTAGTTGTCTAAAGTGTCCTCGCTTTAGCGGCCATTTCTCTCTCGTTGGCTGTTGGTTTGTTTTATTAATCCTGGAAGAGCATATATTATGACATATGGCCCCCGTTGAAGAAGGCTGAACATAGTTTAAGTATATTTAAAGCTGGTGAAGCCAGAATAGAGAAAATAATTTTACAGTTAAAATTAGTTAAGGTAATGGTGACATAGTTTTATGTAAATAAAAATAATGTATAGTACACAAGTAATATATTTACAAGCAGTTTTACAACACCGGGTAGTTTTGACATTTAAGGAAATCTTTGAAATTATCAAGGTTATAAAAGGCTATATACAACAAAATCTAATGTACTATAAGGGAAGTGATATGGAGGAGTGTGAACAACGAGAAAAAGAGTCACATACATATGGTGAAATTCTGAAGATCATTAGACTGGGGAACTCTACACTTTAAGATATTTTTCAGGCGGACATGGCAA
>CP092879.1:38188927-38202221 GCA_030710605.1 Cordylochernes scorpioides
GATTAAAAACTAAGTTAAAAGCAAGATTAAGAGTAAATCACAAAGTGACTTCTAAAGATAGATGGAAGCCAACAGACTGGTGCCAGTGTCGATTAACGGACACGTGCAGAAAGGCAATACTTCCTGGTCCCCTTCCTGGTCCAAAAGAGTTGTATAAATAGGACCCCACGTAGCAACAGCCAGTTCAGTTCTAGTCAGTTCCGGTCAGCGTCACCCCTTATCGCCGGTTGTCACCAACTCATCGACCATGTAAAACAGTAAGGAATCTTCTATCTCCATCTTGCTTTTGGCTCGCTTTTTATCTATTCAAGGAATTTTCCTTCGACAACTGTGTCGCTTCGTTTTGTGTGTGTGGACATTCCCAAGCTTTTTCCACTCTGCCTCGACCACGAACTGCCTGTGCTTTGTGAGAACTGTTAAAGGTCCTACAAGGTGCAGAGAGGTACTGGAAAACTCTCCACGCCCTGGCTGTCCCTCTCGGTTACTACAGGTTTGACCCTCGGTTGCCACAACTTATAGCGAGAGTCGACGAGGTTCTACAACAGGCTTACCAGAACCCCAACATATTATTACAGAGAGTCGACAGGATCTCAACATATTATTACAGAGAGTCGACAGGATCCCTAATCACAGATAAGTCGACAATACACATTATCACATATATGTAGTAAACCCGTTGTGGAATGTGCTGGGCAGTCGTGGTCCTGGGTGTGTGATGGGATTCCCGCACTGGGACAGCAAGAGACAGAGGCAGGTCTAGATGGTAACTCCAAGAAAGAGGTAGACCACGGACGAAGACAGCGGACCCGGACGCCACGGATGCCCTACATCGCGGATAGGGGTGAGGGATCCGACCGACTGTAACGGGGTCGCTCTGAAACAACTAACTCCTTCTGCCGACCGCCTGCTATATATAGCCACATCCAATCGTCTGCTCTGACCTTGAATCTGGTTGGCTGCGGTAAGTCTCGGCATGTTCCGACACGCCTCTGCAAGTCTCGACATGTTCTGACACGCCTCTACATGTTTCGTTTGGTCTACCTCCCTCTTTGCTTTATTGTGATATCCATTTTTACAAGGTCGATACATAATTTTATATAGAGATGGGGTTACAACAAATATTAGAAGGTTGTGAACTGTCTCACTCAAAAATATACTACAGAATGTGTCCCCGGTGATGAAGGTTTGGTTGGGGGAATGACATGTAATGAATGATGACCTAAACAAACCTATTATATAAAAAAAGAAATAATTTGCATACAAATTAGTTAAAATTATTAAGAAGTTACAAGTTAAACAGAGAAAGATGTTGTAATTGTGGTGTATCAATGAAATATAAATCAAGGTTATAAAAAATTAAAAGGCACAAAATGAATGATAAAAGATTAAGGGAAAGTATATAATACAAAATGATAAATATGGTAAAATGATTCGTACAAGTAATAATATTTTATTGCATAAAACATGAGCGGAGAAAAAGTTAGTTTATTGGTTGAACATATAATGTGACGCTAAGGTTGAAAAAGGGAAAGCGGGTATCTGAGCATGTTTCTGCAAAGTTGTATCCCAAGCATTCTGCAATGCAATGCGAACTTGTTTAAGTGAGGCATTGTTTTCATTAACAGAAGGCCCACGATATTCCGTCTGCATCATTAGCTCAGACAGTGAAAAGAAGTGGGAAGATTGATGGGGTAAGAGGGAGAGGTAGAGGTAAGAGGGATTCCTGTTGTCCATAATGATTATGCACGTTTGAATGATGACAAAAAAAAGTGAAAGTTTGAAAAAATGGTGAATTGAAATGATGAGTCGGGCGATGAGAAAAAAAAAATAAAAAGATCGCGCTGGATATCCTGAACTCATTATTGGGAATGGTATAACGAGGAAGGATTGTCCAGTCGGATTAATCAATGAAAAAAAATAAAAATGTTTGGCGAACTGGAATCCCTTGGAAGGTTGGAGGTCTGAAGGATGCGGAAAAGGAGAGGTGGGTGCAAGAGCTTTATTGCTGTCAAATTTGATTGTGTCCGGCTTGTATGATGAAAAAAAAAGTTGAAAGATGAAAAAAAATGATGAGCTGGACGATGAGAGAGAAAAAAAATAAAATCTAACTAGGTCTCCTGAGCTCACTGTTGGGAAATGTACAGCAAGGAAGGGTCTTCTAGTTAGGTTAATCAATAAAAAAAAAGAAAATGGCTGACGAACAATAAACTCTTGATGGCTGTAAAAGGTTGGGAGGAAAGGTTCATGGGATAGAGTTAAGAGGTTGTAAGGGAAGCGTCAAAAACAACATTTTCAAAATCTATTAACAAAGATAAAATGATAAATGTTTTATCTCTTAAGAAATATTAAAAATATTGTTAGGTGTAGGTTTTTTTAAAATGGTGCCTAAAAATAGTTGAAGTTGTAAAATTCTAGGTCTAAACATGATGAGAAAAAAAAAGAGAAAAAAAAATTAAAGGTAATAATATATAAAGGGTGATTGGTAGTTGAAGACATTAAAAACAAAATGATATCGATTAATAGTGAAATGTTTTATCCACATCGGTAAGTAAAAAAAAAAGTCCAATACCACAAAACTGGGTAAATTGTAAGTCTATTTACAATGAAAGAAAAGTCAAAAGAAAACAAAAATATTCGTTCCTGAAAAAAAAAGGAACATTTTTACACACAGTGTTTAGTTGTAGGTGCAAGATTAATGATGTCCTTCTAGTTTGGCCTACGGAGAGGCAATGTGGCCCTAAGTCCTATAATTGAATGTTTGACAGACACTAGTGTTAAAGATTGGATTGTTGTCATGGCGATGGGAATTAAAATTGATGTGAACAATCTAGAAAAGTGTGAGATAAAAATGTATTTAATACGTAAATAACAACTTAACACAGGCAGGAATGAAATGTAATGGGGTATGGAAATTTTATGGTATGATATTAAGTTTTCGCATTTTACATTTATATTTGTTTTGGTAATTGTGGGAAATAGGGGAGGCACATTTTGAGATGGGATAATTTAAAATTTATATTTATAAAAATACAAATCTAGGACCATTTTAAAACTTTTAAAATTGAGAAATATCAATTTGAATAGTAATAGGTCAAGTAAAATAAAGAGCGTAATAAATGTAATTATTAATACTATGGCCATAAATAAGGTATTAAAAAAAAACACACACACAAATAAGTTTAGAAAATATGATTCAAGTAATTAAAATATAATATGATTTTTTCATGTAAAATTGAAAGTTGCATATTTGGATAATGCCATTTTAGGTGAATTTAAGAAAGGCATGTAAGATTAGTAAATTAGCAAAAATGCGTGATTGAATATTTTTAATAATAAAATTGAAAATGATGAATTATCATTTATAATTTTATTAAAATAAAGTAAAAATGATAAATGAGAGTGTGAAAGTTTTTAAAAATTGAATAAAAATGTTATAAAAAGGGTTATAATTGATTTTAAAATGCTTAAAGTGAAAATATAAGAATAAAATTATGGGGAAAATGGCAGAAACAAAGTTTAAAGTACCTTGAAATGGCTGATGCTGGCTGGAGTTGATCTCTGGAGATGGCTGTATGGAAGAAGGCTGCTTGTTGCGTGGGATCCTTCGAAAGAGGAGATGAGGGCTTCCTCCGCACGAGGTACGGCTAGTCCCCGAATGGCGTCTGCTAGTCGGCCTACTAGGTCTTCGTAGTTGGGCTGCATGTTGGTGAGGGCATCCGCGACGTGTTCGTCTTCGACCTCCGTCATCCTCTTCTTGCTGCTGTCCTCAGTTATCCTGTCGACTTTAACGGGTTCTGTAGTAAACCCGTTGTGGAATGTGCTGGGCAGTCGTGGTCCTGGGTGTGTGATGGGATTCCCGCACTGGGACAGCAAGAGACAGAGGCAGGTCTAGATGGTAACTCCAAGAAAGAGGTAGACCACGGACGAAGACAGCGGACCCGGACGCCACGGATGCCCTACATCGCGGATAGGGGTGAGGGATCCGACCGACTGTAACGGGGTCGCTCTGAAACAACTAACTCCTTCTGCCGACCGCCTGCTATATATAGCCACATCCAATCGTCTGCTCTGACCTTGAATCTGGTTGGCTGCGGTAAGTCTCGGCATGTTCCGACACGCCTCTGCAAGTCTCGACATGTTCTGACACGCCTCTACATGTTTCGTTTGGTCTACCTCCCTCTTTGCTTTATTGTGATATCCATTTTTACAAGGTCGATACATAATTTTATATAGAGATGGGGTTACAACAAATATTAGAAGGTTGTGAACTGTCTCACTCAAAAATATACTACATATATATATATATATATATATATATGTAGTATATTTTTGAGTGAGACAGTTCACAACCTTCTAATATTTGTTGTAACCCCATCTCTATATAAAATTATGTATCGACCTTGTAAAAATGGATATCACAATAAAGCAAAGAGGGAGGTAGACCAAACGAAACATGTAGAGGCGTGTCAGAACATGTCGAGACTTGCAGAGGCGTGTCGGAACATGCCGAGACTTACCGCAGCCAACCAGATTCAAGGTCAGAGCAGACGATTGGATGTGGCTATATATATTTATTTAAAATAAAGAAGGCACCTCCTGACCACGAGCACATGTGCTTTTTAGATGGCAGAGCGCCATCTAGTGGAGCAAAAAAAACTAAACGTTTATTTAGCTTGCTCCGTGATATTTGGCCAACCCAATTTCTTGATAAATCAAGAAAAGCCATCCACGAACGCGTTTCGCGCTGTTGGCGCTCGTCAGCGTGGAGTAGGCTGTAACCACTGCGACCAAAAAGATTTTTGGTCCCAGAAGCTTCTCGAGAAATCAAGAAATGGGTATTTAAGGCCAAATTTGCGTAAAGACGCTTAACACATGAAATATATATATACTGTGTAGATAGATGGAAATTTTTTCCGGGAGGAAATTGATCTAAAGAGACAAGGATCGCCTCTCCCGTCAAAGTAGACGTATAAAACCAGACGCCATATATATATATATATTTATTTATTCATTTGGAAATAGATGGCGTCTAGTTTTGACGTCTATTTTGACGGGAGAGGCGACCTTTGTCTCTTTATATATATATATATATATATATATATATATATATATAAATGTTTGTATGTTTGTTGTCTGTTTGTCTGTCTGTATGACCCGTATACAAATTCGCAGTAGTTCACTAATTCAAACCAAAACTTCCATACATAGGTAAAAAATAACGGGGATGACGATAGGCTATTTTAAAATATATATAAATCATTATTAAAACTATATATTCAAATTATTCAACTTAGCTCACGAGCAGCGCGCCTCTAGAACACTCAGGCGTCGACGGTGGGCGCGCGAACGATTGGCTGCCGGCGTGCACGTGACCTCCTTGTGCGGCGGAAAAGGCGGGCGTCGCGTGGGCCCTCGCGACAGCCATGCGCGCACAGGGAAGTCACGTGAACGCCGGGAGCCAACGGGCCCCACCCCCGCCGTGCTATAACTGATCTAATTCAGCGTTTAAAATAACTGCTCTTGCTATATTTTGCTATGTTTTATGTAACTTATAATACATTATAAAGGACTGCGGTGTGTGATTATAAACAATACTTAAAATTATACCGCATAAGTTTCTTTTCTACGAAAAAATCAACATTTATTTTAAAGAGAAATATTTACTATTTCTAACTTTTTTGAATGAAGTATGAGAGGGTGAAAATATGAAGAGTAATGGCGAACGGGAAAAATAAAAGTGTCCAGGGGCGGGAACCCACAACCTTCTGCTTACCGGGCAGGTGCCATGTCCACTAGGCTTACCCTGGACGTTATTTCTCCGTTCGTAAATAATACTTAAAGTAACTTATAATACATTATAAAGGACTGCGGTGTGTGATTATAAACAATACTTAAAATTATACCGCATAAGTTTCTTTTCTACGAAAAATCAACATTTATTTTAAAGAGAAATATTTACTATTTCTAACTTTGTTGAATGAAGTATGAGAGGGTGAAAATATGAAGAGTAATGGCGAACGGGAAAAATAAAAGTGTCCAGGGTTCCCGCCCCTGGACGGGGCGTTGCCCGGGTCATTCGTCTTATTTATATATATATATATTATTTATATATATATATTATTTATTAAATTATAAAACTATTTTAGAGGCGTAATATTCTTTTAAAATAAAACAATTTCTACTGTCCTTACTGCGATGGAAAAATTAAAGGGAGGGCCTGGCTCATCAGTGGTGAACCCTCCCAGCGGTTCACCACTGATGAGCCAGGCCCTCCCTTTAATTTTTCCATCGCAGTAAGGACAGTAGAAATTGTTTTATTTTAAAAGAATATTACGCCTCTAAAATAGTTTTATAATTTGATAACAGATAGCGCTCTAGTACATCATATATTATTTATATATTGAAATATTGAATGTTTGTATGTTTGTTTGTCTGTCTGTTTGTATGTCCGGTATACAAATTCGCCGTAGTTCACTAATTCAAACCAAAATTTCCATACATAGGTAAAAAAATACGGGGAAAACGATAGGCTATTTTAAAAATATATAAATCAATTATTAAAACTATATATTTTTAGTCAGAAAATGATTATGACGATATTGCTGTATCATGTTTGATTATCAGATACAAAATTATATCGGGAAAAATTCCAAAAAGCAGAGACCACGGGTGAAACCAGTTCATTATTTTGTACGCAGGAACAAAATTCTAACAGAAAAACATTCATTCGAGCAGAAAACAAAAGCCAGATCATCTTTCTTTAAAAATATCGCTTCTCAGACAAAGTTTGGAGCGGGACGTTTCACAAGAGTGACATCCACGGCGCCAATTTATAATTGTAACGAATAGTATTTGAATAAAAACATTTAATCGGGTAAAACCCGGGCGTTGCCCGGGTCATTCGGCTAGTATATATATATATATAGACGAATGACCCGGGCAACGCCCGGTTTACCCGATTAAATGTTTTATTCAAACACTATTCGTTACAATTTTAAATTGGGCGCCGTGGATGTCACTTTTGGTGAAACGTCCCGCTCCAAACTTTACAGTCAGATTAGTTACGATATAAATCTTCAAATCGAGCGAGCGTCTATAAATATTTCGATTTAGATCAAGTATTCTAATTATTAAGCGAACACTATTACTAATAAAATTTTGAGAAGATTTCGATTTTAAACGTATTTATAACCTTGATAGAGGGCGCTGTTCGTGAGCTAAGTAGAATAATTTGAATATATAGTTTTAATATTTAATTTATATATAATTTAAAATAGCCTATCGTTTTTCCCCCGTAATATTTTTTACCTATGTATGGAAATTTTGGTACTGTAAAAAAAACTTTGCTTCAATAATATATAAAAAAAAAAAAACACCCAGGCTAAGTTTCGAACCAAGGTTGTGGAAATACGAAGCCGCACACCTAACCATTAAGCTACGCTTGGCATCATAAACATTCGCATGTAAAGCTTTCTAATTTCTAACGACCTTTTTGAAATGGGTTTATGAAACATGGAAATTATAATACTTCAAATAAATAGAAATAGAGTGAACACAAATAAAACATACCAAATATTTCGAATTAGAGCAGTTATTTTAAACGGCGAATTAGATAAGCTATATCTAAAAATGAAAATATATAAATAAATAAAACCTACCAAATATTTCAAATTAGAGCAGTTATTATATAAATATTTATATTATATTATGAACGGAAAAATATGTCCAGGGTAGCCTAGTGGTCATGTCATCTGCCCGGTAAGCGGAAGGTCGTGGGTTCGATTCCCATCCCTTGACACTTTTTTTTATTTTATCCATTCTGACCAAAATCTATCCGTGAACTTCGCACAGTGAACTTCACACAGACAGAATAAGGCAATTATATATATACTAGACGAATGGCCCGGGCAACGCCCGGGTTTTACCCGAGTGCGTATATATTTTAAAAACGTTTTAATTCAAATACTATTCGTTACAATTATAAATTGGCGCCATGGATGTCACTCTTGTGAAACGTCCCGTTCCAAACTGTGTGTTTTTAAAATGTTTTAATTAAAATACTATTCGTTACAATTATAAATTGGCGCCGTGAAACGTCCCGCCCCAAACTGTGTGTGTTTTGAAAATATAAAAATAAAAATGTGAACGGAAAAATATGTCCAGGGTAGCCTAGTGGTCATGGCATCTGCCCGGTAAGCGGAAGGTCGTAGGTTCGATTCCCATCCCTTGACACTTTTTTTTATTTTATCCATTCTGACCAAAATCTATCCGTGAACTTCACACAGACAGAATAAGGCAATTATATGAGTAGATATATAAGTATTGGAATCCCATTCAATAAAGTAAGCAAAAATACGAGAATCACGGGACGAGTGTCTTTTGTACGAAGATTTATTTTAAATCGCTCAAGCTTTCGGGCTGACCGGCCCTTCTACAGGAGACAAGTGAACATATGGCACATCGGGTACTATATAGTGATGGGACTATTTACATATTTAAAAAAAAATTTGATTTTTTTTTTTAAACTTTTTATAGGGATTTTGTATATCTAAGCAACGTTGGGAGGAATAATTAGCATAATGGTAAATTATGGACAGAAGAAATTGACATGTATGATAATAGATATTGAATATAGTAGAGCCTGTAATATCTTCTACTGTCTATGAGAGAGGAGGGGGGGGGGGGAATCCGCACAGATGGAGGATACAAGGCTATGGGAACAGGGATTGGTAGGATTCAGGGAGGTCGATATGTCTATTGATGGTATGGAAGCCCTGGGAAACGAGAGCTTCCAAGGTGAGGCGCTGCTGCTTGTTGTATATGCGGCTATAGTGCACAGATGGATTGGCCAGGTCGAAAGAGTGGTTGGCGGTTCGGATATGTTGGTATATAGCTGATTTCTCATCTTGTCTGGAGATGTTTTTTCTGTGTTCCTCGAGTCCCGTGATTCTCGTATTTTTGCTTACTTTATTGAATGGGATTCCAATACTTATAGTTCTATACCAAGTTATGAACCCGCCTTCCATTAACATCGACCACTACTTGATTGTCTTCCGCCGCAAGTCCCTGAAGCTTGCCACATGGAGATGCCATCTCGACTTCAACAAACGTTGCGTGGCCCTGGATTTCATTCCCCCGTCCTTGAGAGTAAAAGACCCAGTTGGCAACTCACATTCACAGAGAGCTATATCCGATCTACAGAAACGCCTCCTCCACGCTAGAATACAGGGATGCCACTCCAACATACGCTTTCTGTCCAAAACCCTCAAACAGCTCGCATGCATCATCTCCCAGACAATCCCCCTAACCAGTTGACCCACATCATATCCAATATAACCGCAGAAGTAAAGCGTCTACAGAAGAATATAAGAATCCGACACGATAAAAAAACTCCGCTACTGGTCAGTTAAATTTCGTCTACAACTCCATGACACCCACCATTCCTCCAATCTCGTTAACCTCTCCTCAACGGTTCTCACTCCCCAGGAAACTACCCTTCTAAGCAAAGGCCTCAAGTTTAGACCTGTCTCTAGGCCAGATCCCCTAAAAATCATCAGTGCTGTTGAAGCTGGCATCCGCAACCTTAATAATTCAGACAAATATAAAATACGCCACACAGTCTCCAACATACTGAGCCTCCCGTTCGCCCAACCCCGTGCCTCCCCACTTGAATTCGATATCATCCGAAAATTACGGCAGAAAAACCATTTAGCCATTATGCAATCATATAAAGGTTCCCAAACAGTCATCATGAATACTAAAGATTATAAAGAAAAATTACAGGTTGTTCTCGCCGACATCTCCACTTTCAAACCCATCTCTGCCCAAAACAGATCCACCATATACTCCTCCGTCCGAAAAGAACTCAACCGTCTGAAAAGAAACCAGATCATTTCACCAGAAGAACACAAGTCCTTTCTCCCTGATACCGCTACCGAATCCTATATATATGGCCTGCCCAAGCTCCACAAGCCCGGAATTCCGTTAAGACCAATCGTGGCCCACTTCCTATCCCCCATGGCTCCAGTCTCCAAGTTCATTTCGTCGTTCCTCTCGTCCCTTCTGAAAGGTACTCCTTCCCTTACTTCCATCACCTCCACCAGTACTTTCATTAATGATGTGCATGGTACCCCTCCTTGTCCGAACCTCGTCATGGTTTCATTTGATGTAGTATCCTTATACCCCAGCCTTCCCCATGATTTAATTATAGACTCCCTCAGGTCCTTTCTAGTTGATTCCCATGTCGATTGCCATACCTCCTCCAAAATTATAGAACTCACCCATCTCTGTTTACAATCCTCAGTCTGCTCCTTCAACTCCCAGTTTTTTCTACAGATAAAAGGGTCCCCAATGGGGAACCCTCTTTCCTCAGCTGCTGCTGAGATTGTTATGCGGTCTATAGATATGCAGATCACCTCAGATTTTCCATCCGATATCCGCCTTTGGCGTAGATACATAGATGATGTGTTCTGCATATGCACAAAAAGCCAGGTTGAAAATATCCTCTCAAAACTCATTAGTTACCATCCTGACCTTTCCTTCACCCATGAAACCGAAACCTACAACGCCCTCCCATTCTTAGACTTCCTAATCATCCGGACCCCAACCAGATACCCCCCCCCCCCCCCCCCCCCCCCCCACTCCACAGTACATTACAAGAACTCGTTCAGACCCAATTATATTCACTTCAACTCCTTCTGCCCCCTAAGTCACAAAATCAACACCGTCAGAACCCTATCTAAACGAGTTCACACCCACTGTTGTTCCACCTCTGATTTCAAAACCATGGAAACCAATAGAGTCATAGCCAATCTCATAAAATTCCAATACCCGAAGTCTTTCATATTACGCCATTTCCACAACCCCAACCACACCGCTTCCAACCCCATATATAAATCCATATGTGTCCTCCCATATTCCCCCACTAGCTCCTCCATAGCCCGAGCCCTAAGCAAGTTTGGAGTCGGGACCCTGTACTCCAACTCTCCTAACATCAGCTCCCTCATTAGGAACCCAGATACGAAAAAGCAATAGCCCATATAACCCATCTCTCTTGTCTGGCTGTGTCTACTCCATTCCCTGCGCTGACTGCGATGTTGTCTACGTTGGTGAGACGGGCAGGAGCGTAGGGACAAGACTCGAGGAACACAGAAAAAAACATCTCCAGACAAGATGAGAAATCAGCTATATACCAACATATCCGAACCGCCAACCACTCTTTCGACCTGGCCAATCCATCTGTGCACTATAGCCGCATATACAACAAGCAGCAGCGCCTCACCTTGGAAGCTCTCGTTTCCCAGGGCTTCCATGCCATCAATAGACATATCGACCTCCCTGAATCCTACCAATCCCTGTTCCCATAGCCTTGTATCCTCCATCTGTGCGTATCCCCCCCCCTCCTCTCTCATAGACAGTAGAAGATATTAAAATAAAAGGATTTAAAAGCGTGAATGTTTATTTCATAATAATACAAACTTCTACTGTCCTACTGCGATGAAAAATATATTGGGAGGGCTTTTCATCGCAGTAAGGACTAGAAGTTTGTATTATTATGAAAGAAACATTCGCGCTTTTAAATCCTTTTATTTTATATGTATAGATGGCGCGTTATTGCTTTGTGTTAGTAGAAGATATTACAGGATCTACTATATTCAATATCTATTATCATACATGTCAATTTCTTCTGTCCATAATTTACTATTATGCTAATTATTCCTCCCAACGCGCGTTGCTTAGATATGCAAAATCCCTATAAAAAGTTAAAAAAATAAATAAATAAATAAAATTTTTGAATATGTAAATAGTCCCATCACTATATAGTACCCGATGTGCCATATGTTCACTTGTCTCCTGTAGAAGGGCCGGTCAGCCCGAAAGCTTGAGCGATTTAAAATAAATCTTTGTACAAAAGACACTCGTCCCGTGATTCTCGTATTTTTGCTTATAAGTAGATATATATGTAGATATTTACATAATTAGAATTTTTTTTAATATTAACTTTTTATAATAACTTTTTATTAACATTGAGATAGAAATTTGTTTATTCCCGGCCACTCCGACCACCCAAAAATCTGGAAATTTGTAAATTTGAATTGTTCATTGGACTGAGCAAGTGTTAGAAGTTTCATACTTCTATGCTATCTATAAGCATATTAAAATTAAATTTTTAATTTTGAAAGGCAATTTAGAAATTGGTCCGTTCCTGGCCATTCTGATAACCGAGAAGTCGGAAAATTTGTCAACTTGTATCGTCATCAGGTTCTAATAAATGTACATAATTTGATATTTTTACATGCTCTAGAAGTATACTAAAAATCGATTACAAGATTTGTGACGGACAGACAGACATGGAAGCAAGTTAAATAAAACGAACTTGAACAGACACAACCCAACCTCTAATGAGAAACCACTTTCAGGAGAGTCCAGATGTATTTATATTCTAAATCGTTGTTTGACAAAATTTTACTAAGGAGATATTTGATATCAAATCAAATAAATATCAGATCATTCAGTCTCTAAATTATTAACCTAAATTATTCATTATTATTGAAAATAAATCAATATTTTATGACACATTAGCGCGCCATGTATTTCTACTGTCCTCAAAGCTTATGTCCATAGTTCATCTAAAATACCAATTTCAAGAGTCTAGCATCAGTATCACTATAAAATAAAGATCGAAAAATACAATATAACAGCGGTATGGTAGATTAAACTTGCGAAAACGCTGGGAAAGTTCACCACTAATGATAACAGGCCCTTCCATTAATTTTTCATTGCAGTAAGGGCAGTAGAATTTTTTTTTTTAAGAATCATACGCGTCTATATATTCCAAATAGTTTATAATAGGGAAAGATATACGAAATTTAATAGGTTCTGCAGACTTTTTATTATAAATAGACAGCTTCATGCAGCTTGAGGAACTACACTACTATGCGACTTGATCTACATCAATGTAAATAATTAATAAGTTACTTTAGAATATAACTCATTGTAAATAGCTTAACTTGATCAACTTTCTCTCTTCACGATACTAATTATTACAGATAACTTCATTAAATCAACTTCCATCATTGCTTAACATATTGTAAATAACTACCTTGTGATTTTTTCTATCTGCTTATGTTGTTGCTTATTTGTTTAATGGATATATTTTTTCAATGCTCTTTTCTTAATTATTAATTTTCCTTTTGATAATTCTGTTACCTACTCTACTACAATATGAATTATTGTAAATAGTTTCACGCGCAATTATCCAGATCGGATATAACGTGTCCTTATTTGCAACTGG
>CP092879.1:38202321-38215612 GCA_030710605.1 Cordylochernes scorpioides
CAAATAAAATAAATAAATACGTGTCTATAATAGTTACGAAAACCATTATTTAAAATACGATTATTGTTTTTGGTTGTGTGATGTGTGAATACTTGTTTTTATTAAAAAAACTCGAGATTTAAAAAAGGTTGAGCTACCTAATTGTGGGATGGAGAATCTTACGTCACTCGCTATCAACCTTCATTATCTGTTGGCATTTTATCAGATGACATTGGGAAACAAACGGTTTCTTAGATTTCTTTATAGGATTTTAACGCGACTACTTGATTTCTACTCGCTAGGTAAGTTTTTCTATTCTATTTTAGCAATATTGTCTCTTTACAAAAAGGTATTAGACGCTCTAACTCTTTTTTATTAATTAATTGTATAAAGAAGCTTTTTAGCAAACCCTTCCTCAGCAAACTAAAACATAAAAAGGGAATGGAGAGAGATTTTACAGAATTTTAAATTATGTAAATTCTTATGCCCTATATTTGTATAGATATATCTTTAAAATTCTATATAATCTCTCTCCGTTACATTTTTTATGTTTTAGTTTGCTGAGAAAGGGCTTGCTCGAAAGCTACTTTATACAATTAATAAAAATAGTTGTGGTGTCTTATATTTTTTGTAATTTGTCGAAATCCGCAAACCTGGGATAATGATAGTTGATATTTATTCCGATAGATGGCACAAGCCATCAGCAACTATCAGTTGCACGATAAGGAGATGCCTTTTTCATAATTTATCCACCTTATCCCAGTGCAATATCACATTTGTACTATTTTTTAACTTATATATATTTAATTAAAAAGACATATATTGGATCAAAATATCATTTATTTTGCCAATATTTCAGTTATCTGAGCGCCAACCTTTATCAAGGTGTTATAACATATTAATGTGTGTCAACAACAAACTCAGCGCCACATAACGTCAACAGAATTAAGTTTTTTTTTTTAATTCTGTTCACGTTATGTGGCGCTGAGTTTGCTGTTGACACACTTTAAAATGTTATAATACCTTGATGAAGGTTGGCGTTCAGCCAACTGAAATATTGGTAAAATAAATGATATTTGATCCAATATATGCCTTTTTAGTTAAAGATTTATTTATGGATTGCTCTATTTTGAAAACCTTATATATAGATATATTAAAAATGGCATATCCTGGCCAGGAGCACATGTGCTTTACAGAAGGCAGAGCGCCATCTGGTGGAACAGAAATCAACTAAACATTGATTTAGCCTGTTCCCTGATATTTGGCCAACCCAATTTCTTGATAAATCAAGAAAAGCCATCCACGAACGCGTTTCGCGCTTTTGGCGCTCGTCAGCGTGGAGTAGGCTGAACCACTGCGACCAAAAAAGAGTTTTTAGTCCCAGTAGCTTCTTGAAAAACCAAGAAATTGGGTATTTAAGGCCAAACTTGCGTAAATTGGGAAACAAACGGTTTCTTAGATTTCTTTAGAGGATTTTAACGCGACTACTGGATTTCTACTCGCTAGGTAAGTTTTTCTATTCTATTTTAGCAATATTGTCTCTTTACAAAAAGGTATTCATACTGTTGATTCTAACCCTATTTTGGTGATGCAGGAAATGCCTAAAAAGCTCAAGTATCAGAAGGTTGATGGGTTCACTTTTAACGAAGCCTTTTCACCCCGCAGCCCTGCGATCTGTCATGTCTTACAAGCCTCGAGATGACGATCTTTTTGTGGTGACCTTTCCTAAATGTGGGACGACCTGGATCAAGTATATCGTCTTCCTTATTTTGAACAAGGGAAAACCATTCGAGGATATGCAAGAATTTACCAGTCGAACTCCCTTTCTTGAACTTTGTGGCGCTGAAGTTGCAGAGACTATGCCACGACCTGGAGCCTTCAAGACTCACCTACCTTTCAATATTGTACCTTACTCACCTACAGCCAAGTATATCTATCTAACAAGGAATCCTAAAGATACCTGCGTCTCATTCTACTATCATACTAGAGATCTCAGGCTCTACGAATTTGATGGATCATTCGATGATTTCTTTGAGCTCTTTTACAATGGTGAGAATGATTGTGGCGATTTTTTCGATCATATTTTATCATGGTATACCCATCGTAATGACCCCAATGTCTTGTTAATGACCTATGAAGAATTGAAATTAGAAACTCGTAATGCCATCATGAAAATAGCAAGATTTATGGGGGATGAATATCATAAGATGTTAATTGATAATCAATATATTTTAGATAATGTGATTCATAATAGTTCTGCTGAGGAAATGAAGAAGAAATATAAAATCCAATATCCCGTATCCTCTCAAGAGACATTACCATCTGGATTAAGACATGTCCTCAAGTTTCAAGAAGAACGGAATTTACCTCCTTCCCCAGATTTCGAACTGATTCGTAAGGGAATCGTAGGGGATTGGAGAAACCACTTCAGTGAGGACCAAGCAAGAAAGCTGGATATTAAAACAAGAGAAAAACTATCAGGAACAGAACTACTAAAATATTGGCAGAGTCTGGATATCATTGATTGAATATATACACTCCTATCCGACTTCAACGATATGGGATTTAGTCGGTTCTTTATTTGGAGTCATCTTCATTATTTTCTCTTTCTATAATACACCTTTGAAACGTTTCACTTCAACTCTAATTACTCGATTACAATTAAACCATATACTAAAATATTGTACGACCTTTTCTACAGTCCAATAAAAACTGTCATAACCCCCGAACATAGTTATACTATAACCTATGCAACCTGAACTATTCCTTCTATCATGTAACTTCAGGATATTTACCATCATGACTTAAGTCTGGTCATCTACCAACAATGACTTTCCACGACCAAAATGTGTGGTTAAAGGCTTCCTGAGAAATCAAGAAATGGGTATTTAAGACCAAGTTTGCAAAAATACGCTGTTCTCGTGAAAAATAATAATTATAATAAATAATACAGTAGAACCTCTCTTTAGCGGACACCCCGCTAAAGGACACCTCTCTACAAAGGACAGTTATCATTTGAAAAATTACCATTTTTACAATTTAGCAACTCTCTGGTAAGAGAACACCTCTCCATAAAGGACAATTTGGCTCTGCAATTAGGTGTTGTCCTTTACAGGGAGGTTCTACTGTATATATATATATATATTAATAATAAAAAAGGCATATCCTGACCATGAGCACATGTGCTTTTCAGAAGGTAGAGCGCCATCTGATGGAACAGAAATCAACTATTCATTGATTTAACCTGTTCCATGATATTTGGCCAACCCAATTTCTTGATAAATCAAGAAAAGCCATCCACGAACGCGTTTCGCGCTGTTGGCGCTCGTCAGCGTGGAGTAGGCTGTACCACTGCGACCAAAAATATTTTTGGTCCCAGTGGCTTCCTGAAAAACCAAGAAATGGGTATTTAAAAAAATAAAAGATTAAAAAAAAAATCTATTGTTTTTTCAAATATATATATATATATATATTAATTGAATAGCATATTTGCAAATATTAGCATATTTAAGATATATATATATTATAAAACTATTTAAGAGGCGTAATATTCTTTTTAAAATAAAACAATTTCTACTGTCCTTACTGCGATGAAAAAATTAAAGGGAGGGTCTGGCTCATCAGTGGTGAATCCTCCCAGCGGTTTCGCCAGTTTAATCTACCATACCGCTGTTTTATTGCATTTTTGGAACTTCCTTTTATAGGTGACTGTTGTAAGACTCTTGGAATGGGTATTTTAGAAGAACTATGGACATAAGCTTTTAGGACAGCAGAATTAAATATAATTATAAATATATAATATGCTTCAAGCAATCGCTCTTCTGCAAATATCAAATTGTGTCTTTTATTAGAACAATAATGTTACGATGTACTAGAGCGCCATCTGTTATCAAATTATAAAACTATTTTAGAGGCGTAATATTCTTTTTAAAATAAAACAATTTCTACTGTCCTTACTGCGATGAAAAAATTAAAGGGAGGGCCTGGCTCATATGGCCATGGCTGATAACAGATGGCGCTCTAATATATATATATATATAAAATCTCTCTTATATTAATTATTTTTACAATATTTTATTGTTGGCGCTCGTCAGCAAATATCGATTAGAAGAATAGACCAGATAGTGTTGCTAGTGACAACAAAAAAGTTGGGAGAAACTCTATCTTCCTCGACATTAAATACTATTCCCCCTGATATAATTTCCCTAGAATGCCTACTGCAGAATGCTTATGTGATCCCAGGGAGGGATATAATAGGATATAATAGATGTTTTTAAGTGTTATTTTATTCTTCATATCTCTCTATCATTTTGATGGAATACGTCGTGGTCATTAATCTTTGATTGCCAAATATTCACAAGAAACCAACAAATTGCGACAATATATAATACAGTAGAACCTCCCTATAAAAGACACTTAATTGCAGAGCCAAAGTGTTCTTTAGGTAAAGGTGTCCTCTTACCGGAGAGTTGCTTATTATAAAAATGGTAATTTTGCAAATGAAAACTGTCCTTTGTAGAGAGGTGTCCGCTAAAGGAAGGTTCTACTGTATCATTATATTTACGAAAGATTGACATCAAAATACCCTTTCAATAATTTAAAGAATTATAGAGTTAATAAAAATACAATAAATATTAATTGAGAGTTTTATCATTTTTATTTTTAACTAGCCGAACGACCCGGGCAACGACCGGGTTTTACTCGATAGCATTTTCCATGTGTGTATGTATAAAAATGTTTTTTATTCAAATATTATTCGTTACAATTATATATTATGACCCAGCTTCACCCGGGATCTCCCCAAGTGAATGTTTGCCCAACGAATAATGCTTGAAATGAACCACTTATGGTATATAATACAAACAAAAAATTAATGTAAACCATTTAAAATTATCAATATGATACATTAGAGCATCATAAGTTATATATAGAATTTTCTAATATCCTTTTTATTAGCTGATATCGATTTTGCTCTTCATTGGAAAATGGGTGCCGTTGCCACGTTAGTCACCTTAGAAACGAACCAGAATTTGGTCGAATATTCCAAGGGTCCAGGGGAGACCGCAGGGAGATGTGGTCGGACTTCTCCCCCCTCCCCCCCTGAGTGGACATTGCTGCTGCTGTGATAGAGATGCATGGAGACATCTGAGGCTCTTCTGGGACACGACAACAACAACAACATTAGCTGATATAAACGGTTTATTTACAGAATATATGAAATCACAACCAAGGGGTTCATCGTACACAAAATCCATTAAACTAAATCTAGTTTAAAGCGTTCAATTACTTAAAATGAAATTATATTCTAACTTCACTTTGATAAACAACCAAAACTCTTCCAAGCAAAGTGTGTTAATAGTTTTCAATTAACTGAACCAATTATAAACTTAATTGCGTATATCGGGTTAATAAATTTCCATTTAAACTCAAGCTAATTCTGCAAATTAAAGGCAGTTTTTTGTGTTGGAAATAATTAGAATTTAAATATTAATTAAGCTAGGCTCTATTAATAGTTAATCATTAAATCAATAGAGATAAGCACCAGAAGACTGTTTATCCATCTACCATTGAAGATAAAAAAAATAGTTTTTTCTATAATAAGATGCGAAAATTTTCCACTCAAAAAATGTTGAGCCACTTTCCACACCACTCTCTTTTCATAAAAGAAAAGAAATACGATTTTCCATTATATAATTAAATCTCGTTTTAAATGAGAAAAGTTTGAAGTTATTAAAATGTTTTAAGGAAAAGAAAGTAATTGATGAGAAAGAGGAAAGTTATTTTTTATCATTTTAAAATGCCTATATAAATATGAAAAGCATATACTATTTTGAAAGCAAAAGAATATACGAATATTAAAAGCATATACTATTTAGATTATTTCGATTTAATATAAAAATATTTATAATACAATATAATACAATGCGGCTTATGATTGTAAAACGACATTTGAAAATTACCCCGCATGTGTTTCTTTTCAACGAAAAATAAAAATTTATTTTAAGGAGAAGTAACGATTATTTCTAACCTTAGGGATGAGGTATGAAAGGATGAATTGTGAAGAGTAATGATAAACGGAAAAATAAATGTGTCCAGGGATGGGAATCAAACCCACAGTGTTCCGCTTATCGGGCAGATGCCATGTCTACTAGGTTTTTGATTTTTCGTTGAAAAGAAACACATGCGGGATAATTTTCAAATGTCGTTTTACAATCAAAATTCAGCCTTTATTTTGTATCCTAATTCTAAATTTGACAATTTAAAACATCTTTATTGACTTCTAGTCATTATTTATAAAACAACAATATTTACATCTTAATTCATCGATATATATTAATTCATCGACCTTGAGAGGGTCCTCGTTCAGACAAGGTCTTCTTGGTACCTTCCCAGTTCCACCATGAATAAATATCTGTATATATATGTTTTAACAGACGCAGGGATGGCGTCATAATCAATGTCAAGTCTGAAAATCCAACTTTGCCGGTCGGGAGGCCGCTCGATAATGTAGTGAACCCAGAAACAAAGTCGAGGAAATAGAGGCATAAACATTCTGATCCACGAGGTACAAGGGTCATCTTCATGGTCTATGCTTATTGTATTGTGTGCGAGAAGTGTGAATGGAATATTGTTACTTAAATTTCTTTCACTTCATATCCTCTTCCTTAAATAGGATATACGTATAAAAGTATAAAGTGTCCATTTGTATTATTCAATGATGTGTTACCTGCACGGGATAACAATTGTATCTACTCAGAATTACTTTGATAAGTGTCAGCAAGCATTGACTACCATAGCTATAGCATCTGTATCTACTCACGGTCTTTATTGTTGAAAGAATAATATTCAAATCTACGCGTGATGTTCATGACAGAATTAGGCCTTGACTGTTACAAGTGCATATCTACACAAGTAAACATGGAAGAAACAGGCCACGACTTTTACAGATCTATATCTACACACATGGACCATGGAAGTCCATTGTTGCTACAAGCCCATATCTATACACGTGTATCATGGAATTCCATTGTTTCTAAAAGTCCATATCTATACATGTTCGGACCATGGAATTACATTGTTGATAAAAGTCCATATCTATACACGTGGATAATGGAATTTCATTGTTTATACAAGCCCATATCTATACATTTGTATCATGGAATTCCATTGTTGATACAAAGCCATATCTATACACGTGGATCATGGAATTCCATTGTTGCTACAAGTCCATATCTATACATGTTTGGACCATGGAATTACATTGTTGATAAAAGTCCATATCTATACACGTGGATCATGGAATTTCATTGTTTATACAAAACCATATCTATACACGTGGATCATGGAATTTCATTGTTGCTACAAGCCCATATCTATACACGTGGATCATGGAATTCCATTGTTGCTAAAAGTCCATATCTATACATGTTCGGACCATGGAATTAAATTGTTGATAAAAGTCCATATCTATACACGTGGATCATGGAATTTCATTGTTTCTACAAGCCCATATCTAGACATTTGTATCGTGGAATTCCATTTTTGATACAAAGCCATATCTATACACGTGATCATGGAATTCCATTGTTGGCACAAGCCCATTCCTATACACGTGGACCATGGAATTACATTGTTGATAGAAGTCCATATCTAGACACGTGGATCTTGGAATTCCATTGTTGATAGAAGTCCGTATCTATACACGTGGATCATGGAATTCCATTGTTGTTACAGGCCCATATCTATACACGTGGATCTTGGAATTCCATTGCTGCTACAGGTCCATATCTAGACATGTTTGGACCATGGAAATCCATTGTTGCTACAAGCCCATACTAGACATGTTTGGACCATGGAAATCCATTGTTGCTACAAGCCCATATCTATACTCGTGGATCTTGAAATTCCATTGTTGCTACAGGTCAATATCCACACATGTTTGGACCATGGAAATCCATTGTTGCTACAAGCCCAAATCTAGAAACGTGGACCATGGAATTCCATTGTTGCTACAAGTCCATATCTAGACATGTTTGGAGCATGGAAATCCATTGTTGCTATAAGTCTATATCTAGACATGTTTGGACCATGGAAATCCATAGTTGATACAAAGCCATATATATACACGTGGATCATGGAATTCCATTGTTGCTACAAGTCCATATCTATACATGTTTGGACCATGGAATTACATTCTTGATAAAAGTCCATATCTATACACGTGGATCATGGAATTTCATTGTTCATACAAAACCATATCTATACTCGTGGATCATGGGAATTTCATTGTTTCTACAAGCCCATATCTATACATTTGTATCATGGAATTCCATTGTTGATACAAAGCCATATCTATACACGAGGATCATGGAATTACATTGTTGGAACAAGCCCATTCCTATACACGTGGACCATGGAATTACATTGTTGATAGAAGTCCATATCTAGACACATGGATCTTGGAATTCCATTGTTGATAGAAGTCCGTATCTATACACGTGGATCATGGAATTCCATTGTTGCTACAGGTCCATATCTAGACATGTTTGGACCATGGAAATCTATCGCTGCTACAAGCCCATATCTATACACGTGGACCATGAAAATCCATTGTTGCTAAAAGCTCATATCTAGACACGTGGTTCATTAAATTTCATTGTTTCTACAGGTCCATATCTACACGTGTTTGGACCATGGTAATCCATTGTCGCTACAAGCCCATATCTACACGTGGATCATGGAATTCCATTGTTACTACAGGTCAATATCCACACATGTTTGGACCATGGATATACATTGTTGCTACAAGCCCATATCTAGAAACGTGGACCATGGAATTCCATTGTTGCTACAAGTCCATATCTAGACATGTTTGGACAATGGAAAACCATTGTTGCTACAAGCCCATATCTAGACATGTTTGGACCATGGAAATCCATTGTTGCTACAAGCCCATATCTAGACATGTTTGGATCATGGAAATCCATTGTTGCTACAGGTCCATATCTAGACATGTTTGGACCAGGGAAATCTATCTCTGCTACAAGCCCATATCTATACACGTGGACCATGAAAATCCATTGTTGCTAAAAGCTCATATATAGACACGTGGTTCATTAAATTTGATTGTTTCTACAGGTCAATATCCACACATGTTTGGACCATGGAAATCCATTGTTGCTACAAGCCCATATCTAGACATGTTTTGACCATGTAAATTTATTGTTGCTATAAGCCCATATCTAGACATGTTTGGACCATGGAAATCCATTGTTGCTACAAGCCCAAATCTAGATATTTTTGGACCATGGAAATTCATTGTTGCTTCAAGCCCATATCTAAAAATGTTTGGACCATGGAAATCCATTGTTGCTACAAACCCATATCTAGACATGTTTGGACCATGGAAATCCATTGTTGCTACAAACCCATATCTAGACATGTTTGGACCATGGAAATCCATTGTTGCTATAAGCCCATATCTAGACATGTTTGGACCATTGAAATCCATTTCTGCTATAAGTCCTTATCTAGACATGTTTGGACCATGGAAATCCATTGTTGCTACAAACCCATATCTAGAAATGTTTGGACCATGGAAATCCATTGTTGCTACAAACCCATATCTAGACATGTTTGTACCATGGAAATCCATTGTTGCTACAAACCCATACCTAGACATGTTTGGACCATGCAAATCCATTGTTGCTACAAACCCATATCTAGACATGTTTGTACCATGGAAATCCATTGTTGCTACAAACCCATATCTAGACATGTTTTGGACCATGGAAATCCATTGTTGCTACAAATCCATATCTAGAAATGTTTGGACCATGGAAATCCATTGTTGCTACAAACCCATATCTAGACATGTTTGGACCATGGAAATCCATTTTTGCTACAAACCCATATCTAGACATGTTTGGACCATGAAATTCCATTTTTGCTACCACAGGTCCATATCTAGACATGTTTGGACCATGGAATTCCATTGTTGCTACCACAGGTCCATAATTAGACATGTTTGGACCATGGAATTCATGGATGCTACAGGTACATATCTACACACGTGGACCATGGAATCCATGGATACTACAGGTCAATATCTACACAGGTGGACCATGGAATCCATGGATACTACAGGTCCATTTCTACACACGTGGACCATGGAATCCATGGATGCTACAGGTCCATATCTACACACGTAGACGTCCACGGCTACCACAGGTCCATATGTTCCCGGTCGATGCACCAAAGAGAATACCAGTAATTAGACGGTCACCCCCACCTGCACGCGCTAATTGCCACTCTGTCATCCCCAGCTTATCTCCCACACCGCCAGGATAGCTCCGAGTGTTTTTACCCGTGGCCTCTGATCTCTCCACTGAAATATGTTTTACAGCTGTCTTCAATTGGTTTGACTACTCCACTATGTAATCAAATCTAAACCTTTTGTAACGACCTTATACTTGTCAGGAAAATATTTTCGTTTATTATAATGCGAGGAGGGCTACAAATATATTTATAATTGATAAATTATTTCTGTTATTATGTGTGTAGTTTTTCGTTTTAAAGGAGTGGATTTATAGAAAATATTTTCTAATTTATATGTATATGGCTCCCCTTCCCCCCCCCCCCCCCCCCCCCCCCCCCCCCCCCGTTATAAATTACTATTACTTTAACATTAACCTTTAAAAGGTGTTTTAAACTTTCCTTTACAAATATTAATCGTTAGGGAGTGATTCTTAATCAACTTAACCTTTCACTGTTCACTCATGGACAAACTTAATGAAGTTTTACCTTTTAGCATGTATAACGAGATTCAGACAATAACTCTGAAAGTTAATTGATACACGATGACCTTTATTGAAGACACACGAGATAATCAAGGGTAAACAAAATTGCCTGTGTCCTCCTTAAAAAATAAAAAAAACAGACGCACGGCGACTTCAAAAACTTTTCAATATATAAGTTTAATCCTTGAATATAGTTAATCAAAATATTATCACAACCTCCATGAGAAGACACTCGCTCTAGAGGACATCTCTCTATAAGGGACAGTTTTCATTTCCAAAATTACAATTTTTATTATTTAGCAACTCTCCGGTAGGAGGACACCTCTTACTAAAGGACAATTTGGCTCTGCAATTAGGTGTCTTTTACAGGGAGGTTCTACTGTTTGTTTAAATAGGTAATTTAAATAATTATGATATTATTTATTTTTTATTATTTTCTTTGAACATTTCGAAGATGGCAGCTTATATAAAGTCTAGAAGACATCCTGCACGACCTATGGAGGGAGGGCACTCAAGTTACATAATCCAATCTTCATTTCCTGAGAGGAAGGACTTGGCAAACACTCGGATATCACGTGACTCGGGTTTCAGGAATCTACAGGATGCGAGAAAACAAACATCTGGTGGAGATTGATTAGTTTGGCAGATTGTAACAATAACTCGTGGATTTCCCTGATATCTGTTCCATTATAATTTCTTAAATGATCATTGACTCTTGGGGTTTTTCTTTTCTTAAGAATTGTGAAATTCATATGGGGTTGTGCGAGGAGAAATGCCTAGAATAGTTCAAACCACAGTGGACCAGCTACTCCAATTTGACAGAGCTAAGATACAAAACTCAACTCGTTTTATTCACTACCAATCTCTAAGTAGCTCCTTTATGACGGAGGACTACTTACTATCAAACCTCCCTTTGAAAGATAAACGATTTATAGCCCGTAAAAGGATTCTATGGCTACTTTCGCCGAGGATATCACGGGATTTTGGAACAGCGACCCTATAAATTGCTACTTCTGCAATGCTGTCATCCAAGACAATTTGGTCCATTATCTATTCCATTGCCCATTTCTTCAGGAAAAGAGACTGGAAATTCACGAAATTTCGTGACTAACTCACTATAATGAACAACATGTATATAAATTTTTTACTACTCTCCTGCTGGATAAAACATTTGTTTATAAATATATTTAAAATTTTTAAAGGCGATTGATAAAATGAGGGAAGTGCTCAACTCCACAGAAAACGGCTGATTGCTCCCCTCCCCTCTAAATTGCTTTTCCTCCTCACTTATGTCCATATACTACTCTGATCAAAAAGTGTCGACACTTTGCTCATAAAATCCTGAAAACTCAATATATTTTCTCCCGGTTTGTGGCAAACGCAAGCGTCGCCCTTGGCTTGGAGACCTGCTAATTTTCAAAAATTACGCGCCACAACAGCGCGAGCAGCGGCTGTTCGAAGTGAAGCCATTTTGTCCGTGCTTCGATTTCGTTAGTCACCGAAATGGAGGATCAACGAATTTGCATCAAGTTCTGTGTGAAAAACGGATTCAAGGGTGCCGAAAATTTTTGGATGTTGCAAACAGCCTACGGGGATGCCGCCATGAGCCGAAGACGAGTTTTCGAGTGATACAAGCGCTTCAAGGAGGGTCGGGAAGAGACCGCCGACAACGAGCGTTCCGGGAGACCGTCCACATCAACCACGCCTGAAAAAGTGGACAAGGTGTTGGAACTGGTGCGTGAAGACAGACGAATAACTGTCAGGGGAGGTCGCCGAAGAAGCAGGGATATCATTCGGGTCACTCAATCGATAATGAAGGACATTTTGGGAGTGAGAAGACTCAACGCCGTTCTCGTTCCCAAAGATTTGACTTTTGATCAAAAGAACGCTCGGAAAGAAAACGGCCAGTCTCATCTCGAAGCGACAACCGACGACCCCGAATTGCTGAAAGAGGGTCATTACTGGAACGAAACATGGATTTACGGCTTTGATTCGGAAACTACCCAACAGGCATCAGAGTGGCGCTTCAAAATTGAGCCGAAACCAAAGAAAGCGAGGAAGGCTCCCAGCAAAGTCAAGGTGATGTTGACGGTGTTCTTCGACTACCAGGGCATCGTTCATCATGAATTTCAACAACAAGGCTCTACAATAACTGCTGACTCCTACCTGGGAGTTTTGAGACGATTGAGGGAAGCGATCAGGCAGAAACGGCCGGAGCTGTGGAGGAGCAAGTCGTGGATCCTCCACCACGATAACGCGCCAGCGCACACAGCCCTCGAAATATCGAAGTTCCTGCAGGACCACTCAACCTCTGTGTTCCCCCCAACCCTCCCTACAGTCCCGATTTGGCCCCTGCGACTTCTTCCTCTTTGGAAAGCTCAAAAAAAAGTTAAAGGGTCGAAAATTTCAGAGCATAGAAGAGATCAAAGTGGAATCGAAGAAGGCCATGAAGGCGATCCCGAAAACAGACTACCAGAGGTGTTTTTTCCGACTGGAAAAAAGGTGGCTGAAGT
>CP092879.1:38215712-38314816 GCA_030710605.1 Cordylochernes scorpioides
TTTCTAAGAATGAATCAAAGCTAATGGCGATGAGTTTATTTATTTGTGTGGTATAATTTTGGCAAGCTTTCAGAATATGACGTCCTTCAACAGGTTAATGTCCAAGAAACTAGATCTTTATATATATATTATGATGCATTAGCGCGCCATCTGTTATCAAAATTCGAAATTATTATAGACGCGTATGATTCTTTTAAAAATAAAACAATTTCTACAGCCTTTACTGCAATGGATGGAATGGGCCCTCCCATTAATTTTTTCATTACAGTAAGGACAGTAGAATTGTTTTATTTTGAAAAAATCATACGCGTCTATAATAATTTCGAATTTTGATATATATGTCATAATTGATATAATATCAAGATGTATAATTTCTTTTCGCCAAAATAAGTATGTAAATATGTTAAGCTTGTGTTAAAATGTAAATATGAAAATTCATCCATCTATTAAAAACTGTATAAAAATAACGTGGCAAACATCGTGGGTGAATGATACGGCACGTCGCGGGTGCGCTAATAAATTGGTTGGAACTATTTATTGCATGCATAACGGTTTCACCATTCGATCACGAAATATATATATATATATATATATATATTTAAAATAAAGAAGGCATCTCCTGACCACGAGCACATGTGCTTTTTAGATGGCAGAGCGCCATCTAGTGGAGCAAAAAAAAACTAAACGTTTATTTAGCTTGCTCCGTGATATTTGGCCAACCCAATTTCTTGATAAATCAAGAAAAGCCATCCACGAACGCGTTTCGCGCTGTTGGCGCTCGTCAGCGTGGAGTAGGCTGTAACCACTGCGACCAAAAATATTTTTGGTCCCAGAGGCTTCTCGAGAAATCAAGAAATGGGTATTTAAGGCCAAATTTGCGTAAAGACGCTTAACACATGAAATATATATATACTGTGTAGATAGATGGAAATTTTTCCGGGAGGAAATTGATCTAAAGAGACAAGGATCGCCTCTCCCGTCAAAGTAGACGTCTAAAACCAGACGCCATATATATATGTGGCAATATAGTGGTAAATGTGTTGAAGAGAGAAATAATCACACGACGAGTTGTTAGAGCAATCATCCAGGCAGCCAGCCGAGAGAGAGCGAGCGAGACGTTATCTGCTGAACGACTGTTTTCCCTGTGTACACAACCGGGGGGGGGGGGGGCTAACCAGGATAGTCGCCAGGTGGTGACGCCCCCCTCAGGAATGTGGCCAAAAAATGGTCGTTAGTTAGTTGTCTAAAGTGTCTCGCTTTAGCGGCCCATTTCTCTCTCGTTGGCTGTTGGTTTGTTTTATTAATCCTGGAAGAGCATATATTATGACATATGGCCCCCGTTGAAGAAGGCTGAACATAGTTTAAGTATATTTAAAGCTGGTGAAGCCAGGAATAGAGAAAATAATTTTACAGTTAAAATTAGTTAAGGTAATGGTGACATAGTTTTATGTAAATAAAATATTGTATAGTACACAAGTAAATATTATTTACAAGCAGTTTTACAACACCGGGTAGTTTGACATTTAAGGAAATCTTTGAAAATATCAAGGTTATAAAAGGCTATATACAACAAAATCTAATGTACTATAAGGGAAGTGATATGGAGGAGTGTGAACAACGAGAAAAAGAGTCACATACATATGGTGAAATTCTGAAGATCATTAAGACTGGGGAACTCTACACTTTAAGATATTTTTCAGGCGGACATGGCAAGGAGAAACTTGTCATGGGCTTTCTATGCTATAAGTGTAGAGTACGAGAAATGAGATTGAGGTTGACAATTGTGTGAGCTCAGGACTGAGGTAAATATAAAACTACATACAATATTAGAACCTCGGCGAACAGAGCGATGGGAGACTTGCCCTGGGCCAATCTAACTTATCTATGTAGTTACTTGTGTAGCGAGTTCGAGGGGAAAAGTCCCGTGTGTAGGTGAGGAAGTCGAAGGGACTTATATTTAATTTTCGAAGATAAAATAGTTCTAGATGCAAAGGTAGAATATAGGCGGACAGAGCGAGGGGAAACTTGCTTTGGGCCAATCTAACTTATCTATGCAGTTACTTGTGTAACGAGTCCGAGGGGAAAAGTCCCGTGTGTAGGTGAGGAAGTCGAACGGACTTATATTTAATTTGCGGAAAGTATGCGCGCACAGTGCCAAAAATTGGGACGAGGACTGCGTTGTCCGTTACAAGTGACAAGCTGCTCGGACACGAGGTGTTTGAACCGTCGTGGGAGCTTGTGCAAGGCGATGATTTCGCGGTGGGTTGAAAGTAAGACCCATGTCTGCGCGAAATGATGACGGACCGGACAAAATCAGCGACGATGTTTAACGTACCTCCGTGGGAAATATCGGAGGTAGGCTATATCGTGCTGGTTTGAACAAGGGACAAACATAGATTTGAAGACAGGGTCCGTGTGGCGAACGTGTGGCGCAAGAAGAAGAAGCGAACTGTGTCGCCCGATGCAGATTGTTCAAGTGCGAACAAAAAGGAGTTGATAAATACCTAACAGTTAGTCAATCTGCATCCTGTGACGAACACACCATTGGCTAGATGGTGTGGGTCGGTGGATATGCTAGAGATGAACTGCGAAATATATTATCATAAATGAAGGGTGAAGATTAGAATTTTGAAATGGCAATATAGAAGTTCGATAATTGATTAATCAATAATTCTCTATAAAGGTCCTGAGCTGGTATAAGGTTAACAAAGTTGTAAGAATGAGAGGGGCATTAAGGGGAAGATAGATAAGAGTCACCAAGGGTTGGTTGTAAGCAAGGTTCACGTGGTGGTTGGAATTCTTCGATGCCTGAATTACAGGGTGAATTTTGAATCGATTAGGGAAAGAAATTATTTTTCGTGAGCCGTGCTTACAAGTAGGAGAGGTCATATACAAATAGACATACAAAATTTTAGGTGCTGGAGGATATTTTTATAAATAATTTGATTATGAAAAATATATTGTTAATAGTAAAAATCGTAAAGCGTTAATAGGTAGAATTCCAATTTTTTTTTTAAGAGTTTTTTTTTTTAAGAGTTACGTTAAAAATGGAAATTATTTAATTAAAATAACGATTGTTAAATTCTACTGGTAAGGTAACTAATTAAATGAGTTACAAATATCTAGATAAATAGTAAAGAGCATAAAATTATTGTTAATAGGCATGGAGAGAATAAATGGAGCTAATTTTGTAAATATTGGGACAATTTACAAGGAATGACTTATTTAAAGAATGAATGGAAGGGGTAAAACAATTTCACTTACAGGTTATGCTGGTTTAGAGAGCAGGTAAGTTCATTGAGATTCGGGAGAGTTCTGTCTGTGACACTGAGCGTACCAGTGTTGTACATCACAGTAGCGGCAGGGATATGGCGGAGTCTTGTCCATGATGATGGAAGGTGTCCTGCTCTGGCACGGTGGTCGTTCTTGGGTAGATCTAGTGCTGGAAGAAGTGTGTGGCAGCTCCATCTCCGTCGTAGGTGAATACTTCTTCGGGATCACGGTTCAAAGGTTGGCGAAGAAGGGGTTGAGGGCTCGAAGAGGAGTGGTTACAGTTGAGTTGGGTTTGGCCGATCATCGTGGCTTGGCTTCTTGTTCTTCATACTCCGGTATATGAGGGATTTGCTTCCCGGCCAGGTCTTATCCTGTCGACTTTTCAATGTGGCAATATAGTGGTAAATGTGTTGAGGAGAGAAATAATCACACGACGAGTTGTTAGAGCAATCATCCAGGCAGCCAGCCGAGAGAGAGCGAGCGAGACGTTATCTGCTGAACGACTGTTTTCCCTGTGTACACAACCGGGGGGGGGGGGGCTAACCAGGATAGTCGCCAGGTGGTGACGCCCCCCTCAGGAATGTGGCCAAAAAAATGGTCGTTAGTTAGTTGTCTAAAGTGTCTCGCTTTAGCGGCCCATTTCTCTCTCGTTGGCTGTTGGTTTGTTTTATTAATCCTGGAAGAGCATATATTATGACATATATATATATATTTATTTGGAAAAATAGATGGCGTCTAGTTTTGACGTCTATTTTGACGGGAGAGGCGACCTTTGTCTCTTTATATATATATATATATATATATATAAATGTTTGTATGTTTGTTTGTCTGTCTGTATGACCCGTATACAAATTCGCAGTAGTTCACTAATTCAAACCAAAACTTCCATACATAGGTAAAAAATAACGGGGATGACGATAGGCTATTTTAAAATATATATAAATCATTTATTAAAACTATATATTCAAATTATTCAACTTAGCTCACGAGCAGCGTCCTCTAGAACACTCAGGCGTCGACGGCGGCGCGCGACGATTGGCTGCCGGCGTGCACGTGACCTCCTTGTGCGGCGGTCGCGTGGGCCCTCGCGACAGCCATGCGCGCACAGGGAAGTCACGTGAACGCCGGGAGCCAAGGGCCCCGCGCCGCCGTGCTATACCTGATCTAATTCAGCGTTTAAAATAACTGCTCTTGCTATATTTTGCTATGTTTTATGTAACTTATAATACATTATAAAGGACTGCGGTGTGTGATTATAAACAATACTTAAAATTATACCGCATAAGTTTCTTTTCTACGAAAAATCAACATTTATTTTAAAGAGAAATATTTACTATTTCTAACTTTGTTGAATGAAGTATGAGAGGGTGAAAATATGAAGAGTAATGGCGAACGGGAAAAATAAAAGTGTCCAGGGGCGGGAACCCACAACCTTCTGCTTACCGGGCAGGTGCCATGTCCACTAGGCTACCCTGGACGTTATTTCTCCGTTCGTAAATAATACTTAAAGTAACTTATAATACATTATAAAGGACTGCGGTGTGTGATTATAAACAATACTTAAAATTATACCGCATAAGTTTCTTTTCTACGAAAAATCAACATTTATTTTAAAGAGAAATATTTACTATTTCTAACTTTGTTGAATGAAGTATGAGAGGGTGAAAATATGAAGAGTAATGGCGAACGGGAAAAATAAAAGTGTCCAGGGTTCCCGCCCCTGGACGGGGCGTTGCCCGGGTCATTCGTCTTATTTATATATATATATTATTTATATATATATATATAAATTATAAAACTATTTTAGAGGCGTAATATTCTTTTAAAATAAAACAATTTCTACTGTCCTTACTGCGATGGAAAAATTAAAGGGAGGGCCTGGCTCATCAGTGGTGAACCGCTGGGAGGGTTCACCACTGATGAGCCAGGCCCTCCCTTTAATTTTTCCATCGCAGTAAGGACAGTAGAAATTGTTTTATTTTAAAAGAATATTACGCCTCTAAAATAGTTTTATAATTTGATAACAGATGGCGCTCTAGTACATCATATATTATTTATATATTGAAATATTGAATGTTTGTATGTTTGTTTGTCTGTCTGTTTGTATGTCCGGTATACAAATTCGCCGTAGTTCACTAATTCAAACCAAAATTTCCATACATAGGTAAAAAAATACGGGGAAGACGATAGGCTATTTTGAAAATATATAAATCAATTATTAAAACTATATATTTTTAGTCAGAAAATGATGATGACGATATTGCTGTATCATGTTTGATTATCAGATACAAAATTATATCGGGAAAAATTCCAAAAAGCAGAGACCACGGGTGAAACCAGTTCATTATTTTGTACGCAGGAACAAAATTCTAACAGAAAAACATTCATTCGAGCAGAAAACAAAAGCCAGATCATCTTTCTTAAAAAATATCGCTTCTCAGACACAAAGTTTGGAGCGGGACGTTTCACAAGAGTGACATTCACGGCGCCAATTTATAATTGTAACGAATAGTATTTGAATAAAAACATTTAATCGGGTAAAACCCGGGCGTTGCCCGGGTCATTCGGCTAGTATATATATATATATAGACGAATGACCCGGGCAACGCCCGGGTTTACCCGATTAAATGTTTTATTCAAACACTATTCGTTACAATTTTAAATTGGCGCCGTGGATGTCACTTTTGTGAAACGTCCCGCTCCAAACTTTACAGTCAGATTAGTTACGATATAAATCTTCAAATCGAGCGAGCGTCTATAAATATTTCGATTTAGATCAAGTATTCTAATTATTAAGCGAACTATTACTAATAAAATTTTGAGAAGATTTCTATTTTAAACGTATTTATAACCTTGATAGAGGGCGCTGTTCGTGAGCTAAGTAGAATAATTTGAATATATAGTTTTAATATTTAATTTATATATAATTTAAAATAGCCTATCGTTTTCCTCGTAATATTTTTTACCTATGTATGGAAATTTTGGTACTGTAAAAAAAACTTTGCTTCAATAATATATTAAAAAAAAAAAAAAAACACCCAGGCTAAGTTTCGAACCAAGGTTGTGGAAATACGAAGCCGCACACCTAACCATTAAGCTACGCTTGGCATCATAAACATTCGCATGTAAAGCTTTCTAATTTCTAACGACCTTTTTGAAATGGGTTTTTGAAACATGGAAATTATAATACTTCAAATAAATAGAAATAGAGTGAACACAAATAAAACATACCAAATATTTCGAATTAGAGCAGTTATTTTAAACGGCGAATTAGATAAGTTATATCTAAAAATGAAAATATATAAATAAATAAAACCTACCAAATATTTCAGAATTAGAGCAGTTATTATATAAATATTTATATTATATTATGAACGGAAAAATATGTCCAGGGTAGCCTAGTGGTCATGGCATCTGCCCGGTAAGCGGAAGGTCGTGGGTTCGATTCCCATCCCTTGACACTTTTTTTTATTTTATCCATTCTGACCAAAATCTATCCGTGAACTTCACACAGTGAACTTCACACAGACAGAATAAGGCAATTACATATACACTAGACGAATGGCCCGGGCAACGCCCGGGTTTTACCCGAGTGCGTATATATTTTAAAAACGTTTTAATTCAAATACTATTCGTTACAATTATAAATTGGCGCCATGGATGTCACTCTTGTGAAACGTCCCGTTCCAAACTGTGTGTTTTTAAAATGTTTTAATTAAAATACTATTCGTTACAATTATAAATTGGCGCCGTGGATGTCTCTCTTGTGAAACGTCCCGCCCCAAACTGTGTGTGTTTTGAAAATATAAAAATAAAAATGTGAACGGAAAAATATGTCCAGGGTAGCCTAGTGGTCATGGCATCTGCCCGGTAAGCGGAAGGTCGTGGGTTCGATTCCCATCCCTTGACACTTTTTTTATTTTATCCATTCTGACCAAAATCTATCCGTGAACTTCACACAGACAGAATAAGGCAATTATATGAGTAGATATATAAGTATTGGAATCCCATTCAATAAAGTAAGCAAAAATACGAGAATCACGGGACGAGTGTCTTTTGTACGAAGATTTATTTTAAATCGCTCAAGCTTTCGGGCTGACCGGCCCTTCTACAGGAGACAAGTGAACATATGGCACATCGGGGTACTATATAGTGATGGGACTATTTACATATTCAAAAATTTTTTAATTTTTTTTTTAAACTTTTTATAGGGATTTTGCATATCTAAGCAACGTTGGGAGGAATAATTAGCATAATAGTAAATTAGGGACAGAAGAAATTGACATGTATGATAATAGATATTGAATATAGTAGAGCCTGTAATATCTTCTACTGTCTATGAGAGAGGAGGGGGGGGGGGGAATCCGCACAGATGGAGGATACAAGGCTATGGGAACAGGGATTGGTAGGATTCAGGGAGGTCGATATGTCTATTGATGGCATGGAAGCCCTGGGAAACGAGAGCTTCCAAGGTGAGGCGCTGCTGCTTGTTGTATATGCGGCTATAGTGCACAGATGGATTGGCCAGGTCGAAAGAGTGGTTGGCGGTTCGGATATGTTGGTATATAGCTGATTTCTCATCTTGTCTGGAGATGTTTTTTCTGTGTTCCTCGAGTCCCGTGATTCTCGTATTTTTGCTTACTTTATTGAATGGGATTCCAATACTTATAGTTCTATACCAAGTTATGAACCCGCCTTCCATTAACATCGACCACTACTTGATTGTCTTCCGCCGCAAGTCCCTGAAGCTTGCCACATGGAGATGCCATCTCGACTTCAACAAACGTTGCGTGGCCCTGGATTTCATTCCCCCGTCCTTGAGAGTAAAAGACCTAGTTGGCAACTCACATTCACAGAGAGCTATATCCGATCTACAGAAACGCCTCCTCCACGCCAGAATACAGGGATGCCACTCCAACATACGCTTTCTGTCCAAAACCCTCAAACAGCTCGCATGCATCATCTCCCAGACAATCCCCCTAACCAGTTGACCCACATCATATCCAATATAACCGCAGAAGTAAAGCGTCTACAGAAGAATATAAGAATCCGACACGATAAAAAAACTCCGCTACTGGTCAGTTAAATTTCGTCTACAACTCCATGACACCGACCATTCCTCCAATCTCGTTAACCTCTCCTCAACGGTTCTCACTCCCCAGGAAACTACCCTTCTAAGCAAAGGCCTCAAGTTTAGACCTGTCTCTAGGCCAGATCCCCTAAAAATCATCAGTGCTGTTGAAGCTGGCATCCGCAACCTTAATAATTCAGACAAATATAAAATACGCCACACAGTCTCCAACATACTGAGCCTCCCGTTCGCCCAACCCCGTGCCTCCCCACTTGAATTCGATATCATCCGAAAATTACGGCAGAAAAACCATTTAGCCATTATGCAATCAGATAAAGGTTCCCAAACAGTCATCATGAATACTAAAGATTATAAAGAAAAATTACAGGTTGTTCTCGCCGACATCTCCACTTTCAAACCCATCTCTGCCCAAAACAGATCCACCATATACTCCTCCGTCCGAAAAGAACTCAACCGTCTGAAAAGAAACCAGATCATTTCACCAGAAGAACACAAGTCCTTTCTCCCTGATACCGCTACCGAATCCTATATATATGGCCTGCCCAAGCTCCACAAGCCCGGAATTCCGTTAAGACCAATCGTGGCCCACTTCCTATCCCCCATGGCTCCAGTCTCCAAGTTCATTTCGTCGTTCCTCTCGTCCCTCCTGAAAGGTACTCCTTCCCTTACTTCCATTACCTCCACCAGTACTTTCATTAATGATGTGCATGGTACTCCTCCTTGTCCGAACCTCGTCATGGTTTCATTTGATGTAGTATCCTTATACCCCAGCCTTCCCCATGATTTAATTATAGACTCCCTCAGGTCCTTTCTAGTTGATCCCCATGTCGATTGCCATACCTCCTCCAAAATTATAGAACTCACCCATCTTTGTTTACAATCCTCAGTCTGCTCCTTCAACTCCCAGTTTTTTCTACAGATAAAAGGGTCCCCAATGGGGAACCCTCTTTCCTCAGCTGCTGCTGAGATTGTTATGCGGTCTATAGATATGCAGATCACCTCAGATTTTCCATCCGAAATCCGCCTTTGGCGTAGATACATAGATGATGTGTTCTGCATATGCACAAAAAGCCAGGTTGAAAATATCCTCTCAAAACTCATTAGTTACCATCCTGACCTTTCCTTCACCCATGAAACCGAAACCTACAACGCCCTCCCATTCTTAGACTTCCTAATCATCCGGACCCCAACCAGATACCCCCCCCCCCCCCCACTCCACAGTACATTACAAGAACTCGTTCAGACCCAATTATATTCACTTCAACTCCTTCTGCCCCCTAAGTCACAAAATCAACACCGTCAGAACCCTATCTAAACGAGTTCACACCCACTGTTCCACCTCTTATTTCAAAACCATGGAAACCAATAGAGTCATAGCCAATCTCATAAAATTCCAATACCCGAAGTCTTTCATATTACGCCATTTCCACAACCCCAACCACACCGCTTCCAACCCCATATATAAATCCATATGTGTCCTCCCATATTCCCCCACTAGCTCCTCCATAGCCTCCATAAGCAAGTTTGGAGTCGGGACCCTGTACTCCAACTCTCCTAACATCAGCTCCCTCATTAGGAACCCAGATACGAAAAGCAATAGCCCATATAACCCATCTCTCTTGTCTGGCTGTGTCTACTCCATTCCCTGCGCTGACTGCGATGTTGTCTACGTTGGTGAGACGGGCAGGAGCGTAGGGACAAGACTCGAGGAACACAGAAAAAACATCTCCAGACAAGATGAGAAATCAGCTATATACCAACATATCCGAACCGCCAACCACTCTTTCGACCTGGCCAATCCATCTGTGCACTATAGCCGCATATACAACAAGCAGCAGCGCCTCACCTTGAAAGCTCTCGTTTCCCAGGGCTTCCATGCCATCAATAGACATATCGACCTCCCTGAATCCTACCAATCCCTGTTCCCATAGCCTTGTATCCTCCATCTGTGCGGATTCCCCCCCCCCCCCCCCTCTCTCATAGACAGTAGAAGATATTACAGGCTCTACTATATTCAATATCTATTATCATACATGTCAATTTCTTCTGTCCATAATTTACTATTATGCTAATTATTCCTCCCACAACGTTGCTTAGATATGCAAAATCCCTATAAAAAGTTAAAAAAAAAAAAAATTAAAAAAAATTTTTGAATATGTAAATAGTCCCATCACTATATAGTACCCGATGTGCCATATGTTCACTTGTCTCCTGTAGAAGGGCCGGTCAGCCCGAAAGCTTGAGCGATTTAAAATAAATCTTCGTACAAAAGACACTCGTCCCGTGATTCTCGTATTTTTGCTTATAAGTAGATATATATGTAGATATTTACATAATTAGAATTTTTTTTAATATTAACTTTTTATAATAACTTTTTATTAACATTGAGATAGAAATTTGTTTATTCCCGGCCACTCCGACCACCCAAAAATCTGGAAATTTGTAAATTTGAATTGTTCATTGGACTGAGCAAGTGTTAGAAGTTTCATACTTCTATGCTATCTATAAGCATATTAAAATTAAATTTTTAATTTTGAAAGGCAATTTAGAAATTGGTCCGTTCCTGGCCATTCTGATAACCGAGAAGTCGGAAAATTTGTCAACTTGTATCGTCATCAGGTTCTAATAAATGTACATAATTTGATATTTTTACATGCTCTAGAAGTATACTAAAAATCGATTACAAGATTTGTGGACGGACAGACAGACATGGAAGCAAGTTAAATAAAACGAACTTGAACAGACACAACCCAACCTCTAATGAGAAACCACTTTCAGGAGAGTCCAGATGTATTTATATTCTAAATCGTTGTTTGACAAAATTTTACTAAGGAGATATTTGATATCAAATCAAATAAATATCAGATCATTCAGTCTCTAAATTATTAACCTAAATTATATATGTCATAATTTGTATATAATTAAATGCAACCCCGACCCACTATGTATGTACCATGTATGATTTTCAAAGACTTAATAAAGAACAAGGTAACTGGAGGGAAGCAAGTAACATTAAGATATAGGAAGTAGACCTAAGACTGGCACGACTATTCTGGGCACCCCTGTGTCAATATTGCAGGGGCAGAGACCGGAAGTTATAAATGTTGAAGCTAACACCCAATATTTCCGGCAAAGACAGGACGTATCTAATATCCGTCGAAGCTATAAGCGTCAAGCCACCCAACACTTCCTGACGAAATCGGATATACCAGGCAGGGCACATCTTTCATCAAGGAGAGCCGCGGGCCAATCAGAAGATAGCTCCTTAAGTAGGTCAACCAATAGGAAAAGATCATGTGACATCTCTCGACCAATCATAGAGAAACGGAGTCTTGGTGTTAAATCGAAACGCCAAGGATGGGCAGTTAGGTTTTCGCTCTCATAGGAACAACACCTGCAATAGCGACTTGGCTCCCACCGAGTTCGGATCAGCCTTCGACTTGCTCCCACCAAGGTAACATCTGTTCTAGAGATCTCTCTCTCAGCTCAGCTCATAGCTATGTCAATCACCGCCATGTGATCAGATAAGGAACAATCAAACCCGCTCCTTCTCAAACCTTCTTCCCTCCAACCCGTTGCCTTTATTTTCAAACTCAATCACGTGTCCTGATTATTCCTAACTGTGTGCTTCACTTACCACTCAACGACTGCGCTTCAACCAATCCTCACTATTCAAATCCAACAACAAGAAACCCCGCAACGATATTGCCACAGAACGGTTAAGTCGACAGGATTCTACAACAGTGTAATACATCAAATATTATAGTGTAATAACAATTGCATCATCATATTACACATAAGTCGACAGGATAAAGATTATGGAACTTAATCAGGATAAAGAATATGGAGCTTAATCAGGATCAAGATGGAAATTAGCCCAGACACCAGCAAATCAAACGACAATGACAAAACCAACGGAAAAGAAGCGGGCAAGCGGCGAGGCGACCAGGCGCCTTCTAGCGGCCATCATATGGCAGATGACCGTGGCCATCCGACGTGTCAACGCCCCACAAAGTGAGACGGAATTCCGGAGCGCCATTCCCCGGGGAGGACGACGGACACAACCCCCACCAACCCCAGGCGAGTGTCACCAAGGCCGGACACCGACCACCGAGGAGTCATCCACCGCCATGCCGTACACAGTCCCCGAAACCAATCCACGCGATCCGGGTCAGCACAAACGATCCCAAAATGATCTTCCAGTACCGGACTTCACTTCAATTTCACGGACGGTGCGAGCAGTCCCGAGCCCCAAGCCAACCACTCCAAACCAAGGCGTCCCAAAGGAGACCTGTTGAACTGAGGTAGGCACCCACCCTATGCCGTCAAGGAATTGACTTTGAACTTCTATCTAACCTACCTACCCCTTTAACCATATCTAACCTTTGTACTCAATGAATGCACGCACGGGCTAGATCAAACCTGTCCGAAAGGACTCGCACTACAATCAAATTTGTCACACAGGACAACCCTTGCCTGCATTCATTGACCCCACTACCATGTTTATCACTCAACCCAATTATCAATACTATATGCCCTCAAATACAAGCCACAAAGGCTTCAACCCTCACCATGCCCAAAAAAAAAAACGTGTCAGTACAGCCCACACACTTACCACACAAAATCCATGCATGACCATACGCCGCCAAGCCATAAAAATGTACCTCACAACAATCCCACAAACGTATTTAGCAACAATCACGACATTCACGACAACAATACACCGACAACATCCATCCAAAGGACGGTTTTCATGCTAACAAACACGCACAACCCGCCCAACAAGCGCGACACTCGCGCCAAAAGACGACAACCACCAACAAACGCATGCACCGTCGTTAGTAACAATCATCTCGTCTACCCAAAACACAAAAAAATGTTCACCTTAAAAGGTACCATATACTCTAACAATAGAAATTTCGATATATGACTTTAATAAATTTGTTGTTCATAGTGAGAACAGGTAAAATTTTGTACAAACAAGGATTTCGCGTGACACCTTTTCATTCACAATTTTTTTTCTCGATTCGTGTCACAGGTCACCCACAAAACTTTTTCACTTCAGGCCACAGACGCCTTTCACCAAGCCTGTGACACGTCTCTCACTCAAAGCGTGTTCACGTCGTAAGCCTCATTTCTCACTCAATTCCACCCTAATGCCACTGAATAGCATTTTTTACTAAAGTCACAACGACCATTCGATTTAATAAATGGATACAACGTCCGGATCTTCAAAATACAAATAATATCGAAATTACACCAACTCATCTCTCCACAATGTTATTGACAGAACATGACACAAGACATCGTCAAACAAGTAAAACCCACAAACAAAACAAAATTTCGTACACAAAACATATCACACACGCAACGCAACCAATGCCGAAAGTAAAAGATTCAATTATAAAAAACAATTAGGCCGACAGGAAATGTAGAAGCAAGGCAGATGTCTTCCCGCGAAGAATAAGGACGTCGCCGTGACTCCAATTACGCAAACAATGGGTGGATAATTTTAGGATCGGACCTCGCGTCCCCGACGTCCCGCTTCCGGCATCCCATTACAAGGCCCCGCTCATCCAAATTAGGTCACCGCTCCCCCGCACGCCTCGTTTCCGATCTCCAATTACTTCGGACCCCTCTTCTACCAACACGTAAATTTAGGTCACCGTTCCCCGCACAGATTTCTCTCTATATATCGCCAGTTTTGGATCCCAATTCAAACTACATATCGATTTTTACAGTGTAGTCAATTCAACTGTCACTCGGAAATCTAAAAAAGGTACAAGACGTCACAAACATTTAAAGGAGTCATACGCCCATCATAATTGATCCAATACTTTACAAACTTTCAAAAAAACGCTACACCTTCCATCTACACATAAATTACACATCCACGAAACAACACCTAGAACTAGCTCACACATCTCTTACACAACCGACTTCTAACATTTTTTCACAACACACACACAAAGACAAAAAATTACACGTAAAGGTTATATAGATTTCCATGTCTCCTGTACACAGCATAAACGCACTTGAGGGCTAGAATCACGTTTTTCACCTAAGTGTCACTACAGATGAGACAAAAAAATTATAGGGCATAATTGAACAAGTAAAACATTTATAGGGCAAAATGGAGCAATCAATACATGTAGATCAGGGCATGTAGATACCAAAGGGTTCCAACCAATACACCTTATTGTTCATATCAATCATTTTCATTATTTTCTCTCAATTAAAATTTAAATATTTAATCAATTTAGCAATTTATTCAACTTATTATCAATTTTAATCATTAACTATCATTTTATTTACCAATTAGTTTATATTATCATTTTCATTTATCAATTATCATTCTATTTACCACTTGACTTATATTGCCACAACTCAATTATCAACGAAAACTCACTGACTTTCGATTAAACTAAAAACATTAAATCACCCTTTGTTGTTGAAATCTTTTTATTTTTCATTTTTCTTTTTTCCAAGCACTCTACTTTGATTTCGCTCAAAAAACTTTTATTTTATTTTTATTTTTGATTTCTCAAAAGACCTAATAGAATTCCCTCGGTCTCCATTCCCAATTCCGAGCTAGAATATAATTAGGCATTTTTCCTTTTTTTTTCTCACCACGCACCAAGCATTCACTTTGATTTCTTCCAACTTTTTATTTTTATTTTACTTTGATTTCTCAAAAGACCTTATGAAATTTCCTCGAATTCCTTTCCAAAATTCAAGCAAAAAAGTAATTAGGCATTTTTCCTTTTTTTTTCTCACCACGCACCAAGCATTCACTTTGATTTCTTCCAACTTTTTATTTTTATTTTACTTTGATTTCTCAAAAGACCTTATGAAATTTCCTCGAATTCCTTTCCAAAATTCAAGCAAAAAAGTAATTAGGCATTTTTCCTTTTTTTTTTTCACCACGCACCAAGCATTCACTTTGATTTCTTCCAACTTTTTATTTTTTTTATTTTTGATTTCTCAAAAGACCTAATAGAATTCCTTCGATTTCATTCCCAATTTCGAGCTAGAATATGGTTAGGCATTTTTCTTTTTTTTTTTTCTCACCATTCAACCAAATACATTCAATTTTGATTTCATTCAACTATTTTTATATTATTTTTATTTTGATTTCAAAGCCTAAATAGAACCCCCCTCGAATTCATTTCTTAACTCGAGTAGAATTCGTTTAGGCGCATTTTCTTTTCTTTTAATCCACTATGTACCATAACATTCCTTGATTTCTTACAATTAAAAATTTTTGATTTCTATTAATTATACTCAACCTATATCATCAACACCATTCTATTTTACTTTTATATTACCAGCAATGTTTGTATATAGCCCCTCCATACCCACAACTAATTTTCCCACAAAATTATTTTTCACTTTACAGAATTCTCTCAGGCTAACCCCTTCTTGAATTCTTCACATGTAGGGGGCGCATCTGTCATAATTTGTATATAATTAAATGCAACCCCGACCCACTATGTATGTACCATGTATGATTTTCAAAGACTTAATAAAGAACAAGGTAACTGGAGGGAAGCAAGTAACATTAAGATATAGGAAGTAGACCTAAGACTGGCACGACTATTCTGGGCACCCCTGTGTCAATATTGCAGGGGCAGAGACCGGACGTCTCTAGTGACCAGAAGTTATAAATGTTGAAGCTAACACCCAATATTTCCGGCAAAGACAGGACGTATCTAATATCCGTCGAAGCTATAAGCGTCAAGCCACCCAACACTTCCTGACGAAATCGGATATACCAGGCAAACATAAAAAGGGAATGGAGAGAGATTTTACAGAATTTTAAATTATGTAAATTCTTATGCCCTATATTTGTATAGATATATCTTTAAAATTCTATATAATCTCTCTCCGTTACATTTTTTATGTTTTAGTTTGCTGAGAAAGGGCTTGCTCGAAAGCTACTTTATACAATTAATAAAAATAGTTGTGGTGTCTTATATTTTTTGTAATTTGTCGAAATCCGCAAACCTGGGATAATGATAGTTGATATTTATTCCGATAGATGGCACAAGCCATCAGCAACTATCAGTTGCACGATAAGGAGATGCCTTTTTCATAATTTATGCACCTTATCCCAGTGCAATATCACATTTGTACTATTTTTTAACTTATATATTCAATTAAAAAGACATATATTGGATCAAAATATCATTTATTTTGCCAATATTTCAGTTATCTGAGCGCCAACCTTTATCAAGGTGTTATAACATATTAATGTGTGTCAACAACAAACTCAGCGCCACATAACGTCAACAGAATTAAGTTTTTTTTTTTTTTAATTCTGTTCACGTTATGTGGCGCTGAGTTTGCTGTTGACACACTTTAAAATGTTATAATACCTTGATAAAGGTTGGCGTTCAGCCAACTGAAATATTGGTAAAATAAATGATATTTTGATCCAATATATGCCTTTTTAGTTAAATATTTATTTATGGATTGCTCTATTTTGAAAACCTTATATATAGATATATTAAAAATGGCATATCCTGGCCAGGAGCACATGTGCTTTACAGAAGGCAGAGCGCCATCTGGTGGAACAGAAATCAACTAAACATTAATTTAGCCTGTTCCCTGATATTTGGCCAACCCAATTTCTTGATAAATCAAGAAAAGCCATCCACGAACGCGTTTCGCGCTTTTGGCGCTCGTCAGCGTGGAGTAGGCTGAACCACTGCGACCAAAAAAGAGTTTTTAGTCCCAGTAGCTTCTTGAAAAACCAAGAAATGGGTATTTAAGGCCAAACTTGCGTAAATTGGGAAACAAACGGTTTCTTAGATTTCTTTAGAGGATTTTAACGCGACTACTTGATTTCTACTCGCTAGGTAAGTTTTTCTATTGTATTGTATTCTATTGTATCAAAGTATTGTCTCTTTACAAAAAGGTATTTATACTGTTGATTCTAACCCTATTTTGGTGATGCAGGAAATGCCTAAAAAGCTCAAGTATCAGAAGGTTGATGGGTTCACTTTTAACGAAGCCTTTTCACCCGCAGCCCTGCGATCTGTCATGTCTTACAAGCCTCGAGATGACGATCTTTTTGTGGTGACCTTTCCTAAATGTGGGACGACCTGGATCAAGTATATCGTCTTCCTTATTTTGAACAAGGGAAAACCATTCGAGGATATGCAAGAATTTACCAGTCGAACTCCCTTTCTTGAACTTTGTGGCGCTGAAGTTGCAGAAACTATGCCACGACCTGGAGCCTTCAAGACTCACCTACCTTTCAATATTGTACCTTACTCACCTACAGCCAAGTATATCTATCTAACAAGGAATCCTAAAGATACCTGCGTCTCATTCTACTATCATACTAGAGATCTCAGGCTCTACGAATTTGATGGATCATTCGATGATTTCTTTGAGCTCTTTTACAATGGTGAGAATGATTGTGGCGATTTTTTCGATCATATTTTATCATGGTATACCCATCGTAATGACCCCAATGTCTTGTTAATGACCTATGAAGAATTGAAATTAGAAACTCGTAATGCCATCATGAAAATAGCAAGATTTATGGGGGATGAATATCATAAGATGTTAATTGATAATCAATATATTTTAGATAATGTGATTCATAATAGTTCTGCTGAGGAAATGAAGAAGAAATATAAAATCCAATATCCCGTATCCTCTCAAGAGACATTACCATCTGGATTAAGACATGTCCTCAAGTTTCAAGAAGAACGGAATTTACCTCCTTCCCCAGATTTCGAACTGATTCGTAAGGGAATCGTAGGGGATTGGAGAAACCACTTCAGTGAGGACCAAGCAAGAAAGCTGGATATTAAAACAAGAGAAAAACTATCAGGAACAGAACTACTAAAATATTGGCAGAGTCTGGATATCATTGATTGAATATATACACTCCTATCCGACTTCAACGATATGGGATTTAGTCGGTTCTTTATTTGGAGTCATCTTCATTATTTTCTCTTTCTATGATACACCTTTGAAACGTTTCACTTCAACTCTAATTACTCGATTACAATTAAACTATATACTAAAATCTTGTACGACCTTTTCTACAATCCTATAAAAACTGTCATAACCCCCGAACATAGTTATACTATAACCTATGCAACCTGAACTATTCCTTCTATCATGTAACTTCAGGATATTTACCATCATGACTTAAGTCTGGTCATCTACCAACAATGACTTTCCACGACCAAAATGTGTGGTTAGAGGCTTCCTGAGAAATCAAGAAATGGGTATTTAAGACCTAGTTTGCAAAAAATACGCTGTTCTCGTGAAAAATAATAATTATAATAAATAATACAGTAGAACCTCTCTTTAGCGGACACCCCGCTAAAGGACACCTCTCTACAAAGGACAGTTATCATTTGAAAAATTACCATTTTTACAATTTAGCAACTCTCTGGTAAGAGAACGCCTCTCCATAAAGGACAATTTGGCTCTGCAATTAGGTGTTGTCCTTTACAGGGAGGTTCTACTGTATATATATATATATATATTAATAATAAAAAAGGCATATCCTGACCATGAGCACATGTGCTTTTCAGAAGGTAGAGCGTCATCTGATGGAACAGAAATCAACTATTCATTGATTTAACCTGTTCCATGATATTTGGCCAACCCAATTTCTTGATAAATAAAGAAAAGCCATCCACGAACGCGTTTCGCGCTGTTGGCGCTCGTCAGCGTGGAGTAGGCTGTACCACTGCGACCAAAAATATTTTTGGTCCCAGTGGCTTCCTGAAAAACCAAGAAATGGGTATTTAAAAAAATACAAGATTAAAAAAAAAACTATTGTTTTTTCAAATATATATATATATAATCTCTCTTATATTAATTATTTTACAATATTTTATTGTTGGCGCTCGTCAGCAAATATCGATTAGAAGAATAGACCAGATAGTGTTGCTAGTGACAACAAGTTAGGAGAAACTCTATCTTCCTCGACATTAAATACTATTCCCCCTGATATAATTTCCCTAGAATGCCTACTGCAGAATGCTTATGTGATCCCAGGGACATTTCATAGGAATATAATAGGATATAATAGATGTTTTTAAGTGTTATTTTATTCTTCATATTTCTCTATCATTTTGATGGAATACGTCGTGGTCATTAATCTTTGGTTGCCAAATATTCACAAGAAACCAACAAATTGCGACAATATATAATACAGTAGAACCTCCCTGTAAAATACACTTAATTGCAGAGCCAAAGTGTTATTTAGGTAAAGGTGTCCTCTTACCGGAGAGTTGCTAAATTATAAAAATGGTAATTTTGCAAATGAAAACTGTCCTTTGTAGAGAGGTGTCCGCTAAAGGAAGGTTCTACTGTATCATTATATTTACGAAAGATTGACATCAAAATACCGTTTCAATAATTTAAAGAATTATAGAGTTAATAAAAATACAATAAATATCAATTGAGAGTTTTATCATTTTTATTTTTAACTAGCCGAACGACCCGGGCAACGACAGGGTTTTACTCGAGAGCATTTTCCATGTGTGTATGTATAAAAATGTTTTTTATTCAAATATTATTCGTTACAATTATATATTATGACCCAGCTTCACCCGGGATCTCCCCAAGTGAATGTTTGCCCAACGAATAATGCTTGAAATGAACCACTTATGGTATATAATACAAACAAAAAATTAATGTCAGCCATTTAAAATTAGCAATATGATACATTAGAGCACCATATGTTATATATAGAATAGAATTTTCTAATATCCTTTTTATTAGCTGATATCGATTTTGCTCTTCATTGGAAAATGGGTGCCATTGCCACGTTAGTCACCTTAGAAACGAACCAGAATTTGGTCGAATATTCCAAGGGTCCAGGGGAGACCGCAGGGAGGTGTGGTCGGACTTCTTCTCCCCCCCCTGAGTGGACATTGCTGCTGCTGTGATAGAGATGCATGGAGACATCTGAGGCTCTTCTGGGACACGACAACAACAACAACATTAGCTGATATAAACGGTTTATTTACAGAATATATGAAATCACAACCAAGGGGTTCATCGTACACAAAATCCATTAAACTAAATCTAGTTTAAAGCGTTCAATTACTTAAAATGAAATTATATTCTAACTTCACTTTGATAAACAACCAAAACTCTTCCAAGCAAAGTGTGTTAATAGTTTTCAATTAACTGAACCAATTATAAACTTAATTGCGTATATCGGGTTAATAAATTTCCATTTAAACTCAAGCTAATTCTGCAAATTAAAGGCAGTTTTTTGTGTTGGAAATAATTAGAATTTAAATATTAATTAAGCTAGGCTCTATTAATAGTTAATCATTAAATCAATAGAGATAAGCACCAGAAGACTGTTTATCCATCTACCATTAAAGATAAAAAATAGTTTTTTCTATAATAAGATGCGAAAAATTTCCACTCAAAAAATGTTAAGCCACTTTCCACACCACTCTCTTTTCATAAAAGAAAAGAAATACGATTTTCCATTATATAATTAAATCTCGTTTTAAATGAGAAAAGTTTGAAGTTATTAAAATGTTTTAAGGAAAAGAAAGTAATTGATGAGAAAGAGGAAAGTTATTTTTTATCATTTTAAAATGCCTATATAAATATGAAAAGCATATACTATTTTGAAAGCAAAAGAATATACGAATATTAAAAGCATATACTATTTAGATTATTTTGATTTAATATCGAAATATTTATAATACAATATAATATAATGCGGCTTATGATTGTAAAACGACATTTGAAAATTACCCCGCATGCGTTTCTTTTCAACGTAAAATAAAAATTTATTTTAAGGATAAGTGACGATTATTTCTAACCTTAGGGATGAGATATGAAAGGATGAATTGTGAAGAGTAATGATAAACGGGAAAATAAAAGTGTCCAGGGATGGGAATCAAACCCACAGTGTTCCGCTTATCGGGCAGATGCCATGTCCACTAGGCTTTTGAATTTTCGTTGAAAAGAAACACATGCGGGATAATTTTCAAATGTCGTTTTACATTCAAAATTTTGCCTTTAGTTTGTATAGTAATTCAAAATTTGACAATTTAAAACATCTTTATTGACTTCTAGTCATTATTTATAAAACAGCAATATTTACATCTTAATTCATCGATGGAGGCTCCACCACCTTGAGAGGGTCCTCGTTCAGACAAGGTCTTCTTGGTACCTTCCCAGTTCCACCATGAAGAAATATCTGTATATATATGTTTTAACAGACGCAAGGATGGCGTCATAATCAATGTCAAGTCTGAAAATCCAACTTTGCCGGTCGGGAGGCTGCTCGATAATGTAGTGAACCCAGAAACAAAGTCGAGGAAATAGAGGCATAAACATTCTGATCCACGAGGTACAAGGGTCATCTTCATGGTCTATGCTCATTATATTGTGTGTGCGAGAAGTGTGAATGGAATATAGTTACTTAAAATTTCTTCCACTTCATATCCTCTTCCTTAAATAGGATATATAAAAGTATAAAGTGTCCATTTGTATTATTCAATGATGTGTTACCTGCACGGGAGAACAATTGTATCTACTCAGAATTACTTTGATAAGTGTTGAAACTAGTTGGCATAGTTTTTTTGCATCGTTTTTTGCATAAGTCTTTTTGCATAGGTTTTTTGCATGTTTTTCTTTTGATGAAGAGATTCATTTGTTTAGGTTTGATTTTTGTAGTTTTTTATGTGGTTTGGTCACGTGCTTGGGACCCTATAAAAAGAAGGCGCGCGGAGAGGTTGATTAGTCTGAAAGGTAGAGCCTGCCGAGTAGCAGAGGAAGTAGTAGAGCCTGCCGAGTAGCAGAGGAAGTAGTAGAGCCTGCCGAGTAGCAGAGGAAGTAGTAGAGCCTGCCGAGTAGCAGAGGAAGTAGTAGAGCCTGCCGAGTAGCAGAGGAAGTAGTAGAGCCTGCCGAGTAGCAGAGGAAGTAGTAGGGCCTGCCGAGTAGCAGAGGAAGTAGTAGAGCCTGCCGAGTAGCAGAGGAAGTAGTAGAGTCTGCCGAGTAGGAGAAGAGAAGACGGGCGCGCGCAGTAAGAGTCTGCCGAGTGAGAGTCTGCCGAGTAAGAGTCTGCCGAGGTGAGAGTCTGCCGATCAGGAGAGAATCAAGGCCTAGAGTTCAAGTTAAAAGGCACCCTAGAGGATAAGGCCTGAGGCTCAAGGTAAAAGGCAGAAAATAAGGCCTAAAGTTCAAGGTAAAAGGCAGAAAATAAGGCCTAAAGTTCAAGGTAAAAGGCAGAAAATAAGGCCTAAAGTTCAAGGTAAAAGGCAGAAAATAAGGCCTAAAGTTCAAGGTAAAAGGCAGAAAATAAGGCCTAAAGTTCAAGGTAAAAGGCAGAAGATAAGGCCTAAAACTCAAGGTAAAAGGCAGGAAATAAGGCCTGAACTAAAGAGAAGATAAAGTACGTTGAAAGAAGGGAAGCTGAGTTCGGGCTTACCCGGATCGCTCGAGCCTGTTTGGACTGGAAATAGTTCATTTTGTATTTTATCTCATTGTGTAATAAAGCCTCATAATTATTTAAATCATCACTAAGGCTGATAATTTCCTCCAGAGTAACACCTGCCTATCGCTACCTCCATAATTTGATTTCTTGAATAGACTTATTAGTTTTTACATTTTTTGTTAGTTTTAACATTTGGTGAGCCGGACGCGATAGGCTTGGTGGTGAAATGGAGGAATTGAGCGAAATAAGAAAAGCTGCCATAGGCAAATTTACTGAGCAGGTCAATAGTTTAAATGCAGAGTTAAAGGATTCTTCCATTGAGAAAAATAGGATATATGCAAATTATGATAGGTTGGAATCTCTCCATTTGGAGCTGGTGGCATTGAATGAACAATGCCAAGGAATTTTATTGGCCCAAGAGGCTATTAGCGATGATGAGATAGATAAGGAATTTGAGGATTGTGAAATCTATATAATGGAAAGATTTTATTTAGCGGCTAGAATTCGCGTAATGCGTGAGCGGGAAAAGGATGCTCTTTCTACTGATGGTAAAAAGGGAGTTGAATTTAAAGAAGCAAATATAAAGGGAGACAAAGTCTCAAGTGATGAATGTCTATTAGAAATGGACTTTAATAAGGAAGAGTTGGAGCAAGAGGAAAATGCTAATGAAAATTATGAGGAGGCAGATTTAAAGAATAAAGAAGATTCGGAAGCTGAAACTAAGGGTAATAGAGTAAGGGATTCTGGAACTGCCATTAAAGGTTATGAATCGGTGAACAATTCTAGAGCAGTAGCTGAAGGCGCTGATCAGGTAAAGATTTCAGATGATGAAACTGAATCGATTTAGGATAATGAGGAAAAGGAGGAAAGAGTTGTCGAAGTTCAAGCATTGAGGAAATTGGTGGAAGCAAGACCAACTGGAGATACGGAATCTAAAATAAAGGATAATTATAAGGAAACAGAATCCCAAGATTTGAAAACCATAAATAAATCTGAGTATGCCGAGAATAAGGACGATAAATACAACAAGGGAAAAGATCATGATGGAAATGAAGCGAAAAATATAGATGAAGAACATTCTACAGAGTCAAAGAACTTGGAAGAAGTAAGGCGGATAGATGTAGAACAAGGTACTGATTCAAAGGTAGAAGAAAATATAGATGTAGGACAAGGTACTGATTCAAAGATAGAAGAAAATATAGAAGTAGGACAAGGTACTGATTCAACGGTGGGAGAAAAGCTAGATGTAGAACAAGGTACTGATTCAAAGGTGGTAGAAAAGCTAGATGCAGAACAAGGTACTGATTCAAAGGTGGAAGAAAAAATTATTGATACAAAGGATTGGTTGAATGAAGGGTTCATCGAAGGAGTTAATGAAAATCTACCTGAGGTAAAGGGACACTATTTGCCCCGTCACTTTTTGTTTAAGAGTGAGTCCAAAACGACGCCTATTCGGCCAGTATTTGACGCCGCTTCCTGTCGAGGACACAATGGACTATCCTTGAGGCGATATTTGAAGAGGAGACCCAATCTGCTGAGGAGAATTCCTGAAATAAGGATAGAATTTCGGGAAAATAAGTTCGGAATTTTGGCCGACATGGGAAGATATTTCAAAATGATATCCATCAAGGAGAACGATTGGGAATACCTCAGATTTCTTTGGAAGAAGAAAATGGACAACTGATGGTTTTTGGGCGGGAAATGGTTGTGATGACGATTTTAGTTGGGTGCCCCGTACCTCAAAATCCGGAAGAAAAGACAAAGGTGTCTACAGAGTGGCTGTCTCCCGAGCTGTCTCCAGAGTGTGTGACGGGAAGACCTGGTAAAGCTGTCTCCCGAGTAACGGGTGGCGGGAAGAACTGGTAGAGCTGTCTCCCGAGTAGCTATCTCCCAAGTAACAGGTGGCCAGGGATGGTTCCCGAGGTTTATAGAAACAGATATGGTGGTGAGATTAAGAGATCTGAAATATATATCTCTGGATGATGTGGCCATTGTATAAGGTTAATTTTGACAATAATACTTGTCAAAATTTGGTGGGAGGATGTTGAAACTAGTTGGCATAGTTTTTTTTGCATCGTTTTTTGCATTAGTCTTTTGGCATAGGTTTTTTGCATGTTTTTCTTTTGATGAAGAGATTCATTTGTTTTGGTTTGATTTTTGTAGTTTTTTATGTGGTTTGGTCAAGTGCTTGGGACCCTATAAAAAGAAGGCAGGCGGAGAGGTTGATTAGTCTGAAAGGTAGAGCCTGCCGAGTAGCAGAGGAAGTAGTAGAGCCTGCCGAGTAGCAGAGGAAGTAGTAGAGCCTGCCGAGTAGCAGAGGAAGTAGTAGAGCCTGCCGAGTAACAGAGGAAGTAGTAGAGCCTGCCGAGTAGCAGAGGAAGTAGTAGAGCCTGCCGAGTAGCAGAGGAAGTAGTAGAGTCTGCCGAGTAGGAGAAGAGAAGACGGGCGCGCGCAGTAAGAGTCTGCCGAGTGAGAGTCTGCCGAGTAAGAGTCTGCCGAGGTGAGAGTCTGCCGATCAGGAGAGAATCAAGGCCTAGAGTTCAAGTTAAAAGGCACCCTAGAGGATAAGGCCTGAGGCTCAAGGTAAAAGGCAGAAAATAAGGCCTAAAGTTCAAGGTAAAAGGCAGAAAATAAGGCCTAAAGTTCAAGGTAAAAGGCAGAAAATAAGGCCTAAAGTTCAAGGTAAAAGGCAGAAAATAAGGCCTAAAGTTCAAGGTAAAAGGCAGAAAATAAGGCCTAAAGTTCAAGGTAAAAGGCAGAAAATAAGGCCTAAAGTTCAAGGTAAAAGGCAGAAAATAAGGCCTAAAGTTCAAGGTAAAGGGCAGAAGATAAGGCCTAAAACTCAAGGTAAAAGGCAGGAAATAAGGCCTGAACTAAAGAGAAGATAAAGTACGTTGAAAGAAGGGAAGCTGAGTTCGGGCTTACCCGGATCGCTCGAGCCTGTTTGGACTGGAAATAGTTCATTTTGTATTTTATCTCATTGTGTAATAAAGCCTCATAATTATTTAAATCATCACTAAGGCTGATCATTTCCTCCAGAGTAACACCTGCCTATCGCTACCTCTATAATTTGATTTCTTGAATAGATTTATTATTTCTAACATTTTTTGTTAGTTTTAACAATAAGTGTCAGCAAGCATTGACTACCATAGCTATAACATCTGTATCTACTCACAGTCTTTATTGTTGAAAGAATAATATTCAAATCTACGCGTGATGTTCATGACAGAATTAGGCCTTGAATGTTACAAGTGCAGATCTACACAAGTAAACATGGAAGAAACAGGCCACGGCTTTTACAGATCTATATCTACACACATGGACCATGGACGTCCATTGTTGCTAGAAGCCCATATCTATACATTTGTATCATGGAATTCCATTGTTGATACAAAGCCATATCTATACACGTGGATCATGGAATTCCATTGTTGCTACAAGTCCATATCTATACATGTTTGGACCATGGAATTACATTGTTGATAAAAGTCCATATCTATACACGTGGATCATGGAATTTCATTGTTTCTACAAGCCCATATCTAGACATTTGTATCATGGAATTACATGGTTGATATAAGTCCATATCTAGACACGTGGATCTTGGAAATCCATTGTTCATAGAAGTCCGTATCTATACACGTGGATCATGGAATTTCATTGTTGCTACAAGCCCATATCTATACACGTGGATTTTGGAATTCCATTGTTGCTACAGGTCCATATCTAGACATGTTTGGACCATGGAAATCTATCGCTGCTACAAGCCCATATCTATACACGTGGACCATGAAAATCCATTGTTGCTAAAAGCTCATATCTAGACACGTGGTTCATTAAATTTCGTTGTTTCTACAGGTCCATATCTACACATGTTTGGACCATGGTAATCCATTTTTGCTACAAGCCCATATCTATACACGTGGATCATGGAAATCCATTGTTGCTACAGGTCAATATCCACACATGTTTGGACCATGGAAATCCATTGTTGCTACAATCCCATATCTAGAAACGTGGACCATGGAATTCCATTGTTGCTACAAGTCCATACCTAGACATGTTTGGACAATGGAAAACCATTGTTGCTACAAGCCCATATCTAGACATGTTTGGACCATGGAAATCCATTGTTGCTATAAGCCCATATCAAAGACAACCTGATCTCTGAAAGGCCCCATCCACTTCGCCCATCAGTGCGGCAGACATCCCTACAAGCCCATATCTAGGCATGTTTGGACCATGGAAATTCATTTTTGCTACAAGCCCATATCTAGACATGTTTGGATCATGGAATTCCATTTTTACTACGAGCCCATACTAGACATGTTTGGACCATGGAAATCCATTGTTGCTACAAGCCCATATCTATACTTGTGGATCTTGGAATTCCATTGTTGCTACAGGTCCATATCTAGACATGTTTGGACCAGGGAAATCCATTGTTGCTACAAGCTCATATCTAGATATGTTTGGACCATGGAAATCCATTGTTGCTACAAGCCCATATCTAAAAAAGTTTAGACCATGGAAATCCAAAATTGCTACAAGCCCATATCTAGATATGTTTGGACCATGGAAATCCATTGTTGCTACAAGCCCATATCTATACACGTGAATCTTGGAATTCCATTGTTGCTACAGGTCCATATCTAAACATGTTTGCACCATGGAAATCTATCGCTGCTACAAGCCCATATCTATACACGTGGACCATGAAAATCCATTGTTGCTAAAAGCTCATATCTAGACACGTGGTTCATTAAATTTCATTGTTTCTACAGGTCCATATCTACACATGTTTGGACCATGGTAATCCATTGTTGCTACAAGCCCATATCTATACACATGGACCATGGAATTCCATTGTTGCTACAAGTCCATATCTAGACATGTTTGGACCATGGAAATCCATTGTTGCTACAAGTCCATATCTAGACATTTTTGGACCATGGAAATCCATTGTTGCTACAAGCCCATATCTAGACCTGTTTGGATCATGGAAATCCATTGTTTTTACAAGCCCATATCTAGACATGTTTGGACCATGGAAATCCATTGTTGCTACAAGCCCATATCTATACACCTGGATCTTGGAAATCCATTGTTGCTACAAGCCCATATATATACACCTGGATCTTGGAATTCCATTGTTGCTACAGGTCCATATCTAGACATGTTTAGACCTTGAAAATCTATCGCTGCTACAAGCCCATATCTATACACGTGGCTCATGGAAAACTATTGTTGCTAAAAGCTCATATCTAGCTAGACACGTGGTTCATTAAATTTCATTGTTTCTAAAGGTCCATATCTACACATGTTTCGACCATGGTAATCCATTGTTGCTACAAGCCCATATCTAGACACGTGGTTCATTAAATCTCATTGTTTCTACAGGTCCATATCTACGCATGTTTGGACCATCGTAATCCATTGTTGCCACAAGCCCATATCTATACACGTGGATAATGGAATTCCATTGTTGCTACAGGTCAAATGTCACACATGTTTGGACCATGGAAATCCATTGTTGCTACAAGCCCATATCTAGACATGTTTGGCCCATGGAAATCCATTGTTGCTACAAGCCCATATCTAGAAACGTGGACCATGGAATTCCATTGTTGCTACAAGTCCATATCTAGACATGTTTGGACCATGGAAATCCATTTTTGCAACAAGTCCATATCTAGACATGTTTGGACCATGGAAATACATTGTTGCTACAAACCCATATCTAGACATGTTTAGACCATGGAATTCCATTGTTGCTACAAACCCATATCTAGACATGTTTAGGCCATGGAAATCCATAATTGCTACAAACCCATATCTAGACATGTTTGGACCATGGAAATCCATTGTTGCGACAAACCCATATCTAGACATGTTTGGACCATGGAAATCCATTGTTGCTACAAGCCCATATCTAGACCTGTTTGGACCATGGAAATCCATTGTTTTTACAAGCCCATATCTAGACATGTTTGGACCATGGAAATCCATTGTTGCTACAAGCCCATATCTATACACCTGGATCTTGGAAATCCATTGTTGCTACAAGCCCATATATATACACCTGGATCTTGGAATTCCATTGTTGCTACAGGTCCATATCTAGACATGTTTAGACCTTGAAAATCTATAGCTGCTACAAGCCCATATCTATACACGTGGCTCATGGAAATCTATTGTTGCTAAAAGCTCATATCTAGCTAGACACGTGGTTCATTAAATTTCATTGTTTCTAAAGGTCCATATCTACACATGTTTCGACCATGGTAATCCATTGTTGCTACAAGCCCATATCTAGACACGTGGTTCATTAAATCTCATTGTTTCTACAGGTCCATATCTACGCATGTTTGGACCATCGTAATCCATTGTTGCTACAAGCCCATATCTATACACGTGGATCATGGAATTCCATTGTTGCTACAGGTCAAATGTCACACATGTTTGGACCATGGAAATCCATTGTTGCTACAAGCCCATATCTAGACATGTTTGGCCCATGGAAATCCATTGTTGCTACAAGCCCATATCTAGAAACGTGGACCATGGAATTCCATTGTTGCTACAAGTCCATATCTAGACATGTTTGGACCATGGAAATCCATTTTTGCAACAAGTCCATATCTAGACATGTTTAGACCATGGAATTCCATTGTTGCTACAAACCCATATCTAGACATGTTTAGACCATGGAATTCCATTGTTGCTACAAACCCATATCTAGACATGTTTGGACCATGGAATTCCATTGTTGCTACAAACCCATATCTAGACATGTTTGGACTATTGGAATCCATTGTTGGTACAAACCCATATCTAGACATTTTTGGACCATGGAAATCCATTGTTGCTACATACCCATATCTAGACATGTTTGGACCATGAAATTCCATTTTTGCTACCACAGGTCCATATCTAGACATGTTTGGACCATGGAATTCCATTGTTGCTACCACAGGTCTATTTTTAGACATGTTTGGACCATGGAATTCATGGATGCTACAGGTCCATATCTACACACGTGGACCATGGAATCCATGGATGCTACAGGTCCATGTTTACACACGTGGACCATGGAATCCATGGATACTACAGGTTCATATCTACACACGTGGACCATGGAATCCATGGATACTACAGGTCCATATCTACACAGGTGGACCATGGAATCCATGGATACTACAGGTCCATTTCTACACATGTGGACCATGGAATCCGTGGATACTACAGGTCCATATCTACACACGTAGACGTCCACGGCTACCACAGGTCCATATCTACACACGTAGACGTCCACGGCTACCACAGGTCCATATGTTCCCGGTCGATGCACCAAAGAGAATACCAGTAATTAGACGGTCACCCCCACCTGCACGCGCTAATTGCCACTCTGTCATCCCCAGCTTATCTCCCACACCGCCAGGATAGCTCCGAGTGTTTTTACCCGTGGCCTCTGATCTCTCCACTGAAATATGTTTTACAGCTGTCTTCAATTGGTTTTGACTACTCCACTATGTAATCAAATCTAAACCTTTTGTAACGACCTTATACTTTGTCAGGAAAATATTTTCGTTTATTATAATGCGAGGAGGGCTACAAATATATTTATAATTGATAAATTATTTCTGTTATTATGTGTGTAGTTTTTCGTTTTAAAGAGTGGATTTATAGAAAATATTTTCTAATTTATATAGCACATGTGCTTGTGGTCAGGAGATGCCTTCTTTATTTTTAATTTATATATATATGACTCCCCCTCCCCCCCCCCCGTTATAAATTACTATTACTTTAACATATTGACTTTTAAAAGGTGTTTTAAACTTTCCTTTACACATATTAATCTTTAGGGAGTGATTCTTAATCAACTTAACCTTTCACTGTTCACTCATGGACAAACTTAAAGAAGTTTTACCTTTTAGCATGTATAACGAGATTCAGACAATAACTCTGAAAGTTAATTGATACACAGTGACCTTTATTGAAGACACACGAGATAATCAAGTGTAAACAAAATTGCCTATGTCTCCTTTAAAAAAAAACAGACGCACGGCGACTTCAAAAACTTTTCATTATATAAGTTTAATCCTTGAATATAGTTAATCAAAATATTATCACAACCTCCATGAGAAGACACCCGCTCTAGAGGACACCTCTCTATAAGGGACAGTTTTCATTTCCAAAATTACCATTTTTATTATTTAGCAACTCTCCGGTAGGAGGACACCTCTTACTAAAGGACAATTTGGCTCTGCAATTAGGTGTCTTTTACAGGGAGGTTCTACTGTTTGTTTAAATAGAAAATTTAAATAATTATGATATTATTTATTTTTTATTCTTTTCTTTGAACATTTCGAAGATGGCAGCTTATATAAAGTCTAGAAGACATCCTGCACGACCTATGGAGGGAGGGCACTCAAGTTACATAATCCAATCTTCATTTCCTGAGAGGAAGGACTTGGCAAACACTCGGATATCACGTGTGACTCGGGTTTCAGGAATCTACAGGATGTGAGAAAACAAACATCTGGTGGAGATTGATTAGTTTGGCAGATTGTAACTTAATAACTCGTGGATTTCCCTGATATCTGTTCCATTATAATTTCTTAAATGATCATTGACTCTTGGGGTTTTTCTTTTCTTAAGAACTGTGAAATTCATATGGGGTTGTGCGAGGAGAAATGCCTAGAATAGTTCAAACCACAGTGGACCAGCTACTCCAATTTGACCGAGCTAAGATACAAAACTCAACTCGTTTTATTCACTACCAATCTCTAAGTAGCTCCTTTATGACGGAGGACTACTTACTATCAAACCTCCTTTTGAAAGATAAACGATTTATAGCCCGTAAAAGGATTCTATGGCTACTTTCGCCGAGGATATCACGGGATTTTGGAACAGCGACCCTATAAATTGCTACTTCTGCAATGCTGTCATCCAAGACAATTTGGTCCATTATCTATTCCATTGCCCATTTCTTCAGGAAAAGAGACTGGAAATTCACGAAATTTCGTGACTAACTCACTATAATGAACAACATGTATATAAAATTTTTACTACTCTCCTGCTGGATAAAACATTTGTTTATAAATATATTTAAAATTTTTAAAGGCGATTGATAAAATGAGGGAAGTGCTCAACTCCACAAAAAACGGCTGATTGCTCCCCCTCCCCTCTAAATTGCTTTTCCTCCTCACTTATGTCCATATACTACTCTGATCAAAAAGTTTCGACACTTTGCTCATAAAATCCTGAAAATTCAATATATTTTCTCCCGGTTTGTGGCAAACGCAAGCGTCGCCCTTGGCTTGGAGACCTGCTAATTTTCAAAAATCACGCGCCACAACAGCGCGAGCAGCGGCTGTTCGAAGTGAAGCCATTTTGCCCGTGCTTCGATTTCGTTAGTCACCGAAATGGAGGATCAACGAATTTGCATCAAGTTCTGTGTGAAAAACGGATTCAAGGGTGCCGAAAATTTTTGGATGTTGCAAACAGCCTACGGGGATGCCGCCATGAGCCGAAGAAGAGTTTTCGAGTGGTACAAGCACTTCAGGAGGGTCGGGAAGAGACCGCCGACAACGAGCGTTCCGGGAGACCGTCCACATCAACCACGCCTGAAAAAGTGGACAAGGTGTTGGAACTGGTGCGTGAAGACAGACGAATAACTGTCAGGGAGGTCGCCGAAGAAGCAGGGATATCATTCGGGTCACTCAATCGATAATGAAGGACATTTTGGGAGTGAGAAGACTCAACGCCGTTCTCGTTCCCAAAGATTTGACTTTTGATCAAAAGAACGCTCGGAAAGAAACGGCCAGTCTCAATCTCGAAGCGACAACCGACGACCCCGAATTGCTGAAGAGGGTCATTACTGGAACGAAACATGGATTTACGGCTTTGATTCGGAAACTACCCAACAGGCATCGGAGTGGCGCTTCAAAAATGAGCCGAAACCAAAGAAAGCTAGGAAGGCTCCCAGCAAAGTCAAGGTCATGTTGACGGTGTTCTTCGACTACCAGGGCATCGTTCATCATGAATTTCAACAACAAGGCTCTACAATAACTGCTGACTCCTACCTGGGAGTTTTGAGGCGATTGAGGGAAGCGATCAGGCAGAAACGGCCGGAGCTGTGGAGGAGCAAGTCGTGGATCCTCCACCACGATAACGCGCCAGCGCACACAGCCCTCAAAATATCGAAGTTCCTGCAGGACCACTCAACCTCTGTGTTCCCCCAACCCCCCTACAGTCCCGATTTGGCCCCCTGCGACTTCTTCCTCTTTGGAAAGCTCAAAAAAAGTTAAAGGGTCGAAAATTTCAGAGCATAGAAGAGATCAAAGTGGAATCGAAGAAGGCCATGAAGGCGATCCCGAAAACAGACTACCAGAGGTGTTTTGCAGACTGGAAAAAAGGTGGCTGAAGTGCATCGCGGCCAACGGGGACTACTTTAAAGGGGACAATTTGAATTTGGTAGAATAATAAAGTTTTTTTAAACTAATGAGCAAAGTGTCGAAACTTTTTGATCAGAGTAGTATAACCTTTTAGGGTAATCCCCTTGTAAGACAATAGTGTCTTAATATTTTTTTTGTTGCTGTTGTTGTTGTAATTTCTTAAATGTATTGCATAGCGTCAGAATACACACTATCTAGGTGGTCATCTTCATTTGGTGTACGATGCCTTGGACTCTTAGGAAGACAAAAATGGCAAAGCAACAGGCTTTTGAGATGAGATGCTGTAGAAGAATTATGAAAATGCCATGAAATGAATGACTAAATATTAAAGATAACCTTAAATGATCGAGTAAAAGGTATAGCCTTCTGTAAAAAGATTGGGTAGAGAAGATCCAGCCTGTTTGGAGATCTTGTCTATCATTCAGAGTGGCTTACGGCAATATTGAAGGGCGTTGAAGATATAGAAGAAGACGAGCAAGAATGAAATTCATGGCAATTTCGGAAAAAGACCCTATGTCTTTAGAAGGTCTGGTTTGGGGAAAGGAAGCTCTGTAGAAGGAAATATGAAGGATTATAATCATATTTTTTTTCATTTTCAAATCATAAATTGGCGAATTCCGAATTTCAGAGGGGCTATAGAAATATATAAATCCCCCAATGTATAAATCTATTTGCAGTATTCCCTATTCACCAGTATCCATTTCTATAGTCTGTCATCTAAAAAATTTGGAATTAAAACGTTTTTTCAGAAACTCACCCAATTTAAATTTGTTACTAAGAAACCCCATAACAAATTCAATAACATTGATTATCCTATCCCAATATTAAGAAAATATTATAGAAATGTGTAAATAGCCTTTCTGATAATATTTACCTTTTAATTTACCATTTACCCTCTACTCACTGTCTATATAGTACTTGGAGTGAATTTGTATTTTGTACGATCTCAATAAAAAAAAATTAAGAAACATTTTCAAAAATAAGACATACTATTTTTTAAATGATTTTCATATTTTTATTTTAAACCCTTTAGATTATATTAAAATGAAAATTGCATTTTCAAAACGATTTTTTTATTTATTTATTTTTTATAAACAACTCGATTTTCATATGGCCCTGTGGTCCATGCAATTGCGAAATCGTCCGTCCTCAAAGAATGGAAAACCAGATATGTAGACAAAACTAGCTGATAGTGATGGTCGCTGACCGTTCACAAAGACGGTCGTTAATGGGAGACTCGTTATACAGTAGAACCTCCCAGTAAAGGACACTTAATTGCAGAGCCAAACTGTCCTTTGTGGAGAGGGGTCCGCTAAAGGGAGATTCTACTGTAATAGGCTATACAAGGGGATTCGTGCTTCACAAGGGGGACTCAACTGTATTCACATCAAACATGATGCATGTCCGTTTTTTTTTTTTTTATGAATAACAAATTATCAATTTTTACGAATATCAAAAAAGCTATACGAGCGACTTCTTCCCAATCAAACTCTACATCCTGTTTAAAAATATAATCTAAATTGTAGTTTGTATAAGAACTAAACAAACACACCCAAATCTACATTTATTTTTATTATTTAGATTTTAAGTTATATACAAAGGTATACAGTAAAACCTCTCTGTAAAGGACACCTAGTCGCAGAGAAAAAAGTGTCCTTTATGGAGAGGTGCCCTTTTAACGGAGCAGTTTTTATATAGCAAAAATGGTATTTTTGGCAATGAAAACTGTCCTTTTTGGAGAGGTGGCCTCTTACCAGAGAGTTGCTAAATTGAAAAAATGGTAATTTTGGAAATTAAAACTGTCATTTATGGAGAGGTGCCCTTTTTAACTGACAGTTTTTATATAGCAAAAATGGTATTTTTGATAATGAAAACTGTTCTTTGTAGAGAGGTGTCCTCTCATGGAAGTTTTACTATATATATATGTAGTATATTTTGAGTTAGATAGATCACCACCTTCTTCTAATATTTATTATAACCCCATATCTATATAAAATATGTATCGACCTTGTATAACAATGGAAGTGACAAATAAAACAAAGAGGTAAAGGTAGACCAGACGACGCCATAACCCGGACGAACAGGTGTTTATGATAATGAGTTCAATCACCCCGTCAACAGGTGGCCGGACAGGTGGCGTGATTATGGGAGCCAATCAGAACTCGCCACCATATGCGGGCGTCCCATATATAAAGCCCCCAAGATGGGACAAAAGTAGTTGTTTTCAGAGCGACGCCGTTATACGGTCGGACGGATCTCTCACCCCCCCCCCCCCCCCTTCTATCCGCGTAGGCTAGGGCATCCGTGACGCCCGTGGTTCGACTGCCTTCGTCCGTGGTCTACCTCTACTTCTTGGAGCTACCATCTAGACCTGCCTCTGTCTCTTGCTGTCCCCGTGCGGGAATCCCATCACGCACCCACTACCACGACTGCCCAGTACATTCCACATCGGGTTTACTACAGAACCCGTTAAAGTCGACAGGATGACTGAGGACAGCAGCATGCAGAGGATGACGGAGGTCAGAGACGAATACGTCGCGGATGCCCTCACCAACATGCAGCCCCACTGCGAAGACCGAGTAAGCCGCCTAACAGACGCCATTCGGGGACTAGCTGTGTCTCGTGCCGAGGAGGTCATCATCGCCCCCATCGACATCTCCTGCGCCACGAACATCTTACTCCATCGGCTCGAACAGGCAGACAAGATTCATCGAGAAGTCCTGGCATTGTCCCGCCAACCAGCATCGACGATGTCCCATGGCAACCACCGCAAAAAAGATCACCAAGCCTCATCGCAGCCCACTCCACAAGACCCATTCAAGACATCCATCTGGTAGGAGAATTTTCTCTACAGAACTATTTAATGTAACACTATCTCCGTTTGCTCTGAATTAATTATTCGATACCATTTTAATAGCAATAACATAACATTATTATTATAAATCCATCAAGTTCATTATTTTACCATTTTAATAGCATTTCAATTCAAATTGTAAATCTTATACACCCTCATTTATCAATTTTTACTTTATTTTAAGCAACTTTTTGTGCTGAGAACATGTAAGAAAACATCTACGTATGTTTTCCCACGTGAGGCAGCGGAGCGTGACCTTGCCAGCACGGGTGAGTCAGTTGTTATTTTGAACTCTATGGATGGACATTAAAACATGGTGGCAGCTATAACTGGATAAAATACGAACCCGTATATTGCAAAATATCGATTTTTGCGTACCTTGGAAGATAATTCAACATGGCTCAGATTCAACCTCCAGAAACTTTCGACTTCTCGACTCCCAACGAATGGCCCAAATGGAGAAAAAGATTCGAACGATACCTCGTGGTCAGTGGAATGAAGAAGAAAGAGGAGGCGGACAAGATCGATTTGTTCATGTACTTGATGGGTGACCGCGCGGATGATATATTCAGGACCTTCAAGTTCGAAAAGGAGGAAGAGGCAACGAAAATTGATTCCGTCCTCAAGGCGTTCGACAGCCACTTCTGTGTCAGAAAGAATATTATCTACGAACGTGCGAAATTTAATTCAAGAATCCAAGAGGATCGGGAGCCAGTGGACGAATTCATCACTTCATTGTACAAATTGGCTGATAGTTGCGAATTTGAGGGTCTTCATGAGCAGTTGATCCGTGACCGAATAGTGGTTGGAGTGAGGGACAAAGCTTTATCTGAAAGAATGCAGTTGGACAGCGAACTGACTTTGGAAAAGGCGGTGAAAATGGTTCGACAGCAGGAAGCCGTTCGACAGCAGCAAGTCGACCTGCAGCGTCCCTCAACAAGCCAAAAGGTCAATCAGGTGAAGTTCAACACGAAGAAACAATCACCGAAACAACAACAGCAGCCTTCGAGGAAGAAGGAGAAGTCAGCCAGAACAAGAGCACGATGTCCAAAATGCGGAGGTTTCACCCACAGGGAAGGACAGGCTTGCCGTGCTGAAGGACAGAAATGTAACCTGTGTTCAAAAACAGGCCATTTTGCAAATTGCTGCCCAGATAAGCAGGCGAAGACTGCGAAAGTCAAAGCTGTTTCTGAACTTGATGAAGAAATTGGTTTTCTCCTGGAGGTCTCAGCTGTGGAGGATTCATCTAATCTCGATAATGATGAAGACGAGTGCAGGAGGCGATGGACAGCAGAAATCCAAGTGAACGGGAAAAAGGTGAAGTTCAAGCTCGACTCCCAGGCGGATGTTACATGTGTTCCTCTGTGTCTCTTCAAGAAGATAATGGGACAGCAACGACTAGTGGAAAGTGATATCAACATTAGAGCTGCTGAATTCTCCGAACTTCAGACTGTGGGTATGTTTATATCAACGCTGCGAAATGGCAATTATGAAATCAAGGAGAAGATTTATGTCATTCGTCGTTTGAGTGAACCTCTTCTGAGTCGCCGGGCATGTGAGCTCTTGAACCTGGCGAGGCGGATTGAAGTGGTTGCGACGAGAATTAACCCGATCAAGGAATTCCCTGAAGTATTTGAAGGACTGGGACAGATCGGAAACCCTTACGAAATCAAATTGAAACCTGGAGCAAAACCATATGCTGTGCATACTCCTCGACGGGTACCAATACCTTTGATGGAAAAGCTCAAAACAAGATTGGAAGAGCTCGAGAAGGCGGGAATCATAGCACAAGTTAACGTTGCGACTGAATGGTGTGCACCGACTGTGATTGCTGGTAAACCGAATGGCGACATACGACTCTGTGTGGATCTCTCAAGGCTGAACGAACATGTACAGCGCGAAGTGCATCCCATGCCAGTGGTGGAGCACATGCTGGGGCAACTGGGGGAAGCAAGATTCTTTTCGAAACTGGACGCGAACAGTGGCTTTCACCAGATTCCGTTGAGCCCGGACTGCCAGCATTTAACGACCTTCATCACTCCTTTTGGGAGATATAAATACTGCAGAATGCCATTTGGAATCTCACTCGCCCCAGAGTATTTTCAGAGAGTTATGTCAATAATCTTGCAAGGCATGGACGGTGTAATGTGTTACCTGAACGATATCCTGATATTTGCCTCCGACTCCAAGACTCACGATCGAATTCTTCGTTTAGTGCTCCGAAAACTGAAAGAGGCGAAAGTTACACTAAACAAGGCCAAGTGTGTCTTCGGCGTGCCAAGAATTAATTTTCTTGGGCACATACTGGATGAAGACGGTATTCGACCAGATCCAGCGAAAATCGAAGCAGTGGCGAAGATGCCTGCTCCGACCGATGTTCATGGCGTAAGAAGATTTCTTGGCATGGTGAACCATCTGGGACGCTTTGTGGAAAATTTATCTGAAATTGTGGCACCACTGAACCAGTTGCTGGTGAAAGGTCAAGACTTCGTTTGGGATTGCAGCCAGGAGCGAGCATTCCGAAAGTTGAAAGAATTGCTCACGACTCAACCCATCTTGGCAGCATACGACGTCAGGAAACCAACTATGGTGTCATCCGACGCTTCTTCATACGGCTTGGGAGCGGTACTGAAGCAAGAAGGTAAGAATGGAATCTGGCGACCTGTTGCTTATTCTTCTAGAACTATGACACCTACCGAAAAACGATATGCTCAGATCGAGAAAGAGGCTCTCGCAATTACATGGGCTTGCGAACGTTTTCAAGATTTCCTGCTTGGAAAGCGTTTCCGAATTGAGACCGACCATAAGCCTCTCATTCCTCTATTTTCGACGAAAGAATTGAGTTCGCTGACCCCAAGACTGCAACGTTTCCGAATGCGTATGATGAGGTTTGGATTCGAAATAGTGCATATCCCTGGAAAGGAGCTGCTCGACGCCGATGCATTATCCAGACAACCACTTCTTACAACCGAGGGAGGTGAAAACGAACGGCAAACCTCAGCGCATATAAATGCAGTTCTCTCGAGTATAACCGACAAAGACGAGATGTTGACGAAGATTTTTGAAGCTCAACAAGAAGATACGACCCTGAAAGCAGTAGTAAACTACCTTGAGCAAGGCTGGCCAGATAAGAAGAAGATGCCACAGGCTCTGCTCTCTTATTGGCATGTCAAGGATGAACTCGGCGTTCAAAATGGACTACTGATGCGTAGCTGTCGTCTTGTTATTCCAGCAAGTATGAAACTGGAGATCCTAGATAAGTTGCACGCTGGGCACTTCGGGATTACAAAAACAAGACTTCGCGCACGTGAGACGGTATGGTGGCCTGGAATTTCGGAAGAGATCGCGGAAACGGTCAGAAAGTGCAGTGTCTGTATCCAGGAAGCCGTCTCAAAACATGAACCTTTGATACCAACCAACTTTCCTACACGACCGTGGCAAAAGATTGGAATGGATTTGTTCAAGTTCGAGAATAAGTCGTATCTAGTCGTCATTGACTATTATTCTCGCTTTCCTGAAATGGTTCAGCTGGATCGGCTCACAGCCAGTGTGGTGGTGCGTAGTTGCAAATCCATATTTGCCCGACATGGAATACCAGAAACTGTTGTAAGCGATAATGGGACGCAATTTGGAGCTGCTCGTGAATTTGCAAATTTCGCAAGGCAGTACGGATTCACACATGTCACTTCAAGTCCTCGATTCCCGCAGAGCAATGGGATGGCAGAAGCAGGTGTGAAAATTGCTAAGATGATCCTCAAGAAAAATCTAGACCCATCGCTTGGACTCCTGGAGTATCGATCGACCCCTTTGGAGAACGGTTACAGCCCTGCTGAGCTTCTCATGGGACGTAAACTCCGAACGACCTTGCCAAATGCACCAGAGAATCTTAATCCAAAGTTGGTGGACTCTCAGACCCTGAAAAGAAAGGAGGGGAGAAGGAGAAAGGATATGAAATCCAGATATGATCGACGCTGCGGAGCTACGGACATGGAAGAGCTATCCGAAGGTGACACGGTTTGGATTACAGATATGCGAACCTGGGGGATTGTAAAGCAGAAAGCATCGACACCAAGGTCATATATGGTTGATACTCCAGTTGGGACTTTACGTCGAAACAGGTTCCATCTACGAAAAGGAGTTACAGTGCAATATCCAGCCGACCCATCGACGCCGACCTTTTCGGGGGAGGAACTGGTTGAAAATGAAAAGACCCCAGTTGTGGATTATCCCTCTAACGACTCAGAAGACGGCCAGATAAGAACCCGGAGTGGACGAATTGTTAAACCTGTGGATCGCCTTCATTATTAATTATATTATGCATTTAAAGTTTGTAATGTATATATATATTTCAAGTCTTAAAAAGGGGGATGTGCTGAGAACATGTAAGAAAACATCTACGTATGTTTTCCCACGTGAGGCAGCGGAGCGTGACCTTGCCAGCACGGGTGAGTCAGTTGTTATTTTGAACTCTATGGATGGACATTAAAACACTTTTAAATTTCAATTCATCAATTTCAATTTTACATAAAAAATCATATTATATTTTAATTACTCGAATCATATTTTCTAAACTTATTTGTGTTTTTTTTTAATACCTTATTTATAGCCATAATATTAATAATTAAATTTATTACGCTCTTTATTTTACTTGACCTATTACTATTCAAATTGATATTTCTCAATATTTAAAAGTTTTAAAAACTAGTCCTAGATTTGTATTTTATAAATATCAATTTTAAATTATCTCATCTCAAAATGTGCCTCCCATTTTTCCCACAATTACAAATACAACTATAAATGTAGTATGCGAAAACTAATATCATACCATAAAATTTCCATACCCCATTGCATTTCATTCCTGCCTGTGTTAAATTGTTAATTACGAAACTCTACCGAATTTTGTACCCATGCCATAACCTTTTCTCTTAGAAAAATTTCGTAAAGTCATTATTTTATAATTTTTCTAAACCTAATCACCGCTAATAATCTCCAATCTAACGATTTGTCTGAACATCTAAACGCAAAACCTACTGGGAAACTAAGGTTATTTCGCCTAGAGAATCCCAGAACCTCCTGGACTAAATTAATTAAGATAGTAACTAATAAATATAACGATATCCCCCATACGATAACTGGATTTCCCCCGTATTTTTAATGTATAATATAATCCCCTCAGACTTAAATAACCACATAAACCCCTATCCCAATATAATAGAAAGTAGAAAACACTAGCAATACAACGCGTACAAATGACAGGCACGACAGAGAGAAAATTAAATATGATAACAAACATAGAAAGCCACACTTTGATACAGGAGATTTAGTATTAGTAAAGGCGTATCATCATCCAAATAGCGGTAAGTTAGTACCCTACTTTACAGGTCCATATAAAATTACTGAAATAATTTCTGATAATGTCGTACGTATAAATAGACCCAATAGGATTACAGGTAATGATAGCGATACTGTGCATGTAAATAAATTACAATATTATAATGAAGAGGTCCTCTATATCTCACCACCCAAAATATATATATATATATATATATATATATATATATATATATATATATATATATATATATAGAACCCCTAAAAATAAATAGAATAATAGATCCTTTCCGACATTTAGATCCCAACTTGTTTAGTCCAATAGAAAAAAGTTTAGCTCATAGATTTTCCGAACCATTTAATCATTTGTCCCCCCATCTATTCTCATAAAATTAGTGAAATCTAGGTCCTGAACGTCTGGCGAACTCCTCGACATAAAGAAATCAATTATATAATCATAGCATTCAACACCATTTCAAGATTACCTTTTCCGCCACCAATAATTTCTCTCCTTCAAATGTTATGACTATTTTTCTCTTTCTATTAGGCACACAACTGATTACTTAAGACTAACCCTCGGAATTGTTTGGACTGGAATAGCGCAATTCCGAGAATATAATTCATACACACACTGTATATAAAAACAAGAAACATTATGTAATTATTTTTTATTATTCCAGTTAGCTTCTTTTTCTTAAATTATGATAATATATCCTATATTCCATTAACACATTTCGCATGATCATAACACATTTATTTATGCACTAGTTAATTAATTAATCCCTTTTATAGCAAATCTTATTTTTATAAGGTTATCGATCCTATACAATGAGACCAAAGGAGACGCCATATTGGCCTCCTAAAAGGACAATTAAATCCCCAAAATGGCGCCGATCGCCACGACAATATTCCAATCTTCAACACTCTTGCCTGTCAATCATTCAATTATAGGGCTTTTGGGTACAATTTAATACGAATATACACTACATTACCGGCTCCCTTGTTAGGAATCAAAAAGGTTTTAATTTTTTTTTGTCAAATTTGTCGCCTCTCATTTCCCTATATGTAACGTAATGTTACATGGAGAAAAGATCTATTAAATTAATATTTCAAATGATGTTCCCCAAACGTAACAAGCCGGCGTTTGGGTAGGCTCACCTAGAAATTTTGCAGACCAACTGCATAAAACGCTCTGCAATCTTTTTAGCGCCTAAGACATGCACTACATACTACATGTACCTAAAGTCCTATCTTCCACTACAATGACATCATTTTAGGGATCAAGATCGCTCCCCGTCTGGTCTCACATAATATAATCGGGAAGATCTGGCAAAGACCAACTTCTCAGACCGGAACAAAGCGACATAGGGCCACATTGCCTCCCCGTAGGCCGAACAAGAAAGACATCAGTAATCTTGCAACTACACCTAGACATTGTGTGTAAATATGTTCCCTTTTTTCAGGAACGAATATTTTTGTTTTCTTTTAACTTTTCTCTCATTTATTGTAAATAGACTTACAGTTTACCTAGTTTTGTGGTGTTGGACTTTGTTTTCTAACTTACAGATGTAGATAAAACATTTCAATATTAATCGATAATATCATTTTGTTTATTAACCATCAAAATTAATGCCATCAACTACCAATCAACCCTTTATATATTATTACCTTTAATATTTTTATTTTCTTTCTTTTTTTTCATCATGTTTAGACTTAGAATTTTACAACTTCAACTATTTTAGACACCATTTAAAAAACCTACACCTAACAATATTTATAATATTTCTTAAACAGATAAAACATTTATCATTTTATTTTTCTTAATAGATTTTTAAAATGTTATTTTTGACGCTTCCCTTACAACCTCTAAATCTATCCCATGAACCTTTTCTCCCAACTTTTTACATCCATCAAGAGATTATTGTTCGTCGGCCATTTTCTTTTTTTTTTAATTGATTAAACTAACTAGAAGACCCTTCCTCGCTATATCACTCCCAATAGTGAGCTCAGGAGACCCAGTAAGATTTTTTTTTCTCTCATCGTCCGGCTCATCATTTTTTCATTTTTCAACTTTTTCTTTTCACACACACAAGTCGGACACAATCAAAATTGACAACAATAAATCTCTTACACCCACCTCTCCTTTTCCGCATCCTTCAAACCTCCAACCTTCCAAGGGATTCCAGTTCGCCGAACATTTTTGTTTTTTTTCATTGATTAATCCGACTGGAACAATCCTTCCTCGCTATACCATTCCCAATAATGAGTTCAGTATATCCAGCGCGATCTTTTTATTTTTTTTTTCTCATCGCCCGACTCATCATATCAATTCACCATTTTTTCAACTTTTCACTTTTTTTTTCATAATTCAACCGGGCACAATCATTATGGACAACAGGGATCCCTCTTACCTCTACCTCTCCCTTTTACCTCCATCAATCTTCCCACCTCTTTTCACTATCTGAGCTAATGATGCAGACGGAATATCTTGGGCCTTCTGTTAATGAAAACAATGCCTCACTTAAACAAGTTCGCATTGCATTGCAGAATGCTTGGGATACTACTTTGCAGAAACATGCTCAGATACCCCTTTCCCCTTTTCAACCTTAGCGTCACATTATACGTTCAGTCAATAAACTAACTTCATTTTTTTTCCTCTCATCTTTCATGCAATAAGATAATTATTTTCCTGGTACGATTCCTTTTACCATATTTACCATTTTGTATTATATACTTTCTCTTAATCTTTTATCATTCATTTTGTGCGTTTTTATTTTTATAACCATGATTTTTATTTCATTGATACACCACCATTACATCTTTCTCTTTTTAACTTGTAGCTTAATAATAATTTTAACTAATTTGTATACAAATTATTTCTTTTAATTTTTATAATAGGTTTCTTAGCTCATCATTCATTACATGTCATTCCCCCAACCAAACCTTCATCACCGGGGACACATTCTGTAGTATATTTTGAGTTAGATAGATCACCACCTTCTTCTAATATTTATTATAACCCCATATCTATATAAAATATGTATCGACCTTGTATAACAATGGAAGTGACAAATAAAACAAAGAGGTAAAGGTAGACCAGACGACGCCATAACCCGGACGAACAGGTGTTTATGATAATGAGTTCAATCACCCCGTCAACAGGTGGCCGGACAGGTGGCATGATTATGGGAGTCAATCAGAACTCGCCACCATATGCGGGCGTCCCATATATAAAGCCCCCAAGATGGGACAAAAGTAGTTGTTTTCAGAGCGACGCCGTTATACGGTCGGACGGATCTCTCACCCCCCCCCCCCCCCCCTTCTATCCGCGTAGGGCATCCGTGACGCCCGTGGTTCGACTGCCTTCGTCCGTGGTCTACCTCTACTTCTTGGAGCTACCATCTAGACCTGCCTCTGTCTCTTGCTGTCCCCGTGCGGGAATCCCATCACGCACCCACTACCACGACTGCCCAGTACATTCCACATCGGGTTTACTACATATATTTACAAAAACGAATATGAACCAATCAGATATTCCTCTTTAGGTAGCATTTATAAATTCTCTAAAATAGTATTTGCTAGGTAGCGACCAATTTGAAGCCGGATTGTTTGAGTAAGTTCTGCCAAGATGTCCTCTTGTATCGGCATGATGCAAAGCCGTCCTACCATCATAATCTTGGGGGTTAATATCTACACCTACGTGTATGAATAAATCATCAACAACAACAAAAAAACCTTTATTAAGACACTATTGTCTTACAAGGGGATTCCCCTAAAAGGTTATATATGTACATGAGTGAGGAGGAAAAGCAATTTAGAGGGGAAGGGGAGCAATAAAGCCGTTGTCTGTGGAGTTGAGCACTTCTTCCCTCATTTTATCTATCGCCTTGAAAAATTTTAAATATTTATAAACAAATGTTTTATCCAGCAGGAGAGTAGTAAAAATTTTATATACATGTTGTTCATTGTAGTGAGTTAGCCCCGAAATTTCGCGAATTTCCAATCTCTTTTCATGTAGGAATGGGCAATGGAATAGATAATGGACCAAATTGTCTTGGATACCAACATTGCAGAAGTAGCAATTTAAAGGGTCGCTGTTCCAAAATCCCGTGATATCCTCGCGAAAAGTAGCCATAATGTATGAATAAATCTCTGATGATTAAAATATCTTGTAGAATAGAATTATTATTATTATTAATTAATAATTAATAGGCTAATCCCCCCCCCCCCCCCCCCTTAATAGAATGTTCAGAGGGTTTATGATCAGAGGGTGTGGAAGGCTGGGGTATAAGGATTGTACGTCAAATGACACCATGTTGCGGTCAGATTCAGGTTTGATTTTTAGGACTTCTCCTATAAAGGTTTGAGTGTTGGATATGGGGAATGAAGCATTTTGTAATTGGACGAAAGGTTTTAGAAAATTGGCTATAAATTTGGAAAGGGGAGCTGTTGGAGAAGATAAAAAGGCCACTATAGGACGTAAGGGAATTTCTGGTTTGTGTGTTTTTGGGAGGCCGTAAATATAAGGTTCATTGTGTGGGCTGGACAGATTAGATAGGAATTCTTTAAGTTCGTCGTCTGTGATCTTGTGGTCTGTATTAATCTTTTTCAGTTCTTTTTTGAATGATTTGTACGCAGATTTTTTTTTTATCATTTTCGGATATGGGATGGAATGAGGTTCGGTCTTCTAGGATTTTGAGCATTTTTATGTTGTAGTCCGATCGATTAAGGATGACTGTCTGTCCTCCTTTGTCTGCTTGGGTGATGACAATTTCTTTTTGCTGCTTAGATATTGTAACAATTTTCGTTCATGAGGGTTGTAAAGGGGAAGATTAGAAGGTGAAACTATTAAATTAGTGATTTTGTTTTGTATAACGCTTCTTTCTTGTAGATTGAGTCTTGAAATGGCTGTTTCGATTCCACTTATGATCCTAATGGGGTCTAGTTTCTGAACTGTTCTGTATTTCATTCCTTTTGCCAATAAGATTTCTTCGTCTAATGATAAAGTGGTATTAGACAGGTTCATTATAGCACTTGTTATGTTACGTGGGTTCAGTTTTGGACAGTTATATTTGCGTGCCCAATGTTCCAGTTTTTTGTGGTGCTTGGTCGTAATTTCTGTCTTTAACGAAAGAACTTCTGAGGTGATATGTGTCACCACCTCGTACATTCTATGGGGTGGTACTACTTGAGAGGTGAGGCAAATTAATTCTTTGATGGTTTTGGAAAGAATACGGATATGTGAATAGCATCCCTGAGTTCTGCATCTTAATAGTTTCATTTGAGTGTCTATGATTACTTTGGAGGAAAATGGGTTCTTCACTGGATCCCTAATTCTCAATGACGGTGGGATGAAATTTGACTCTTCACACCTGCGATTGAAGGCAAGGTGGCATCTCCATTTGGTGAGCTGGATAGACTTTTTGCGGATCTGTTCAAGATAATAGTGGACTTCTCTATCCGATAATATATTATTCATGATGTAACTTTGGCTTATAATTAATAGGCTAATCCCTTAATAGAATGTTCAAATCTAAAAGCTTGAGGGATGAGTTTCTTTTGCAAATAAATTTATTTCGAGCTTTCGGGCAATGCCCTTCTACAGGAAAATTAAAAATAAAAATAAAGAAATTTAAAATATATTACACTGAGATTCAGCGAGGCAAATGTATAACAAACAATCTAAAATAAATATCAGAAACAAACACATGTGAGACTACTCGTGCGTCAGATACATTTGAATAAATCAATAAACTGAAATTTGTGGTCTCTGAGTTCATGATACAATGGGAGGTTGGGGTATCAGAAGGGAATATTATATTATATATTTCGGGTAAATCAATTTTTCTATTAAGGCTGTGGAATTTACTTGACAGGAGGGATTCGATGAGTAGTCTTTGATGTTTGCTGGAGATATTGGAATAATGAATTTTAGGGGAATTATGTAAAGGAAAAATCCCGTTACTTGCTCTAATATTTATATCTGCCTCTCCATTTAGCAGATCTACCAATATTTTCTTATCGGCAGTATATATAGGTGGAGAATGCTGATATTGATATGTTAGATTAAGATCAGCCCCAGCTTTAATTTAAAATTTCACATTTTTATAGTTTTTTTTTTTACTGCTATACCTATTGCAGTATAATCATTCCTGAGTTTCTGATTAATGTTAACTCCTAATTTTAACAAATATTCTATAAATTTCGGGATCCAGCAAATCTGGCCTCAGCCCGGGAGTCCTGCATCGCCTGTGGGTCCGGAGACCTGTCACTGGCCCACTGCTACTGGTCCTGTAGACGGATCAGGCCAGTCATCGTGGAGGCCTTCACCATCATCCTAGGCCCCCTGACCTGCATGGCTGGATCTTTGGGCATGGCCTGGAAAACGACGTCTTCGCCATCCTCGCGTCTGCCAAGACTCTTAATATATAGGCACTTCCTGGCTCTAGAGTTGCGGGGGGTCCAAGAAGACCCTCTCCTGGTCTGGAGGAGGACCCTATCAAGATGGTGGAGTCTCCCTTACTCATAAATCATTGTAAATATTCCCATTATTCTTCACTAATTTTGTAAAGCCTAATTGACAAGATGTCAATAAAAGTGTTCAAATGTCTATAAATTTTGGGGTTGCGTTGGCTGCAACATTAAGCAAAATGGTTTCCTCAGGTATTTTACGTTTAGCATTGATATCTGCTCCTTTTGAAATTAAATACTTGAATAATGTGATATCTTTTGTGCACAGAAAAAAAAGAGGAGTTGTACCATAACAATCTTTGGCATTTATAGTCGCCCCAGCTTTGATTAAATAGCGAGACACCTCAAAATGGTTATTTCTTCTTTCTTATCTCCACTCAATCATATTATGTATCAAGCTTGTAAAGCTTGACAACCATCATGACTGGATGAAGTAGAGAGCGTCTGCCATTTTCATTAAGACTGGGAGCACTACTCAGTTGCAGGCCGACTTAGCTCCAAAAGAAATGGCCGTCTCTGACATGAGGAACAGACGCCATGTGCAGCTGCTCCTAACATGGAGTACAAACGCTGCTCATCCTGTATCCCTGGATTAGAAGCCCTTACAGGGTACTGTCAGCCGGGCCAGCTGAACCCAGGTTTTTTAGTGAGCTTGTTACTGCTCCCCCTCCTCCTTTTTCATCCGGGCTTGGGACCGGCAAAGGCGGAGTTCCTTATCTTTATTATTATCATCTATATCATCCTTATTTGTATACTGTATGTTAGGACATACCTAGGTTTGTTTTAATCTCAAATATGAACATTTTAAACTATTATAGACACGTATGATTCTTTTTTAAAATAAACAATTTCTACTGCCCTTACTGCAATGGAAAAATTAATGGGAGGGCCTGGTTCATCAGTAGTTAACCCTCCCAAGGTTTCACAGTTTAATCTACCATACCTCTGTTATATTGTATTTTTCTATCTTACTTTTATAGTGATACTGATACTAGACTCTTGGAATGGGTATTTTAGATGAACTATGGACATAAGCTTTGAGGACAGCATATTTACATACAATTATAAATATAAATATGAGCAATCACTCCTCCGCCACCGGTTCTGTCCTCCCAAGAGAACAACAGTCTTTGATTTCCAGACTTAAGTCTGGTCATCTACGGACAATAACTTTCCAGAATGGTTGCAGGGTTTTCCCACTATGTACCAAGTGCAATTCTCAACCTGCAACCCCAAAACATATTATTGACTGTATTGACTCATCCATTGATGAGTTCTACTCTTCCCCGGCAGGCACCATCAAAAGTCTCAAGCTTTACAAGCTTGATACCCTGATATGATTGAGTGGAGATAAGAATGATGCATTAGCGCGCCATCTGTTATGAAAATTTGAAACTATTATAGACGCGTACGATTCTTTTTTAAAATAAACAATTTCTACTGACCTTAATCTCAAATATAAGATACATTTATCCCCAATAACCATGTAAAATTGTATCCAAGCTTCAAAATGATTATGTCATTTTTTTTTTTTTACTTATCCTTTTATTAGTCTAAATTAGACAAGATCTTGGAGGTCGTGCTCATAAAGAAGTTCAAGAACTCTTCTTGGTTCTCTGTACAGGGATCCTTTGTCCTTTCCAATACAATTTAGTATATGTTGGGGAGTGGCCTCTTTGGTTTTGCACCTAGTGCACATGGGGAAGCTTTTGGCTCCCTCTTTATAGACTAGAGGGCGCAGGTGACCAGATTTCCATCTGGCCAACTGTGTCGACTTCCTTCTGCCTAGATGTTATAATAAAAACAGCAAATGAAGGGGTTTGAAGACATCACTATGTAGCAAAGTTTCAAAGGTCCCAGAAAATTTTCTATCTATATATTAATATTTGTAGTAGCGATTATAGCAAGTAATATTTTTTACTGCTTGAAAATTGTGAAAAAAATTGCTCGATAAGAGAGTGTAGGACTCCACAAAATTAGGAACACAATGATCCAGCAAAGATTTGAAGAAATCTTTAAAATCATTTCAGTCAGGTCATCTTCCTTTAGAAATTTAGGTTTTACTATAAAAGGGAGAAAAATCTCATCAGCCCATCTCAAGCTATTGAAGATAGAAAATAATAAAAAAATCTACCCCACTTGCCCAAAATGTAGCTTGGCACCTACAGCTCCAGAATACATTTTGGCTTGCATTAGATGCACTAAACAGGACCTTTGGGAGAGGCTGCTGCTTTTCATAAAACAGCTCGAGGAGAATGAACTCATGGAATTGGTGTAATCTTTACACAAGGGGATAAGAAACAACAACAAGGGAGAAAAAAACTTGCCTCTTCCATTCAGCCAAGTATGCTAACTACAAGAGGTTGGTGGACGAGTGGTCTAAGCCATTGGTTTTTGACCACTACCAACCCAGGATCGAATCCCGCACATTGGACACACACTTTTTCCTAATTTAAAAAATGCTCCAATGGCCTCAATCAGTGAGTTTAAGTAATCAAAGAGGGCTCTGGCAAACTTGTAAAGGCAAAAGTCAAACTGCTTTTCACATATGATAAGGCACAATTTGGATTATAGATTAATGAAGAAAATGAATTCCACATTCAGTACTTTTGTCTGAAGATGGTAACAACGCTGTTACCGAAACGTCACACAATATTTATTTATTTGGATTTGGTCTTATTACCTTGTGCTTTTCACATATGTAGACATGTAGTGTACTTTCAGTAAAATCAGTCACCAACCACCATGATTATGATGGCCAGTATCACATGTACTACAAAGAGGGAGAGAGAAAGTATAAAATCAACAATTTATTACTTCAATATTTACAATCAGGCAGGGAGGCAGGGAAGACACTAAGTGGAGGCTTGCAGACTAACCAAAGTATGGCTGCTGTCACTCAGCTCAGAAAATGACACGTGGCCTCGCTGGTTGATGAAACGTGCCACAGCGTCCAGTTCCGCTGGTTCAATACAGATGAACTTGCCGCGGTCGTCTAGCACTCCCTGGATCTCCTGTTCCTGGAGTAGCAGCTGGAGTCTGTCCAAGGCATCCTACCACATCCCCCGTCAGATCTCCCATTACAAACTAACCAAAATTTACCTTTTTTTTATAAGAATGATAACGCTGTTACTTCACACACTATTTATCTGATAAGGTACAATTTGGATTAAAGATTAGAAAGATGAGGGAAGGTAAAAAGACTATATCCAAATAAATGAAATGTTTGTGACATTTCAGTGACAGTGTTTTTACCCTCATCAGACAACACTTACTGAAACGTTCATTAATTTGGGTATGGTCTTGTTACCTTATGTTAACATGTTAATAAAGTAAATTGATTAGGTGTACAATTTGGATTATAGATTATAAACACAAGGTAATAAGACCAAATCCAAATAAATAAATAGTGTGTGACATTATGGTGACAGCGTTGTTACTGAAACATCACAAACTATTTGGATTTGGTCTTATTACCTTGTGTTTCTAATCTATAATCCAAATGGTACCATATCAACATGGTATAATGTACAATTGCCAATTTTTTCAAAAATAGTACCTTTTATATATACAGTTAAACCTGTCTATAGCACCCGATTTTAAACATTAAAATGTAAACATTTTACATTAAAAGTGACCTGTCTATAGCACCCTATTTTGGTGAGTCCCAAGAGGGGGCGCTATAGACAGGTTTAACTGCATAAGGTAATAAGACCAAATATATAGTACATGATGTCTCAGTAACAGTGTTGTTACCATCATCAGATGGTACATTCAATACTTTGTCTGATGATGGTAGAAATGCTGTTACCGAAACGTCACACTATTTATTTATTTGGATTTGGTCTTATTACCTTGTGTTTTAAATCAGAAATTGTAATGAAAATACACTAGCTCTAAACAAATATTTCACCAAAGTTTTCTGTAGATATTGGAATTACAGTAGAACCTTTATGAGAAGCCACAATTTTGGATTTTTTTTTGAAGGAAGTTTCTCAGGAAGATGGTCACCCATGGGAGGATATCTTAGAGGTTTAATCCAATAGCGTGTGACGTTTCGGTAGCAGCATTGTCACCATCATCAGACAAAAGAATAAAATTTCTTTTTTATTCTTTTGTCTGATGATGGTAAAAATGCTGTCACCGAAACGTCACACACTATTAAATTATTTGGATTAGGTCTTATTTTATTGTATCTATAATCAACAACAACAACAAAAAGCCTTTATTCAGGGTCACTGACCCTATACAGGATTCACCAGAGGTATGCATAAGAACAAAGCAATGAGACAAAGGAAATAACGATATATACAGAAGAAAAAGAAAAAAAAAAAAGAAAGAGAAAGAGGGAAGCAAGAAAAACAACACAAAAAGAGTAGCAGTAAGAAAGTGAGGAGTGAGTGTCACTTGGCCTTCTTCTGAGATATGGACTTGTGGAAACCATAAAACGCCGTAGCAATATACTTATTCTGGGTCATATTGTCAATTATTGATGGAAGTGAAGCACAGAGTTGCCAGTTTTGAGCATAAGGGTTCTTCTTTCTTCTTTCAGAGCATAGCAATAAAAAATATAGTGAGTGATTTCATTTTTTAGTTTTTAATTACAGAAGGTACAAATCGGGTCCTCACCGCATCTTGGTGTGGTTTTCTCTAAAAAAAACTTGAAAGTACTCTAACTTGTGCGAGTAGTCTTACAACCGGGAAAGGAAAATCCCCTAAAAGGTATCCCTCCGTCATGAAAGATATGTGAATGTCTTTGTAGTGAGAGTATAGCTTGGATTTATCCATTCTTGTAAGGTCGTTTTGTATAGATTGGTCTGCCGCTGTTTTTAAGAGCCCTGTAATCGCGCTCCTCAGCGTTTCAGGGTCATCACAGGAAACAAGCGCAGGGGATCCATTATTGTTAAGCAGATTGGTGAGCTTTTTAATGAAACCGTTGTATCTATAATCTAAATTGTGCTTTATCATTTTTGATAAGACTTCAATGGACCTAAGAAGTTATTCTTCCTATTAGCTGTGAAGAAAAAGAATTCCAAAGTGAATATCAATGTTGATGCCATCACTTGAAGATTCTATTTTAAAGAGTTCAGGATCTGAAGCTCTCCTCTACTTCAAGAAGTTGAGAAAACACAAGATTTAAACCAATTGAAGAGCATGGGAACCAAGTACCTGAGTTTTCATCTTGAACTTGAAGGCCAGGTCTTCGAGGAACACCACTTTCTGGGTCTATAACATCACAACTACTGTGAGACAAATCTACATGGAAGGCCAACACTTGATTTATTGGGGTTGGTGGAAGGGTGATCTAAACCGTTGGTATTTGACTGCTACAACATGGGAATCAAATCCTGCATGGGACACTTTTTTCTAATAAAAAAAAAAAATTCTCCAATGGTCCCCGATTCTTGCAAAAGTCCAACCCCACTAGTGAGTGCAAGTAATCAAATGGGGCCCTGGGGCATTTGTAAATGCGAAAGTCACAAACTGCTTTTCACATGTATAAACATGTAGTGCACTTACAGTAAAAGCAGTCACTAACTACCTTCCATTTTCATCATGGCCTGTACCATGTGTATTTTGGACAAATACAAAATTTGATTTATTAGCATGGCAGTCACTTTATCAAGAGCCTCTAGAGGATGGTTGATAGACAATGAGGTGAAGATCAACTTAGAGCATTAAGTTCAACTAAGGAGGTCGGTCATCATGAAACACCATTCCACCCTGTTCAATTATGGTCAATAGACAATTTCTCACAATGTGACTCTCAATATCCTGCATACAAAAAATATATATTTTAGATTATTTCATATAGAATGAGTTCTCAATTTTATCCCATTTTAGAGCATATTCATGGTTGCTCATTCTTTCTTTTAATGTTTTAGACAATTGACAATTTAAACAATTTTATTGATTCTTTTAATCAAATTTTACAAAGGTGGAATTTTAATGTTTTAGATGTTTGTAAAAATTTAAAAAAATAAATAAAAATCGCATGGAAACCATGTAACCCTATTTTTCAATATATAGGCAACCATAAGGACACCAAATTACCAAAAAGAGCAGGTTTAATTTATGAAATGAAATGTGAAAAGTGTGACCAATGCTATGTGGGGACAAACATCTATAACTTTAAAAGAAAGAATGAAAAACCATTCATATAGAAAGCTATACACTTCAAGGAATCCTCTTCAAACAAATTTGCTTTTTTGTCCATTCAATCTAGTTATTTGATATTGAGGATTCTTCAAGCATGCTGGATGTCTATAATGTTACTTTACCAGTCCAGTTCTTTGGACAGAATCCAAGCTTTACATCCATACATGAAAACACAGACTGTATGTAGGAAATAATATATGCCTAAAAAAGCCAAATATTGATCTATATATAGTTGTTGAACACCTATTTTAAAAAATCCAAATTCTTAAAATACCAAATAAATTAATAAACTCTTGAGGAAAGTTTCTAAAGCAACTCAGATCATTTCAATTTGTAACATCCCAGTAGTAAAGTATCAATATATATATATGGTAATTTAAACCAACAACCCCATATTGTATAATACTTATAACAAGATTTTCATGTTGTATAATAGAAACACATCTGTAAATGATTATACGCATTATTGACATGTGTCATTACATCATCATATGTAATGTACTTTGCACAAACTGAGGATAAATAAATAAAACTCTGTAATAGATTAAGAGTTGAGCTGAAGCAAAAGATAAAAGTCAAAAACGTCTAAAATCAGATGTAGCAGTCCCAAAACAACATCTAAAGATAGATAGGAAACTGTCAGGACGGCGCCAGTGTACGATTTCGCGAACCGATCCACGCTCTTGTTGCATCTGCTGAAATGCAATACTTCCTCTCTCGGCAAAGATATATAAGGCCTCCGCCCTAGCCAAAAATATAGTCACTTCACCATCGGCGGAAGCCCTCGTCGGTTGTCACCAAGGTTCTCCTCATCCACCATGTAGACCAATAAGAACTCTTTTATCTCCATCTTTCGCTCCTAGCTCAACTTTTATCTGTTCACGGAACTTTCCTAGTGCAACTGTGTCTTCGTTTTTTGTGTGGACATTCCCAAGCTTTCCACTCTGCCTCAACCACGACTGCCTGTACTCTGTGAGAACTGTTAAAGGTCTCCCAAGGTGCAGAGAGGTACTGGAAAACTCTCCACGTCCTGACTGTCCCTCTCGGTTACTACAGGTTTGCCCCTTTCGGTTACCATACCACAGCGAGAGACCCTCGGTTACCACATATATATATATCAAAAATAAAAAAGGCATATCCTGACCAGGAGCACATGTGCTTTACAGAAGGCAGAGCGCCATCTGGTGGAAAAGAAATCAACTAAACATTGATTTAGCCTGTTCCCTGATATTTGGCCAATCCAATTTCTTGATAAATCAAGAAAAGCCATCCACGAACGCATTTTGCGCTTTTGGCGCTCGTCAGCGTGGAGTAGGCTGTACCATTGCGACCAAAAGAATTTTTGGCCCCAGAGGCTTCTTAAAAACCAAGAAATGGTTATTTAAGGCCAAACTTGCGTAAATATGCTTAACACATGAAAAAATGAAGAAAAATAAAAAGATAAAAAGATCAGGTGTTGAAATCAAAAATAAAAATGGCATATCCTGACCAGGAGCACATGTGCTTTACACAGGATATTCCATTTTGGTCAGGATATGCGATTTTTATTTTTGATTTCAACACCTGATCTTTTTATCTTTTATTTTTTTCTTTCATTTTTTTCATATATAAATATATATATATATATATTTATATATAAATATATACAGTAGAACCTCCCTTTAGCGGACACCTCTTCACAAAGGACAGTTTTCATTTGCTAAATTACCATTTTTACAATTCAGCAACTCTCCAGTAAGAGGACACCTCTCCCTAAAGGACGCTTTGGCTCTGCAATTAGGTGTCCTTTACAGGGAGATTTTACTGTATATATATATATATATATAGATGGAAATTTTGCCGGGAGGAAAATGATCTAAAGAGACAAGGGTCGCCTCTCCCGTCAAAATAGACGTCTAAAACAGACGCCATCTATTGACCGTCGCCGCAACTAGCGGCCTCGGGTCGGTGACAAAGCCACAACACCAGCTTTGGCAAACTGAAAAGCGTCCACCTGGAGACCATGGTTTCGGGCTGATGGCCCTCGTCAGTCCAGGGCGGACTTTATTCCATGAGATCCACACGGGATCTAATGGAATCTTGACAATCTGCCAAAGAGGTGTTTTGCTGGCAAAGTGGCTGGGCCATATCTATGGCCAAAATATAGATGGAAATTTTGCCGGGAGGAAAATGATCTAAAGAGACAAGGGTCGCCTCTCCCGTCAAAATAGACGTCTAAAACAGACGCCATCTATTGACCGTCGCCGCAACTAGCGGCCTCGGGTCGGTGACAAAGCCACAACACCAGCTTTGGCAAACTGAAAAGCGTCCACCTGGAGACCATGGTTTCGGGCTGATGGCCCTCGTCAGTCCAGGGCGGACTTTATTCCATGAGATCCACACGGGATCTAATGGAATCTTGACAATCTGCCAAAGAGGTGTTTTGCTGGCAAAGTGGCTGGGCCATATCTATGGCCAAAATATAGATGGAAATTTTGCCGGGAGGAAAATGATCTAAAGAGACAAGGGTCGCCTCTCCCGTCAAAATAGACGTCTAAAACAGACGCCATCTATTGACCGTCGCCGCAACTAGCGGCCTCGGGTCGGTGACAAAGCCACAACACCAGCTTTGGCAAACTGAAAAGCGTCCACCTGGAGACCATGGTTTCGGGCTGATGGCCCTCGTCAGTCCAGGGCGGACTTTATTCCATGAGATCCACACGGGATCTAATGGAATCTTGACAATCTGCCAAAGAGGTGTTTTGCTGGCACCGACCCGAGGCCGCTAGTTGCGGCGACGGTCAATAGATGGCGTCTGTTTTAGACGTCTATTTTGACGGGAGAGGCGACCCTTGTCTCTTTAGATCATTTTCCTCCCGGCAAAATTTCCATCTATATTTTGGCCATAGATATGGCCCAGCCACTTTGCCAGCAAAACACCTCTTTGGCAGATTGTCAAGATTCCATTAGATCCCGTGTGGATCTCATGGAATAAAGTCCGCCCTGGACTGACGAGGGCCATCAGCCCGAAACCATGGTCTCCAGGTGGACGCTTTTCAGTTTGCCAAAGCTGGTGTTGTGGCTTTGTCACCGACCCGAGGCCGCTAGTTGCGGCGACGGTCAATAGATGGCGTCTGTTTTAGACGTCTATTTTGACGGGAGAGGCGACCCTTGTCTCTTTAGATCATTTTCCTCCCGGCAAAATTTCCATCTATATTTTGGCCATAGATATGGCCCAGCCACTTTGCCAGCAAAACACCTCTTTGGCAGATTGTCAAGATTCCATTAGATCCCGTGTGGATCTCATGGAATAAAGTCCGCCCTGGACTGACGAGGGCCATCAGCCCGAAACCATGGTCTCCAGGTGGACGCTTTTCAGTTTGCCAAAGCTGGTGTTGTGGCTTTGTCACCGACCCGAGGCCGCTAGTTGCGGCGACGGTCAATAGATGGCGTCTGTTTTAGACGTCTATTTTGACGGGAGAGGCGACCCTTGTCTCTTTAGATCATTTTCCTCCCGGCAAAATTTCCATCTATATTTTGGCCATAGATATGGCCCAGCCACTTTGCCAGCAAAACACCTCTTTGGCAGATTGTCAAGATTCCATTAGATCCCGTGTGGATCTCATGGAATAAAGTCCGCCCTGGACTGACGAGGGCCATCAGCCCGAAACCATGGTCTCCAGGTGGACGCTTTTCAGTTTGCCAAAGCTGGTGTTGTGGCTTTGTCACCGACCCGAGGCCGCTAGTTGCGGCGACGGTCAATAGATGGCGTCTGTTTTAGACGTCTATTTTGACGGGAGAGGCGACCCTTGTCTCTTTAGATCATTTTCCTCCCGGCAAAATTTCCATCTATATTTTGGCCATAGATATGGCCCAGCCACTTTGCCAGCAAAACACCTCTTTGGCAGATTGTCAAGATTCCATTAGATCCCGTGTGGATCTCATGGAATAAAGTCCGCCCTGGACTGACGAGGGCCATCAGCCCGAAACCATGGTCTCCAGGTGGACGCTTTTCAGTTTGCCAAAGCTGGTGTTGTGGCTTTGTCACCGACCCGAGGCCGCTAGTTGCGGCGACGGTCAATAGATGGCGTCTGTTTTAGACGTCTATTTTGACGGGAGAGGCGACCCTTGTCTCTTTAGATCATTTTCCTCCCGGCAAAATTTCCATCTATATTTTGGCCATAGATATGGCCCAGCCACTTTGCCAGCAAAACACCTCTTTGGCAGATTGTCAAGATTCCATTAGATCCCGTGTGGATCTCATGGAATAAAGTCCGCCCTGGACTGACGAGGGCCATCAGCCCGAAACCATGGTCTCCAGGTGGACGCTTTTCAGTTTGCCAAAGCTGGTGTTGTGGCTTTGTCACCGACCCGAGGCCGCTAGTTGCGGCGACGGTCAATAGATGGCGTCTGTTTTAGACGTCTATTTTGACGGGAGAGGCGACCCTTGTCTCTTTAGATCATTTTCCTCCCGGCAAAATTTCCATCTATATTTTGGCCATAGATATGGCCCAGCCACTTTGCCAGCAAAACACCTCTTTGGCAGATTGTCAAGATTCCATTAGATCCCGTGTGGATCTCATGGAATAAAGTCCGCCCTGGACTGACGAGGGCCATCAGCCCGAAACCATGGTCTCCAGGTGGACGCTTTTCAGTTTGCCAAAGCTGGTGTTGTGGCTTTGTCACCGACCCGAGGCCGCTAGTTGCGGCGACGGTCAATAGATGGCGTCTGTTTTAGACGTCTATTTTGACGGGAGAGGCGACCCTTGTCTCTTTAGATCATTTTCCTCCCGGCAAAATTTCCATCTATATTTTGGCCATAGATATGGCCCAGCCACTTTGCCAGCAAAACACCTCTTTGGCAGATTGTCAAGATTCCATTAGATCCCGTGTGGATCTCATGGAATAAAGTCCGCCCTGGACTGACGAGGGCCATCAGCCCGAAACCATGGTCTCCAGGTGGACGCTTTTCAGTTTGCCAAAGCTGGTGTTGTGGCTTTGTCACCGACCCGAGGCCGCTAGTTGCGGCGACGGTCAATAGATGGCGTCTGTTTTAGACGTCTATTTTGACGGGAGAGGCGACCCTTGTCTCTTTAGATCATTTTCCTCCCGGCAAAATTTCCATCTATATTTTGGCCATAGATATGGCCCAGCCACTTTGCCAGCAAAACACCTCTTTGGCAGATTGTCAAGATTCCATTAGATCCCGTGTGGATCTCATGGAATAAAGTCCGCCCTGGACTGACGAGGGCCATCAGCCCGAAACCATGGTCTCCAGGTGGACGCTTTTCAGTTTGCCAAAGCTGGTGTTGTGGCTTTGTCACCGACCCGAGGCCGCTAGTTGCGGCGACGGTCAATAGATGGCGTCTGTTTTAGACGTCTATTTTGACGGGAGAGGCGACCCTTGTCTCTTTAGATCATTTTCCTCCCGGCAAAATTTCCATCTATATTTTGGCCATAGATATGGCCCAGCCACTTTGCCAGCAAAACACCTCTTTGGCAGATTGTCAAGATTCCATTAGATCCCGTGTGGATCTCATGGAATAAAGTCCGCCCTGGACTGACGAGGGCCATCAGCCCGAAACCATGGTCTCCAGGTGGACGCTTTTCAGTTTGCCAAAGCTGGTGTTGTGGCTTTGTCACCGACCCGAGGCCGCTAGTTGCGGCGACGGTCAATAGATGGCGTCTGTTTTAGACGTCTATTTTGACGGGAGAGGCGACCCTTGTCTCTTTATATATATATATATATTGAACGCTCGAAACTGGAGCACCACATGTTTTTTTTTTTTGTTTAAAGTTAATAAGTGAAAGGGAACTTATCTAGCATTAAATTGGATCAAATCATCTTGCTCTGGAGGCTCTGTTGTCTAGAATGACAAAGAATAAATCCAATATTGTTCCTGTACAAGTTTTACAGGGCTGTGCAAGAGAAGAAACATTGAGAAAAGAGAGCCGTATGTAAATGGATATGTAAATGAATGATTCGAAAGTGGCCATCCAGGTTGAAATATAGTAGAAATTTTTAATAAAGAATTTTGATCCAAGATAAGCATTTCATAATTAATGTATCTCATGTGGATTTTTCTATCTTTCACAATTATAATGTTATTTATATTCCTTCAAAAAAAAGATTATATAAAAAGGTTTCTGGTTATAAAATTCAGTCACTAAAGTGGAAAATCAGGTATTGGACAACATAAAGTGAAGCTGTAGTGAAGAAGGAAACTGTTGATATGTGAAGCTGAGTAGGCAAAGGTTAAGACAATCAATAAATAAATCAAAAAATAAAACAAGATGGGAAGATGAGAACAACAACTTACCTTCAGATGGTTGAGGAATTCCTGGAACTTGTTTCCCCCTTCTTCTTCGGGGGTCTCCTCGAAGCCCTCCTCATCAACGACAAAAGTTGCCTTGAGTTTGAGGTACTCCTCGTACTCCTGCTTCTCCTTCTCTTCCTTCTGTCGCTTCTCCTCCTCTTCCTGCAGCACACTACTGCTGACCTTTGACAGATCACACTGCTCTGGAGGCAACAAGGGAATAGCACCAATTCCAAACAAGTACACTTAAGTAAGGAAGGTCGGAAAAACCGATCCGTAACTTCGGGAGAAAGATTGGCTCTGGAGGCCAGGCCTGTCGGGCTCAGGTTGGAAGGTTGGAGTGCACTGTGAAGGACTAGGCGCGTTGGCTTCAGTCAAATATGCCTGGATCTGATTGGTACTCCCTGCAAGACAGCTTGAGCTGCACGGCGGAGTGCTTGCAGCTTGTCTGTTTAGGCAGGCGATCAACAGTCAACCCAGAACTGGCACGGACTATGGGAATCCGACTGTCTAATTAAAACAAAGCATTGCGATGGAGGTAGGTCCGTTTTTGACGCAATGTGATTTCTGCCCAGTGCTCTGAATGACAAAGTGAAGAAATTCAACAAAGCGTGGGTAAACAGCGGAAGTAACTATGACTCTCTTAAGGTAGCCAAATGTGTGTGTGTGTGCCTCGTCATCTAATTACACTAAAACTTGTCTTATAAGTCACCTGTCTTGGGAGTTTACCTGTCTTATTTAGCTGGAACTGTTTATTTTCCATTAATTCTCTCAGGTATCTGACCCTGTTGAAGATATTGATGTCTAAATGTTTTAAGACCTTAATGGCTAAATGTGTTGACTATCCTATATTAAGAACATAATTGAATTTGAATAAGAAAGAAGAGTTATAGGTAACCAATTTCATTCAACTCCTCTCTTCAGAGTCAACCTGTCTTGCATTTTTACTTGAAATGAAATGGAAACTCCCAAGAGAGGTTTTACTGTAATCTCTATGGGATGATTTGGTAAAACCATTGTTACCATCTCAGACTAAAGTACTTCAGTAATAGCATTGTTACCCAAATGGCATGTATACTTATATGGTCTTGTTACCTAGTTATTTTTATCTGTAATCCAACTTGTACCTTATTGCTACTTAAAATTTGGCAAAATTGGTTAAATATTGAAGAAACTTATAGGGCACAATTAAATAAATATTGTTGCTGTTTCTTATCCCCTTGTGTAAAGATTACACGAATTCCATGAGTTAATGATCTCATGGAATGGGGTGTAGGGGTGCAGTTTTCGTTTATCATGGCACCATGTATGGACTATATTATAAAGTAGTTACAATCTCTCTCTCCTCTTTATATCTGCTTAATTCCAGGCAATTCTTCCATATTATTGAACCAATACTTTTTGGTCCTCTCATTTTTCAATCCCTTCAGTAGGGTCAAATAGACTATGGATAGGTAGGTCACTTCAATATCATGTTACAATCATAGAGATTACAATCATGAGAGATACTGCAATGAGTGAACAAAAAAGTGGGAGAAAAAAATTAGATTAAACAAAGTGCTATATGGAAAATATCAAAATTCGAAACTATTTTAAAGGCTATATAAAAGGGCGTACCTGGATCTATAAAGAAAAAAAAAATTATTTTGAATGAAAATGAAAAGTTTTCATATGATCTACAATAATTTGTAAATTAAATTCACTGTGCAATAAATTGATAAAGAGGGAGCAATCTCTCGAAATATTTTAAGAAAAAAATTGTTTTTTTTTTCTTTACAGATCCAGGTACGCCCTTTTATATAATCTTAATTGATGGATCGCCTTTTGACTCAAACTATTTTAAAGGCGTAAGATTCTTTTTGAAATTAAACAATTTCTACTGCCCTTACTGCAATGGAAAAATTAATGGGAATTGTTCCATTGCAGTAAGGGCAGTAAAAATTGTTTAATTTCAAAAATAATCTTACGCCTTTAAAATAGTTTCGAATTTTGATAACAGATAGCGCACTAGTGCATCATATGGAAAATATGTACATATAGGGCTATAGATGAAAATTTTGCAGGGAGGATATTGATCTATAAAAGCAATCAATAAAAGCCACCTATATTTTGGCCACAGATTTGGCCTAGCCACTGCCAGCTAAGTACCTTTTTGCCAGATGGTGAAGATTCATTAGATCCCTTGTAGACCTCTTCTTCTTCTTCTTCTTCTTTCTTATCTCCACTCAATCATATTAAGGTATCAAGCTTGTAAAGCTCGAGACTTTTGATGGTGTCTGCTGGGGATGAGTAGAGCTCATCAATGGATGAGTCAATACAGTCAATAATGTGTTTTGGGGTTGCAGGTTGAGAATTGCACTTAGTACATAGTGGGAAAACCTTGCAACCATTCATTGTCCGTAGATGACCAGACTTAAGTCTGGAAATCAAAGACTGTTGTTCTCTTGGGAGGACAGAACTGGTGCTTGTCCCTCCTTCTCTCTACCAGTCATGTGCAGCATTAGATTTCCATTCCTGCAAGCATTGAGTTTTGATGGTACGGAGTCTACCTTGTAGATCTCATGGAATAAAGTCTGCCCTGGACTCAAGAGGGTCATTAGTCCAAAACCTTGGTCTGCAGAGGTGGACACTTCTTAGTTTTCCAAAGCTGGCATTGTGGCTTTGTCATGGACCCAAGGCTGCTAGTATGTGGCGATGGTCAATAGATGGTGTCTAGTTTTGAAATCTTTTTAAATGGGAGAAGCGACGACCTTTGCTTTTATTTGGAGCTATATAATTATATTTTGATATAAAATTATTTGCATAGGTTACAGGTATTCTCCCCTGCAGCTCCATTGGCTTCCTATTTGGCCAAAATACTGGCCCCGATGCTCAGAGATAGTAACTCCCCGACATCCATTTCCTCTATTCCTGTCTTCATAGGTAAGTTACAACAAACAGCAGTTACATCAGGTACCATCATGGTCTCATTTGATGTCGTTAATTTATATCCCAGTCTCTCCCACCAGCTTATTTTGGATTGCACCACAGAGTTCCTAATAGAACAGGGTTGCCCCACAGACACCATTTCTAGACTCATTACACTTATCAAAATCAGTCTTTGCCATAGTGTTTTTAAATTCAACCAATCTTATTTCAAACAGACCAAAGGCACCCCTATGGGTAGCCCGTTGTCCTCTCCCCTCTCAGAAATAGTGATGCGCAAGGTAGATAAACGTATAGTTGATGTCTTTCCTAATGATATTTTGATCTGGTCTAGATACATAGATGACGTCTTTGCTATAATCAAAATTAACACCTTTAATGATATACTCAATACTTTGAATAATTTATATCAAGACTTAAACTTTACTTCTGAGACTGAAACAGATAATTCCTTGGCATTTTTGGACATACGTATAACAAAAACACACAATAAATATAATACTGAAGTCTTTTATAAGCCCACCTTTCGCCCCATGTATATAAATTTTTCATCTTTTTGCCCATTAAGCCACAAGATCAATACCGTAAGAACTTTGTCCAAGAGAATTTACACCCACTGTTATACTGAGAAGTCAAAGCAAAAGGAAACTAGCAACATAATTTCAAATTTAATGTCCGCTGGTTATCCTAAAAACTTTATTTTAAGGCATTTCTATGACCCATCTCGCACCAAGATTAACGACAACTATAGATCTATCTGCACAATGCCATATTCCTTACAAAGTATAAAAATAGCTAGACAGCTTAGGAATTTCGGCATCCGCACCTTCTTTTCCAACACCCCAAGTTTAGGCACCATCTTAAGGAACCCTATCACCAAAAACAATACGCCTCTTAGCACTACTCAAAGAAGCAATGCCATTTATTCTATAAAATGCAACGATTATGTGGGAGAGACCGGCCGTTACATTAAAGACAGAATGCAGGAACATGACAGAAACATCAGACACAACGACCCGAAATCACTTATCGTCCAACACATTTCACAGACAGGGCACAGTTTTAACACAACTGATCCAACATCACATTATTCTAATATTCCGTATAAACACAAAAGATTGGTTGTCGAGGCCTTGCTATCTCTGAGATATAATAGCTTAAATAGACATATAGATGTACCTGATCCGTATATAAGCTTATTCCATAAATAGCCACTGATGTTACCCGTTTATTTCATTATATTTTAATATATTTTAATATCCTTTTAATACTGTTTTTACCCTGTAAATACTTATGCTTTTTATCATGATTTCCATCGTATTATGGAGCGTCTTTTAGTCTTAATGCATTTTACCTCAGGCCTTTTAATAATCGTATATTTCTCATTTTAACAAATTTTATTAAAATTTTATTAATTTGCGTAAGTCCCGATGTTCTTTTAAACAAAAATTCTAAGTATCACCGTTTATTTCAAAAAAATTTTTACAATTAATTTCTCATAGTCCATATGCAAAAAATTTCTTTCTTCGTGTATATATTGTATCACTTTTCTTATACATTTGATCCTGTAGAAGGGCCTCTCTTTGCCCGAAAGCTTGATGTTATATTAAATTTGTTAAGAAACTTATCTCCTGTATGTTTTGCTTTTACCAAGAATACATCGTGTTACATATTATCATTTTTACTTTGAGAACCCAAATTGGATCATTTTAGGGTTTATTGGAGGTAGAGGGGAGAAAAATAAATGATAAGGGGGGTCTCAAAATTTATAATTTAAGAATGATAAAGCACAATTTGGATTATAGATTATAATACAAGAAAATAAGACCTAATCCAAATAATTTAATAGTGTGTGACATTTCGCAACAGCATTGTCACCATCATCAGACAAAAGAATAAATGCATAAATCTTTTGTCTGATGATGGTGACAATGCTGTTGCCAAAACATCACACACTATTAAATTATTTGGATTAGGTCTTACTTTCTTGTATTATTATTTCAGCAAAAAAAGACCCAAATTACAGAAAGAAGGAGTCCAAGAGTTAAGAAAGAAAGGTTAGATAGACAATTAAGTGATGGAGAGGACAACTTACCTTCTGTTTCTCCAGCTCCTGTTGTTTCAGGTCATCCTGCCTACGCAGCTCCGCCATGCGCGCCTCACGCTGCTTCCTTTCCTCTCTCTCCTGCGTCTCTTGCTACAGCAGCAGTCAGCGAGTTGGTGTGGGTTGTCAGAGAGAAGGGATGCCTTACCTCTCTCTGCAGCCTCTTCTCTGCCTTCATCTCCAGCTTCTTCCTCTTCTTGGCCCCAATCTTACCCTCAGGGAGGGCAATCTCATCCGCTACGTCATAATCCGCTAGTTCATCTGCCATCACCATCTCTAGATGTTATAACACCCTCGCTCTTATTATAAATAAGATGCATTAGCATGCCATCTGTTATCGGGAAATTTGAACTATTTTTGATACAGGTACAGTAGAACCTCCATGAGAACACTTATGCTAGAGGACACCTCTCTACAAAGGACAGTTTTCATTTTCAAAATTACCATTTTTACTATTTAGTAACTCTCTGGTAAGAGGACACCTCTCCCTAAAGGATATTTTGGCTCTGGAATTAGGTGTCCTTTACTGGGAAGTTCTACTGTATATGATTCTTTTACAATCATTGCAGTAAGGGCAGTAGAAATTTGATAAGGCACAATTTGGATTATAGATTAGAACTACAAGTTCAATGTCAAATCCAAATAAATTAATAGTGTGTGACGTTTGGGTAGCATCATTGTTACCATCATTTAGCCTTTTGTCTGATGATGGTTACCGAAACATCACACACTATTTATTTGGATTTGGTCTTATTTACCTTGTGTTTCTTAATCTATAATCCAAATTGTACTTAATCGTTAATTACAGATTTTAACCACTCCAAGGGAAAGATATGATTCTTGTTGAATTAAAGTAGGTGTTTAATTATAGTTGGTTAAGGTAGGTAAGTTGTATATAAAGAATGAAAACATTCAAGCAAGAATGTTTCTTTTTCAAGCCGTGGTGCTTGCCTGGATGAAAAAGGAGGAAGAGCAGTAACAAGCTCGCTAAAAAACCTGGGTTCCAGCTGGCCCAGCTGATAGTACCCTGTAAGGGCTCCTGATCCAGGGATACAGGATAGGTCTGTACTCCATGCTAGGAGCAGCTGCACATGGTATCTGTTCCTCATGTCAGAGGCAGCCATTTCATATTGGAACTAAGTTGGCCTGCTACTGTGTAGTGCTCCCAGTCTTAATAACAAAAGCTGACGCATTCTACTTTACCAAATCATTATGGTTGTCAAATCTCTTTTGATAAGCTCTACTCCTCTCCAGAAGACACCATCAAAAATCTCAAGCTCTACAGGCTTGATACCGTGATATGATAAGTGGAGATAAGAAAGAAGAAGAGACATTAAGTGTGGTGCTTATCTAACATTAAGTGTTTCACTGTTATGCACAGTGAAAACATTCACAAATCAAGTTCAGTTCACCCCATGTTGTCTATAAAAGCCAGCTTACCATCGTCCACTTCAACAAGCTCCTCTTCTTCTTGTCTACGAGCTGCTACTCTCATGCGTGCGCGGGCATCGCGGGCAGGTCGACGGGGTCCTCTGGCAGCTCTTTCTGCGAGCTGGGGCGGCTGTATCGGCTCGGCAGCCGCTGGTCCTGGTACACCACATTGACTTGTGAGAATCAGTACACTACAATCTTGGTATAGCAATCCTCAACTGGACTGAACTTTTGGTTCACTGCTAATGGTAAGGAAGAATGAATCACAACACCAGTTTTGGAAAATTTAGACAAAACGTCAACCTGTATACCATGGTTTCGGGCTATGACACTCATCAGTACATGGTGGCTTTGATTTCATAACATCCTATGAGAGGGGTATTGAGAGCGGCTGAATTTACCAAACAGGTTTTTAAGCTGGTGAAGTGGCAAGTGGAGATTTCAGGCTAGAATACAACATAAAGTTGAGGGAGAATTATATTCATGTACCTATAGAGACATCTTTAATTATACATCAGAACAATGTTCATCCCCCTAGTAAAAAATCTTCACTAGTGGTGAATAATGAGCCACAACACCAGTTTTGTACTTGAATACTTAATTGTTGTTGTTGTTTCTTATCCCTAGTACACATGGTACAGGCCATGAAAATCATGGTGGGTTGAAGTAGGCGACTGCTTTTACTGTAAATGCACCGCATGTCTACACATGTGAAAAGCAGTTTGACTTTGCACTTACAAATGTGCCAGAGCCATGTTTGGTTACTTGCACTCGCTAGTGGGGTTGAACTTTTGCAAGAATCGGGCGCCATTGGATCTTTTTTTTTTTTTTTATCAGAAAAAAGTGCCCAATGCGGGAATCTAACCCGGGTCATAGCGGTCGAAAACCAACGGTTTAGACCATCCTTCCACCGACCCCCCTTATCCCTTTGTGTAAAGATTAAGTGAATTCCATGAGTCCATGCTCCTCAAGCTGTTTAATGATAAGCAGCAGCCTCTCCCAAAGGTCCTGTTTAGTGCATCTAATGCAAGAAAAAATGTGTTCTGGAGCTGCAGGTGCCAAGCTACATTTTGAGCAAGTGGGATAGATTTTGTTGTTATTTTCTATCTTCAATGGCTTGAGATGGCCTGTTCTAAATCTTGTTAGTGTTGGAGCTGCAGGTGCCAAGCTACATTTTGGGCAAGTGGGGTATATTTTGTTGTTATTTTCCATCTTCAATGGCTTGAGATGGCCTGTTCTAAATCTTGTTAGTGTTGGAGCTGCAGGTGCCAAGCTACATTTTGGGCAAGTGGGGTAGATTTTGTTGTTATTTTCTATCTTCAATGGCTTGAGATGGCCTGTTCTAAATCCTTTTATTAGGGTGATGAACATAATGCATTATTCTGATTCACATTTAAAGGGAGAGGTGCCGCTCTAGGTACATGAATATAATCCTCCCGCAACTTTATGTTGTATATGCCAAGATGGCAGAACAATTATCTCTGGGACACTCATTGTTTATGTTGCTGTGGCCCCCTATTGTGTTGATATTATGTTTTCTTTCCTAATAAATTGGTTTAAAACACAAGGTAATAAAACCAAATGAATAAATAGTGTGTGACGTTTCGGTAACAGAGCGTTGTTACCATCTTCAGACAAAAGACCTGAATTCCATTCCATTAATTCCACATTCATTCAGTACTTTTGTCTGAAGATGGTAACAACGCTGTCACACACTATTTATTTATTTGGATTTGGTCTTATTACCTTGTGTTTATAATCTATAATCCAAATTGTGCCTTATCAGGTTTAAAACTTGTTTATATATATATTTTAATTTAGGTTAGATTCAGGTTAGGTAAAGTTGCGTTCTGGTAAGATTTGCGGCCGATATAATGAACTCTAGTAATAAAGAGGTGCCCCAAGAAAATATACGATTTTAGATTATCTTTAAGAAAAGATTCATGTCTGTGATGGTAATAACGCCATTACAGAAACATCACATACTATTAACTTATTTGGATTAGGTCTTATTACCTTGTAGCTATAATCATTCATCCAAATTGTGCTTTATCAAAGAGATGACCCCTGTTCAATATAATTGTTGAAAAAAACAATAGAAAAAAAAATGAATAAAAAGGTCAGGTGTTGATATTAAAAATATAAAAGGCATATCCTGACCAAGAGCATATGTGCTTTTCAGAAGGCAGAGCGCCATCTGGTGGAACAGAAATCAACTAAACATTGATTTAGCCTGTTCCCTGATATTTGGCCAACCCAATTTCTTGATAAACGTGTTCGTGGATGGCTTTTCTTGATTTATCAAGAAATTGGGTTGGCCAAATATCAGGGAACAGGCTAAATCAATGTTTAGTTGATTTCTGTTCCACCAGATTGCGCCTTCTGAAAAGCACATGTGCTCCTGGTCAGCATATAAGTGTTATTTATAAAAGAAAATTTGATGCAATCTCACTATTCCTAACCCAGTTTGACTATCATGTATCAAGTCCAATATGTAAAGTTGATATCATGAGTGCAATGTGATGTGTGTGTCCTATGAAATGGGTGTCAGATAGAACCAATAAAACCAAAAGAAATTTCAAATTAATAATAATTTTATAATAACCTGGTAGAAATAATCTATGAGTATTTCATTATGTTAACTATGACTTTTAGATATATGTTATCACTCCATTTAATCTTTTGGAGATGTAAGCAAAAATTCAAGTATGGAGTTGTTATCAATCCTTCATTTACAATTTCTTGCATCAGAAACCTAGTGGCAAAAATTAAATAAGTTTATATACCATGAATTATGTGTGTGTGCTATATTTTTTAAGATAGATTAAACTGAATTTTATTTTTTATTTATGTAAAAAAAAATCGAATTTATATATATATATAATTTATGTAAAAAAAATCGAATTTATATATATATAATTTATTTAAGAGTAGTATTTGTTTTTATATCCAATGTGCGTTGTTATTAACTTTTGTGAGTCGAATATTTGAAATATATAGCCTATTCTAAATATGATTTACAGTTGTAAATCATGAACATATTTTTTTTATGCTTAACAAAAGAATGCCATCAATTAGGTTAATATGAATAGTATATGTTATGGGTCCTTGTATATTTTAAGTAGTTATGAATACCAAGTAAACAAAATGTCAAATCGTTCTTACCTATGGCTATAACTTTACGTTTAACGAGAAGTAAAACTAAAAGAGCTATTATTCCCAGTGAGAGGGATACACATAAAATGAGAACAAATCCCGAAGAGGCAGGATCATAATGCATTTCGTCCGCAAAAAATATAAATATATATTAAACGTATATATAACAAATAAAATTTACAAATAAATAAAGGCTAAAAAATTTTAGCTACGTTTGCAAATGTTTCCAAACAAGCAGAACTCAAAACGGGGCTATAACCTTTAAATTAAAGAACTAAAAATACCGTTAATATTTCATTGATTTATTGACACAATTTTCCTGAATTTAACAATTTAAAATAACATTTAATTTTAAATTATTTTATTAATATTTTTATTGAAACAACTCAAAAATTATAATAAGCATATTAACTATATTTCTTATCTAAAATAATTAGAAACTGTAGTATTTAAAATTGTAAACAATCTTATTTACTTTAAAAAAATTAAATTTATATTAAAATGTTATAATTATTTAGTTTATTTTGATGTATCAGTCAATTTTTTTATGAATATTTTTCAACTAGTATCTAAGAAGATAACAGGCGAGATCAAGGAAAAGATCTAGAGTTAAACTCTCTAGGCCAATAGTGAAAGGGAAAAGACTATAATTTGACGAAATAATTTTGCATAATAAATTAATATAGTTAGAAGTGTTTTAATAACTATGCATTTAAAGTATATATCTATAAAATCTATTAGAAATTATTGACAGGCTTCGCGAAAATAGTACTGGTAATTGGATAATCATGGATAACACTTAGATTCATAAAATTGTTAACATAAGAAATTTAATAAAAGAATTTTTGTAAACAGTATTTATTATTAACATAATGTTACCAACTACTTGAACTTTCCTTTTAACCTAAATCCTCTTTTTTTTTTACAAGGGCTGTGGAGATTCTCAATTTATGATATGACGCTATGCAAATATATTTTTGAAATTTTTTTCCAGGATTACTAGACTTTTATCGATGATTCCTAGGTTAAAGACCATCAAGAATGATTGGTATTGAAATTCTGTGCAGTTGAATAGGAGGAGTTCCAAAGTCTTCACTTTAGCAGCAATGGGCAAATTGGGTCATTTTTCAATACATTGGCGTAATCTGCCTGAATATAACTATACCCAGTGTTGTTGAGGTGGTTGTTTGGAATAATAGAGAGATGTCATCTAGAAATGGCTTCAAATATCCTTAGATTTCTAATTGAATAGTATGTCCATTTTTTTCTGTGTGAGCTGTCTCTTTTATATTGCATGGCCTCACCTGTAGGTGATCTCTCATTTGAGGCTGGATTATTTTTGCCCAATCTTATTTTATTTTTACAAAGATGTTAGGACACCTCGTGACCACTATGCCCCAATCCCCCAGAAACCCACCTAACCTAATCATGTCCCACCTTTCCCCATCTAAGCTACAAACCTCTAGTGATTGTGAGGTGTATAAATGGAGCCTGAGGCCACCTTCAGCCTTGACAGCAACTAGCCAGAGTCTGAGATGGACTTGGACATCCTTTCCCTATGGTCAAGCCACCTGACCTGTGGTAGATGACCTGACCCCACCAGCACTATGCCAGTCTCCAGCATGCCTATCACTATGGGCAAGCCACAGACTCAAGGTGGCTGACATCACAATCTTCAGGCAAAACACCAGCTCCACTACCACTTTTGGCTCCACTTTTTTTTTTATTCAAAATCTTTTTTTTTTGTAAATTTTTCTTCAATATTTTAAATTTTTATTTTATTATTTTTAAAGATATTTTTTATTTGTATTTTTTCACAGAGAGAGAAGGGTGATGATAGCTTTGGGAGGGTGAGTCCAGCAACACTGGGCAAGGAAGTGGGATATAGGGGGAATTAGTTTTGATTTTTTCCTGGGAAGCTGAGGACTGGGAGTTGCTTAGAGCTCAGGCCGCCCTTCTTCCAATCCTGGACTTGGGTTGCTGGATGTAGAGTTAGGTGGAGGTAAATGGGTGAATTAGGCATGATAGGACTTTTTAGTTTATATTTATATATTTTTCAATATCCCCCTTATAACCTTTTATGTATATATAGTATTTTAAATTTAAAGCTTTCCTCTTTTGTTTTTAAGTCTTATATGTTAATTTTAGCTTGTTGTTTATGATGAAAACTTTTATTAGTCTCTAACTAAAGAATGTTTAATAGAAAAGAAGTATTTAATTCTACTTCAACATTTATACATTGCTAGCCAGCACAACTTTAGGTCTCTACATGTGCCATAGATGAATAAATTTGTGGTCTGCCTTTCTGCAGCCACTGGCGCTGGAAAATTTGAACTTGTAGAGATCTGGAAATAGTTTTTTTTTTTTAAGTTAACAGCAACAGAAATCGTATACAAAGATAGTCTTTCATGGAGGTGGTATTGATAGGTCGCTTGTGAGAATTTGATTGTACAAGCATCACATCTGTCATTATAAGAATATTTTTTTCTAACCTTTTCTCAAGTCTGTCAACATGATAGTCAATGGTTTCAGACATTAACATTGTGGAATATTACAAGAAATATCTAAACCTTTTACTTTTTAGAGTTGATGCATAAAAAAATTAACCACTCTCTTTAAAATAAATTTGCTCGATTTTCTCAGAGCAAAGAGCTCAAATAGGTAAATATTCTTCAACATCTACTTGCTGATGCTATAGCACATTAGTTGATCTGAAACTGTGCTTTGCGCAAAGATAATCGAACGGGAATGCGTTATTTTTAAAATTCAATGAAGAAGTGCCTCTTACATAAATGAATAAGGTCCTCTTTTGAGAGATTTCTATTACTAATTGTAATCCTGTAAAAATAAAAAGAGAAAACTGAGTAATATTCCCTAAGTGTGTAGTTTTTTATTTCAAAAAATCGTACTTGAAAGTTTATTAAGTAATCAAATTATTAAAATATTCAATAAAATACTCCACTTTATACGTTTCTCTTTATTAGATTTTTCTTTGCTATGTTTCGGGCAGCTTAGCTCTTCAACGGCCTTGATTTGTCTAAAAATCTAGCCAAGTAGGATCTCATAAAGAACACATCGCATTAATATTCTGAGTATTTTATTAAGTTTATACTAATTCTCATTCATATTTAATAAAATGGTTCAAAAATTTTTAGTGCTGGACCTTGTGGGAGCTATAAAATGAAATAATTGATGTTTAATTTTAAGTTTTTATTTTATAGAGATAGCAGTCAGTAAATTGGATTAGATATTTAGGGGTAGGGTATTTTATAAAATTGAAAAATAAATATATTTGAAAAGGCTGGTTTTTAGAGATAATCTAACAATAATGGGACTTAATATTAATAGATGATGGATTTTTTTTTATATAGTAGATTACATAATAATAGCATAAAAATGAAAGGTAGCAAAGAACAAAGTTTTGAAATTTTAACTCAATATATATTAATTTAAAATGATATTAAACTCTACTTGAAGAAGGCCCAAGAAAATGATCTGATCAACATTGAAGATGCGAAATCTAGTCACTGTTTAAGAGGCAGCATATAGCGAAGACTCAAGTAATGAATCGATGCTTCAAGATATGTCAGTTGAAGTGTTGTGAAGATGCCAGGACTACAACTACTGGTTTTAGAGGTCACACATTATATAACTCCACCTTTGCCGGTCCCAAACCTGGATGAAAAAGAAGGGGGAGCAGTACCAAGCTCACTAAAAAATCTGTGCTCAGCTGGCTCGGCTGGCCACTGTTTTAAGGCCCAAGAAATTGCTCAGGATGGCACCATGGCTTCCAGATCTAGCTGGCTTAGAGGCAGCACATTGAGAAGGCTCAAGGATTTTTCAAAGCGACACCATGGTTGCAAGATCTGGCCGCGGGTTTTAGAGGCAGCATGTGAACGCCAGACCTGCTATCAAAAAAATAAATAAATAAAATAGAGAAAGACATAGAAGAATATGAACTAACCTAATTACACCATCCTGGAAGAAAAAAGTAAGATAGCTAAGGACAGATTGAGATAGTGTGTAAGTAATCAAATGAAGCTATGTAATCTTATAAGTATAAAGTTGAACAGCTTTCTGTTAAATAGGGATAGATATAGGACATTTTTATGTATTTCTAATGAATCAGTCCAAGACTGGTGTGCTTTCTCAATTTAAGTTCTTTCAAGGCTATCAATCTATAGCCTGGTGGTAAAATGTCATGGTTCATTCATTCAAGATTTTTATGGGGATAATATTGTAATGATATCCCCTTACTCTCTGGATACATATATTGATGACTTAATAGAAAGTTTATCCATCTTTAGAAGCAGTTTCCAACTTAAAGGGTGTGATAACCTAAATCAATAATAATTTTTATGTACAGTTATCATCATCTTGCTTTGTTTATGTTTTAATAATTACACCTAATAATAATAGGGTTGTTTTGCTTAGCTAATAAAAACCTTTTATGTATGTAAATGCCCAACAGTGGTTGAATAAAAATTATTATTCTTCTCTAGTGAATTCTGTTTGATAAAGTGTAAGATGCATCAAAAGGCAAGTGGGTACTCTTATCAGGATACTTCATATCAGGATGGAGTTATATCCAAGTCTTTTCTAGGCTTAACCGAACTAGGACGTTGTCCATTCTCCACAGTGTAGATGCTCCAGGTAAGATTTTCCTTCCTGGGAGATGGCACCTTACAGTAAAGCATGTCCCATATTTCTCCAGTACTTGGGAAGGCCATGTCATATGCCTCAAGCATTATCATCATCAGGTGCAGCACCTAGGTATGAAAAGGATTCCATCTCTTTGTGCTGTATAATTTAAATATTCCTTTTATAAAATATATTTACACTTTTTGGATTATTGAATCCTTCAAATTTTTTCCTGAAAGAAATTCCTAAAATGTTTAACTTACCCACATTTATTTAATACAGTAAAATCTCCATGATAAGACACTTCTCTACAAAGAGCAGTTTTTATCACCAAAATTACCATATGATCTTCAGAGAGAGAGATTCTATAGTACAAATCTCTTTTTCATAAATTAAATGTGCTAATGGGGAAGAGAATAGGCATAATAAGAGAAAAAAAGAATTGAAGGAGGTAGCTGAGTTCTCACTTTTGGAGTTAAATTAGTGGTAAATTCTGTGTAGGGGTCCGTAAAAAGTGGGTCCTTGGAAATACTCTCGTTTCAAAACAGCATCTTGTATTTAGGTGGGCATTCTACTATTCATAAATAATAAATAACACAATACTTTAATAGGTAATTTACTTTTTGCTTATCCCTAGTACAAGTGGTACAGGCCATGATAATCATGGTGGGTAGAAGTAGGCGACTCCTTTTACTGTAAGTGTACCACATGTCTACACATGTGAAAAGCAGTTCAACTTTACACCTACAAACATGCCAGGGCCCTGTTTGGGTTTTTGCACTCGCTGGTGGTGTTACACTTTTGCAAGAATCGGGGGCCATTGGAGCATTTTTTTTTAATCAGAAAAAAATGCCCAATGCAGGAATCGAACCCGGGTCGTAGCTGTCAACGGTTTAGACCATCCTTCCACCGACCCCCTTATTCACTTTTTATTTTCTTTAATTATGGAGACCCACTCAGGAAACGTGTATAACACCAAGAAGGAAGAAAGCAAGATCGATTACCCTGCACAGCTGCAACAATATTAAGGAGAAATCATCAGGCTTCCAGGAATAAGTGTATAAAAGAAACTTATGACATCACCTTAATATTGATAATATAATTTTTATTTTAAAATATATGTGTTGAAAATTGAGCAATCCATTTTGAATATACAGCCACATCTGTCTATAGCACCCACTCTTGGGACTCACCAAAATAGGGTGCAATAGAGAGAGGGTTCTATAGACAGGTCACTTTTAATGTAAAATGTTTACATTTTAATATTTAAAATTGGGCGCTATAGACAGGTTTAGACATTATTATCAAAATTAAGGTGATGTCATAAGTTTCTTTTATACACTTATTCCTGGCGCTATAGACAGTGTAGCATATAAAAGCAGAATGATCCAATACAGTATTAGAGCTCTGAGAAGCGGTCTGATGGATTAAATTGGCGAAACCGCTGGGAAGGTTCACCACTGATGAGCCAAGCCCTCCCAATATATTTTTTCATCGCAGTAAGGACAGTAGAAGTTCGTTTTATGTATAAAAGAAACATTCGCGCTTTTAAATCATTTTATTTTATAGGTTTAACTGTATTCATAAATTAAGGTTTATTTTGGATCACAATGTTTAATAAACTTCCAATATTTAGACGAGGCAGTTCACCTATCTTCATTTGGGATTAAAACCTTGTGAAAAAAATTTTCCTTATTTTTTATTAATTTGAAATATACAGTTAAAATATCTTTGTTCAACCTCAATTTTCTGAAAGGCATATCTTTTTTCATTTTCCATTCTTGGCTTCTATAAATAAAGTATACTTTAGCTAGTAGGTTGGTGTAAGGATGGTCTAAACTGTTGGTTTTCGACTGCTACAACCCGGGTTCGATTCCCGCATTGGGCACTTTTTTTCTGTTAAAAAAAATGCTCCAATGGCCCTTGAGTCTTGCAAAAGTCCAACCCCACCAGCGAGTGCAAGTAATCAAACAGGGCTCTGGCACATTTTTAAGTACAAAGTCAAACTGCTGTTCACATGTGTAGACATGTGGTGCACTTACAGTAAAAGCAGTCGCCTACTTCTACACATCATGATTATCATGGACTGTACCACGTGTACTTGGGATAAGAAAAAAAAAAAAAGACTTTAGCTTCATAGTTGCATTCTTCACTTTCTTTTTACAAAATCTACCCCATTTGCCCAAAATGTAGCTTGGCACCTGCAGCTCCAGAACACATTTTGGCTTTCATTAGATTTACTAAACAGGACTTTTTGGAGGCTGGACAATTTGATCCGTTAGTGACCATCACTCACATCTCATCGTAGCTTTCTTGACCCCTTCTAACCAGCTCATTGCAGGGATCTTTTCTTCCTTCAAATTTTCCCAACATCTTTTCTAACCTATTTGCTCTCATTATGTATCCAAAGTAGGTAAATCTTTATTTACATATTTAGGAAAATCATCTTAACCAACGATAATTCAACCAAAAAATATATATAAGGTTTTGAATTAAAGATGTTAGACTGCATTATAGATTTTAATGCCTTTTACACTTCATTTTAGACCAACAACTGCCTTTAGGAGAGGCCACTGCTTATCATCAAACAGCTCAAAGAGCATGAAATCATGGTATTCGTGTATTCTTTACACAAGAGGATAAGAAACAACGCTACTTATGGTAGCCTGCAGTGAACTGATGAATGTTAGTAGCTCGTTGAAATGTAAACACAGATAGCTTTTGTGATTTATATAAAAAGAGAAATATTTAACATGTCCTTTTTTTTTTCTTTATAAGCACATCCCTATTCTCTATGAGTTTGGCAATGTATCAAGACATTTTCCTAAAGGTTGACAGTTTAATTGTCCAACAAAAACAGAAGTATTTTTAATAAAGTTTATTAAAATGGTTTCAATAATTGAAGAATTTTACAGAGGTACAATCGCATCGGTGAATGTAAGTAAAATGGTACCTTGTAATTGCAAAAGTAAAACTTTTACATGTGGTGTTATAGTAGTAGAAGCAGTTACAAACCACCATGATTATCATGTTGTTGTTGTTTCTTATCCCCTTGTGTAAAGATTACACGAATTCCATGAGTTCATGATCTCATGAAATGGGGAGTAGGGTTGAACTCAGGATTTTTAAAGAGGGTACTGGGGATAAGCAAAAAAAAAAAAAAAAAACATTTATTCGGATTAGATCTTATTTTCTTAAAATGAAGAAGAATTTCTCTAGAAGTCCTTGATCTATCAGCAGAACAGTGCAATACATAATTTATCTTGATGAAACTGTGGCACCACATAAAGTTGAGTTTGAGTAATTTTCAACTTTAATATGATTATCATGGCCAAGTAAATTTTGTGTGTTACTCCAAGGCAAGCAAGCCATCATTTACTTTATACAGTTAACAAATCTATCTTTAACAACTTTATTTCACAGAGAGTAATAAATATATTATATACATTATAAATAAACATTACAATAAAACTGACACATATAAAAAGAGGCACATATGTTCTTTAAGGCAATTGATGCAATATATATATAAAAATATATTTTTAAAAACACAAATGGAGAAAAAGAGGATATTGTAAAATGGTATATAATACAAGGTGAGGAAGAGACAGTTCTATCTAAGAATTTCAGCAGGGGCGGTTGGACTTGATGGGAGTAGGACCTAGAGTGATCCGCCGGGACACTGTGGTGTCCAAGAGGGCCTTCTTCCTGGCAAATGGTCCCTGGGTCTTGCTAAGTGCCAATGGCGTGTCCTGCGGGTTCTTGGTCTCCTCCAATGCTGAGAGGTTGAGAGAGAACTCATCCTGCAAAGTCATCAACACATGAACAATGGGGACCCAGGAGGAGCTCTGAACCTGAGACATCATTAAACAACACTAACAAGATTTAGAACAGGCCATCTCAAGCCATTGAAGATAGAAAATAACAATAAAATCTACCCCACTTGCCCAAAATGTAGCTTGGTACCTGCAGTTCAAGAACACATTTTGGCTTGCATTAGATGCACTAAACATGACCTTTGGGAGAGGCTGCTACTTATCATAAAACAGCTCGAGGAGAATGAACTCATGGAATTTGTGCAATCTTTACACAAGGGGATAAGAAACAACAACAAAAACATTTTTGACTCACGAGTCTTCCTGAAAAATCAAGAAATGGGTATTTTTCTTACACATGAAAAAACATGTTTAGCTCAATTTACGCAAATTTGTGGCCTTAAATACCCATTTATTGATATCTCAGGGGCCTCTTGGATCAATTTTTGGTCATTGAGATACAACCTGCAACAACTTGACAAGGGCCAACAACCCAAAATGTGTATATGTGATGATGAAGTGTTGACTCTCGCTACACTGTGTTGACCAAGAGGAACAGTCAGGATGGGGAGTTTTCCAGTACCTCTCTGCACCTTGGAAGACCTTTTACAGTTATCACAAAGTACAGGCAGTCGTGGTCGAGGCAGAGTGGAAAGCTTGGGAATGTTCACACAAAAAACGAAGACACAGTTGCACTAAGAAAGTTCCGTGAACAGATAAAAGTTGAGCTAGGAGCGAAAGATGGGGATAGAAGATTTCTTACTGGTCTACATGATGGATGAGATGGACCGTGGGGTACAACCGACGTGGGCTGACGCAGATGCTGAACTAACTGTATTTTTAGCTAGGATGGGGGCTTTATATACCGTTTCTGAGAAAGGGGGTTTTGCATGTCACCAGATGTGAAGAGTGTGGGTCGTCTGGTGACATTCTACTGGCGCCGTCCTGACAGCTTCCAATCTATCTTTAGATGTTGCTTTGTGGCTTCCATCTATCTCGAATTTAGACGTGTTTGACTTCTATCTCTCTAGCTCAACTCTTAATCTATTACAGAGTTTTATTTATTATCCTCAGTTTGTACAAATTACATTACATATGATGATGTAATGACACATGTCAATCATGCATATAACCATTTACAGATGTGTTTCTACTATACAACATTAAAATCTTGCTATAAGTTATATACAATATGGGGTTGTTGGTTTAAATTACCATATATATGGTTGGCTTCATCAAGAAAATGGGTTGGCCAAATATTATGGAACAAATCTAAAACAACATTTATTTGATATTTGTTCCACTAGATGGCATTCTGCCATCTAAAATGTTCATGTGAGTGTTCAGGATATGCCTTTTTTATTTTTAATATATAATAGAACCTCCTTTTAGCAGACACCTCTCCACAAAGGACAGTTTTCATTTGCAAAATTACCATTTTTACAATTTACCAACTCTCCGGTAAGAGGACACCTCTCTCTAAAGGACACTTTGGCTCTGCAATTAGGTGTCCTTTAAAGGGAGGTTCTATTGTATCTTTTATATTATGACTAGGGTAGCTCTCTGAATTAGATTTGGAAGGCTCTGGCACATTTGTAAGTGCAGAGTCGAACTGCTTTTCACATGTGTAGACATGTGGTGCACTTACAGTAAAAGCAGTCGCCTACTTCTACCCATCATGATTATCCCGGCCTTTACCATGTGTACTAGGAATAGGCAAAAAAAAAAAAAGATTTACAAGAAGGTATTGAGGACTTTTATGAAGTACAGTAGAACCATTGGCGAAATCACTGAGAAGGTTCACCACTGATGAGCCAAGCCCTCTCATTCAATAAATTTTATCATTGTAATAAGGTCTGTGAAGAAAATATTTTATGATTTATGTAAAAAGAAACACACCATCAAAAATAAATTGTTACAAATTTTATCAATAGATAACTTTAACTTTATTAACATCATGAAACGCGATATCCCAAACTCAGGGATATTTGCGCCAATACATTTCACTGCATTACAGCAATTCGGCTATATACAATCCTGTTCAATTCATTATTTTACATAAATTAACTAAAGAAAGTTGTCCAAAGAGAAAAACAAACAACAAAGCAAAACACACAGAGCAAGCATCGCAGTTCTTTTTTTTTTTTTTTTTCTAAGATTCCTTCTCTTTTTTCCAATTCAAGAGAAAGTTGTATATGTATTTACAAAATTGATCAAAATTTTTATACTTTTCTTTTTTGTCTACAAATTCATCAAGCTGTTCAATACGACCAAATCTATTTTCCCTAAAATCCCGGAAAATTGGGCACTCCAGAAGTAGATGTCTCGCGTCTTGAATTTCACCTCCGCAGAAGCATCCTGGTTCCTTCACGGCGCCGATAGTTGCCAAAAATTTCCCAAAATTGCCGTGATCTGTAATGAATTGGATATTATAAAAATTTGGACGGAAAAATCTTGGAATTCCTAATACGAAAAAGCTTCTGAAAATTTCATTAGTGTTCTCAAAAATTTCATTCATTTTTGCGTGTAAGAATGATTTGACTATACTTGGAGCATGGGGTTCGTAAGTAATTAGATCTTCAATGGACATTTGAGCTAGATCAAATTTGATTATTCTGGATTCTATATAGTCTGTTAGGAGTGGAATTTTTGCCAAGCTATGCACACAGTTTGATGAAGTGGTTTTGTATGCTCTAACTGCCCATAAAATGATCTGGTACTGCATGGAGTTCAGTTTTTGTTTACAACGATTGTTTAAATATTCGAACCAAATTTCAGAACCGTATGTAAGTACAGGCCTAATGATTGTTTTGAATAAAGTTAACCTCTTTTCAGTGTCTAAACCCCACATATTGCCACTTAGTGAACATAATAAATTTTTCATACGTCCTGCCTTACACAGAATATCATTAACATGCGGTGTAAAGTTAACTTTGTTTTTCCATTTGTGATTAGAAAATTTCATTCCCAGAATTTTTACTTGCTTGACCGGCATTATTATATTGTTATTAACCTTAATAGGTATTTTTTGTCTGTTATGTAGGTATAGCATATTAGTCTTCTCTGTACTGATCGTTAATTTATTTCTATTACACCATTGGATCACATAATTTAAGGTGTATTCACTTGCGGTTTTTAGTCCTTCAATAGTCTTATTCCAGCAAATTATTGTAACGTCGTCTGCATAACATATAATATCTGCATTCATTGAATCAAAATTTATCAACAAATCATTTAGCAAAATATTCCATAGAAGTGGAGATAAAGGTCCACCCTGTGGACATCCTTTAGTTAGTTTCTTATAAAAAGTTTCGGATTCGTATGTAAATTTCACCTCCCTTTCATTATTCAAATAAGATTTTATGATCCGTATTAAATCTGAAGGAACATCATCATTATCCATTCTTTTTATAATAGCAGGCCACCATGCATTGTCGAATGCACCCGCAATATCTATAGCTATCAAGGAAGTCAATTCTTTTTGTTTATGTTTCAATATAGTTTCTATAATTTTATCCATTCCAGTAATTGTTGATCTAGATTTCATAAAACCATGCTGCCTTGAGCTCATTAAATTATTCTCTAAATAATAGTTACTTAATTTATTTTTTATTATATTCTCAAATGTTTTAGATAGATTAGATGTCAATGATATAGGTCTATAACTTTTATTTATTTCATAATTCGTTTTGCCTGGTTTTGGAATTATTTTTAAGAATGATTTTTTCCATTCATCCGGATAATATCCCATTTCTATACATTTATTGAATAATTGATGCAGAATTGGGATTATTTTTATTTTAGCCTGTCTAATCATATTGTTACTAATGTAATCAGGGCCCGGTGCTTTTTTAATATTTGTCTTTAGAATTGTTTCCTCTATTTCCTTAGATTCGATATAAACACTACTTTTATTTTTATATTTAGGCGTATAATTTCTAATCAAAATATGATCATCTTTATCCAAACCTCCAATATCATCCTGAAATAGATCGTTCATTAAACTTTTTATTTTGTCGGTCTTTAAATGATCTGGTAAATTATCTATTAGTGGTAATCCTAAATTTCTATTTTTCGATCTCAATGACTTGAATATCCTGTAAGCATTACCAAATGAGTTATTTGAATGACTTTCTTCTATAAAAATTCTCCAACTCGCTCTTTTTGCCTTTTTACTTTTATTTAAATATTTATTTCTCATTGATTTATAGGTCTTTTCAAGGACCTTTCCATGTCGGTAATACAAATTTCTAATATAGTGGTAATCGTTTTTCATTTTCTCCAGCTTCCCATCCCACCAGTATGTATTTGTTTTATGATTTCCGCTTCTTGTCTTGACGTTTAGTGACAGATAAGCTGCCTCTTTAATTATTTGTGTGAGAGTCTTTACAATGTTGTCAATATCTTTGATGTTTGACGCGTGGTTTATCATGGTGATAATATTATCTACGTCTTGTATTGCTATTTTTTCGGTAAATGTTTTCCAATCAGCATCTTTTTCTATAAATTTCCATGTTGAGTTTTGAACTGTCCTTTGCCTGTTAAAATTGTGATAAATGTCAAAGGTTATTGCTACGTGATCTGAAATGTGCGTCAATATAGTCGTCTTCCAGTTTTGTACCAAACTTATTGATTTTTTGTTTGAAATCGTAAGATCTATAAAGCTAGAATTTCGGCAGGTGGGTATCTTAAGATTATGAATAAATAGGTTATGTTCATCTATGATGGAGTGGAATTTGAAACCATTGGAGTTTGTTGTCGGATCAAACCAGACTGGGTGTCTAGAATTAAAGTCACCACATAGTATAATAGGTTGTTGATTGTAGGTCTCCAGAAGCTCTTGGATAAATTTTCTATGAGTGTCATTAAATCTATGTGGATGTATATAAAAGTTTGCGATAATAGTATTTGATTTTTCTGAATTTAAAGAAGTGGTTGTACAAAAGGAGTTTGTGAATTTATTGATTTTATTAAATTTTAAACTCTTATTCATAAAGATCGTTGCAGTGTAAATTTGTTCATCTGTCGTTGAATGCACTATTTGAGATTCCAAATCGAAAATTACATCTCTATCAATCAGATAAGGTTCCTGTATTAGGATGATATCTGGTGGGTTGTCTTTTATAGAAGCTTGAAGCTCATTCAGTGCCAAGATACTTTTTCTTACATTTTGTTGTAAACATTTAATTCCTTTTCCCTGCGTGATATTCAAACTAAATAAACATAAATCTTAGCTGCGAAATTTGCCTAATTGTCGGTTGGATGATATCTCGTTCGTTGGATAATTCTGTCTATCTGTATTTTGTATAGAGGACAGTCCGAGGAATTAGCTCTATGATTCGGCGAGTTTCTAAATTTAGGATGTTTTAGACAGTTATAACAATTGCAAATTTTTGAACAGTCATGAATTCCTTGCGCGCCGCATAATTTGCATATCTCGACGTTAGTACAATCGGCCAATTTATGGTTGGGATTAAATTGAAGGCATTTCTGACATTGTTTTACCAGAATCTTATCTTCCACAAAACAGCGTTCAAAGTCAGTATATAATTTATTATTCATATTTTTAAGGATCTGGTAAACCTTTGGAGAAACCCTAAGAACTATGTTGTGGTGGGGCGTGTTCGATTTCATGCTAAACAGAACATGGATATCATTTTCCATTTCGTTCAATTCAGGGTTCATACTGCAGATTGTTTTAGTAAAATTAGCGGTTTCTGTAAGTTTATTAACATTTTTGACTACTACTGTAGGATCTCTTGGTTTGGGGATAAAAATTTTGCTGATATTTGCGAGTTCCTCTGCCCTGCCTAACTCATCATTTAGAGATTCCATGTCTGATTCTGTAGGGGTCTTTATTATTACAGATTTCCTAGCATTTATAATTTTGTTAATCTTTATTTTTTTTCCTTCGTCCCTAAGCTTTTTAACTTTGCTTGATATAGTTTGATACATTTTTGTATTATCTTCCACATTTATAGGTGTTGCCACTATTGTGAACTCCTTATGTAAATTTTGTTTTTTTTTAATGTAATCTTGTGATGTTTCTGTACGAGCTACTTGAGCATATGTTGGAGTTGTTTTAACTAATTCATCTTGGATACCTTTCAGTTTTTGGTCCATAACATCTGTAATTGTTGTTTTCATTAGTTCCAATATATCTTGGTTATTTATTTCTTTTAAAGTTGAAATACCATCCTTGGTTTGCCTAACCATAGTTGACAAAAATGTAATATCATTTTTAGTTAGATTTTTTTGATTTTGTTGAACCTTTTTGTCAAAATAGTTATAAATTTCATCCAACTTATCATTTAATGTTTGAATAATTATTTCCATATTCTATTTTTGCATATTTGTGCGAAAACAACAATTGAAAAGGCTTTCAAAAATGACTAAACTCTTAAACAGTGATTGCCAATTAAAAAAAAAAGGTTATAATATTTTTAATTAAACAATTTATAAAACTTTTATAAATTATACAATAAGTAAAATGAATATTTAAAACAATATTTACCGGAACTAGCGGAGCCTAGCGACGCACGTCCGGTCAGTTTCGCCTCCTGGCGGCAATAGATGGTAACATATATATATTTATTAATGTGTGTGTGTGAAATTTATTTTCAATATTTAATGGTATATAATTAGTTTACTATAAATAACCAATTTACTAACTGTTAAACAAGGATATAATATATCAATAAATAAATATAAAATGCTCATAGAGATTTTTTTTCCTTAGTTTTAACACACATCTAAAAAATAGAAATTCTTCAGTAAGAGGACACTTCTCTATAAAGGACACTTTGGCTCTGCAACTAGGTGTTATCCTTTACAGGGAGATTCAACTGTATTTGGCAAAAAAATCGTTCAGAGTAAAGTTTCTTTAAATAACATAATTTAAAGGAGCTTTTTTTTTTATCCCTGAAAGATTTTTTTCTCTAATATTAAAGAGCAAGGGATTCCTTCTTCTCTTCTTATTTCTTATCTCCACTCAATCATATCTGGGTAAAGTAGAATGCATCTGCCTTTGTCATTAAGACTGGGAGCACTACTCAGTGGCAGGCCGACTTAGCTCCAAAAGAAATGACTGCCTCTGACATGAGGAACAGACGCCATGTGCAGCCGCTCCTAACATGGGACACAAACGCTGCTCATCCTGTATCCCTGGATCAGGAGCCCTTACAGGGTACTATCAGCCGGGCCAGCTGAGCCCAGGTTTTTTAGTGAGCTTGTTACGGCTCCCCCTCCTCCTTTTTCATCCGGGTTTGGAACTGGCAAAGGCAGAGTTAGGGATTCCTAGCTTTTATGAAGTATTTTTAGTTTTTAAAGAAAGAGTGAGGAATAGATCTCCAACAACACCCACCTCATCCTCAATTGGGGTCTCTTGTGGAATCCTGCTACAGGCATCGTCCAGACATTCTTTGAATTTGGTCAGGAGTTTCTTGTAGCTGGGGCAGGCCTGGACAACCAACACAATGTGACTTTACATATACCCTAGGGGGTCGGTGGAAGGATGGTCTAAACCGTTGGTTTTCGACCGCTAGGACCCGGGTTCGATTCCCGCATTGGATACTTTTTTCTGATTTAAAAAAATCGTCCAATGGCCCCCGATTCTTGCAAAAGTCCAACCCCACCAGCGAGTGCAAGTAACCAAACGGGGCTCTGGCACATTTGTAAGTGTAAAGTTGAACTGCTTTTCACATGTGTAGACATGTGATGCACTTACAGAAAAAGCAGTCGCCTACTTCTACCCACCATGATTATCATGGCCTGTACTACGTGTACTAGGGATAAGCAAAAAACAACAACATATACCCTGTCTTTTATAACAGCAACTTGGTTAGGACATCATAATTCTAAAGTCACAAGTTTCAAGTCCCGATTTTTTCAACCATGGTTATAAGATGATAAAATCTTGACTCTAAGCGATGCTGTTATAGTGAGATTAGAATGTATGTTTATAGTTTTACTTTAAAGAAAAAAATTCAGGAATTCTAAAAATCATGAAATGGGTAGTTAAGGCCAGAATTGCATTAGAATTGCCAAACAATCTGAAAAAATAGTACAAAAATGAAATTGTACTGGGATCAGGTGTATAAAAAAATAAAAGGCATCTCCTATTGTAAGGGTAACTACCCGTTTCATGATTTTCAGGATGCCTGAATAACCATTTTTTTGGTTATCTAAGTACAGCTTGCACCACACTGACGAGGGCCAACAGCCTGAAACGTGTATGTGGGTTAGCTTTTGTTGATTAATCAAGAATGGGTATTTGGCCAATTCTGGAATAATTAAAAATCGACGAATAGTTGATATTTATTTTGACAGATGGCACAAGCCATCAGCAACTTTTAGTTTAACGATTAGGAAATCCCTTTTTCTTAATTTATCCACCTGATTCCTGTACAATTTCACTTTTGTACTATTTTTTCAATTAATTATGTTTGGACAAAACCCTTGGTGCCTATATCAGAATACTTATGATTACCATTGGTCACATTAGTTTGCATTTGGACTTTGCATTTGCACCCACAAACTTTCCCAATTAAAAAAATAATTACAAATTTTCATCTTTATCTCAAACGACACCTTTTCTAAGAGCCCATCAAACCATATTAGCCTTAATCTAAAGCTAGCTGTTATCAGGTAACCTTGTTATTATCCTAGTTATCTTTGTTCAAAGTTCAACATTTTTACTGACTGAGCATCTCTAGGGTGAAAGCAAAACAAATTTGTTATGTCCACAAAAGGAGAAGCATTTTAATACTAAAGGATCCTAGAGAAGACCTTTTTTTTTGGATGTTGTGTATTTGCATATTTGATTTTGTTATGGCACTATTTTGCATAGTTGTTGATTATACTCTTTAGAGTGCTATAAATACGACTTGTGAAATAGAGGCTCTTGTATTTGTGCCTGTCTTTGCTGGAAATGAAAGGTTTATTTCTGGCTCGTATACTAGAGTGGAGGCAGGACACAACATTTGGGAGACAATAACATGAAAGGTATGCACTACCAGTACCTTAATAAGTTTGTTGGTGTGGGGCTGGAGTTGAAGCAGGCAGGAATGGGGGGTGAGGTTGACTACACTGAGAGCACGGGCCAGGACGCGGACATGGGCAGCCTTTGGATTGCGGAGGGCTTCACAGATCATGAAGCCAGCCAGGCGGTTGTGGTTGGCTAAGGTAGTGATCTTCTCCCCTTCAGCGTTGACCTGCTGGAGAGTGCCCAGGGCCAGGTAGAACTGGATCACCTTGTAGACATCCACCTTGGCCAGGGAGCTTGAGGGTAGGCAGGTGAACAGTTCCCGCAGAGTGGGCACAAAGGACTGCTCCATGTACTGAAGGTTCTCCCTGGAAACAACCATCTCCTTTAGCTGTACATTTTTAACAACCAACATCAAAACTGAATCTTACATTGAGCACAATTTTAAAAATATATATATTATACAGTAGAACCTGCCTGTGAAGGGCATTTAATTGCAGGGCCAAAGTGTCCTTTAGAGAGAGGTGTCCTCTTACCGAAGAGTTGCTAAATAACAAAAATGATAATTTTGCAAATGAAAACTGTCCTTTGTAGAGAAGTGTCCTCTCATGGAGGTTCTGTTGTTGTTGTTTCTTATCCCCTTGTGTAAAGATTACACGAATTCCATGAGTTCATGCTCCTCGAGCTGTTTTATGAAAAGCAGCAGCCTCTCCCAAAGGTCCTGTTTAGTGCATCTAATGCAAGCCAAAATGTATTCTGGAGCTGCAGGTGCCAAGCTACATTTTGGGCAAATGGGGTAGATTTTGTTATTATTTTCTATCTTCAATGGCTTGAGATGGCCTGTTCTAAATCTTGTTAGTGTTGTTTGATGCTGTCTATTTCTGATGTTCAGAGCTCCTCCTGGGTTCACTCCACTGTACCAACTGTGCTTAGTTGGGATCCTCCAGTTCTCGTTTATTTTTGTTTTGGCTACTGTTTCTATTTCTTTAAAAGTAAGTTTATTTTTCTGTGGCAAGGGTTCTTTTGTGCCTTTTTTTGCTAGCACATCAGCAGCTTCATTGCCTTCAATTCCAACATGTGAGGGTATCCATTGAAGGTGAATTTTTGAGGTTTGTGAGAGTTTTTGGAGATAGCCAATTATGTTCCTGCTTACTTTGTCTCTAAGTTCCCCTGTGTGACTCAAGTGTTGTATGGCACTTCTACTATCAGTAAGAATCCAGATATCTTGATAATTAGTATTTCTGATGGATTTTAAGGCTTCATAGATGGCTATAAGTTCTGATCTGAAGACTGAGCAAAAATCTGGGTTTCTTCTGTTCATTTTCTCAATGCCATTTGTGGTTTTGATGAGACAGCCACTGCCAGTGTGTTCTAGCTCGTCTCTGCTACCATCGGTATAAATAGTTATTGCATTTTTAGGAATGTTATTAATTATTTCTAATGATAATTGTTTTAAGTATTCTGGATTTTGGCATTGTTTGTTGGTGGGTTCATTTAAAGAGGCATTAAAAATAACATTTTGTAGTGGTTCGCATGGAGAAATTTTTTCTGCTAAATAATTTTTTTCTACTTTATATTTTAAAAATCCATTTCTTTTGGCCAGGTGGAGAGGGCCTTCTTTTTTGAGTCTTAGATTGGATTCCCAATTAAGTATGTAATTGGAAGTTCTGTGTTTGTTTTCATAACTCTTGATTTTGTTTATAGATTTTGGCAGATTGTAGCTTCTTCTATCCTTTAAGGGCATAATGTCTGCCTCGTAAAGTACAATATCGTTAGGGCAGGTATTTCGAAGACCTGTAATAATTCTAGCTGCACTTAGTTGTATCCTTTCCAGTGATTTTAGATTTGTTTCAGATGCTGTACCATAGATTTGATATCCATATTCCAGGATAGGTCTAATTAGAGATGTGTAAGTTAATTTTAGTGTGGTTGCATCGGCTCCCCACTCTCTTCCTGAAATATATTTCAGGATTTTTAGTTGGTCTCTTCTTTTTCTAATAACTTCTTCAATATGTTTACTGGAGTTAATTTCTGGATCCAGGGTGTAGCCAAGATATTTAGGATGTTTATTATATTGTAATTGTTGTTCTTTCAGAATAATTTTTGGCCTTATTTTGTATAGTTTCTTATCAGTAGTAAAAAGACAGGTTTCAGATTTTTGGGGGTTAAATTCTAATTTATGTTTATTAGCAAATTTTTCTAAGTGGAGAAGAGTCTTGTTCAAATCCCTTTCAGCTTTTTTCCAGTTAGTGTTACTGCTCCATAGAATAATGTCATCAGCGAAAAGTTCAATATCGGTTTTATGTGAAATTTTTTCTTCTATGCCTGCAATAAATAGGGTGAAGAGAGTTGGGCTAAGGACTGATCCTTGTGGTAATCCTTGGTACAATTTGAAGGTTTTAGATAGAGTTCCATTATATTTGACCCTGATGTATCTATTTTTAAGGAAATCATTTATCCAAGTGATAGCTTTTCCATCAATTTTGAAATGCTTGTATAATTTTGTAATTAACTTGTTTTTCCATACTCTTTATCAAAAGTTTGTGTAAGGTCTAAAAAAGCAGCTATTGTGTGGTTAGTTGGTTTTCTGTTTTGTGCATCTTTTACCTTTTGTGTGAAAAATAAGAGTTGGTCTATTGTCCCATGTCCTTTCCTAAATCCATATTGTTCTTCTGGTAAGAGATTTCTTGTGTCAAGGTGGTAGGTAAGTCGTCTGAGTATAATTTTTTCCTTTAATTTGCAGCAAATACTTGTGAGGGAGATAGGTCGATAGTTTTTTGGGTCATCAGCAGATTTGTCAAGTTTTTTAATAGGAATTATTGTTGCAGTTTTCCAGTCTTGAGGCAATTTTCCAGTTTTCCAGGAGTTATTGAAAATATCAAGTATTTCTTTGCCATTTTTGCCCATCTGGCCCATGGTTCCATCTGGCCCAGAAGTCTTGTTTAGGTCAGTGTTTTCTAATGCATAATCTAGCTCTTTCATATTGATTTTTTCATGGAAAATATTATGAGTGCTGGTGAAATTTTTAGTCATGAATAATCTTTCGGGCCTTTTTTTCAACTTTCTTATCTTTTATTTCAAATTTGATTTTACTACTTATTTGATATGAATTACCTAAAAGATTAGCGGCATTTTTGTCATTAGTTGCTGGGGTACCATCTGTATTCTTAATCATATTTGTGTTTACAGTTTGTGGCTGGGCTCTATCAATTTGTTTTGCCAAATGCCAAAGTTTTGTATTTGGGTTTCTTGGGTTCAGGTTTTCACAAGTTTGTTTCCATTTTTCCCTTTTCATATTTACATATAATCTTTTTATTTTTGCATTCACAATGTTCAGTTCAGTTCTACAATTTGTTTGGTTTTGGGTGTACTTTTTTTGTAGTTCATTTCTTTTAGTTATAAGTATTTGAATATCTTTTGCCTGGTGTGTATAATTTGGAATCCATTTCTTAATATTACCTCTTGGTATTGAAACTTTGGCTGCTTTAATAATGGTGTTTTTGAAAGATATCCAATTTTGTTCCAGATCTTTTATTCTAGTGGGTGCTTTTCTAAAGTCTTCATTGGTGTTTTGCTGGTAAAGTTTCCAATTAGCCTTTTTGAAGTTCCAGAATTTTTCTTTAATTGAGCTGGTTTTGGTCTTGGTGCTAATTTCTATCAAAATAGGCAAATGATCACTTCCAATACTTTTTAATATTTGCCATTTGCATTTGTGAAAAATGTCAGGACTGGAGAAACTTATATCAAGTTCTTGTGCAGTATTATAGCTGTAGGAATGGTGGGTAGGATTCCCATCATTTAAGCACATGAAGGCATTGTTGTCAAATAAGTTCGAAAGTATTTTGGCACTTGGGTTTGGCATGGAACATCCCCATAGTTTATGTTTGGCATTAAGGTCACCTACAATAATAGTGTTGTCTGTAAGTAATTGAGCCATTGTTCCATCGTCAATAAGTTTATTGTTTGGTGGGTGATACATATTGAATATGTTGATGGTTTTGTTTTGACTGAGGCAGACTTTGATACCTTGGGCTTCGAGGTCTGATGTATTTGGAATATTAATGGCTATGTCTTCATAGTACAAATTCTTGATTAAAAATGCAAGGCCACCCCCTTCTTTATTTCTGTCTTTTCTGAGGATATTATAGTTTTTATATTTGAGATTGTACTTTTCATTTAATTTGGTTTCCTGTAGGGCTATAATTTGTATCTTTTGTTTTTCAGCTATTTCCATTATTTCTTCTAATTTTATTTTTGTTGCTGTTGAGCACAATCCATTTATGTTGCACTGCAAAATTCTCAATTGCTTGGAATTTACAGTTTGTGAAGACTGTATTATACTTATCGGACAGAACCCTCTACCTAAGTCCTGACTGCGCCCCTGTTTATTCTGCGCGACGGGCGATGCAGCATGCAAATCAACATCTGATCTCATGGAATGGGGTGTAGGGGTGCAGCTTTCGTCGACCAGAACCGTTGGCCGTTTGGTGAAAGTCTGACTTTGCCTGTAGTTTGAGGCCGTTCCTAACATGGAAGCAGACGCCTTTGCTGCCGACTCTAACATGAGTACAGACGCAGCTCCTCCGTATCCCTGGAGTGGGACCCTTGCTGAGGTCTATCAACTGGGTCAGTTGAAGTCAGGATTTTTAAAGAGGTCTACTCCTCTTCTAACAATGCTGCTGTTGGTCCGCGACTGCTTATTCGTCAGAGTTATTCTGCTTGTTTCACAGCTGGCCTTCATATCTGAAGGTCGTTCCCCTATCCACCACCTGGGGACGCGCCCTATAGCAGTCAGCTCTGCCAAGGGCATGGAGGTTCTACTGTATATATACACATAGGTTCAATGGCTCCAACTAGCACAAGAAACAAAATAAGTCACATGTTAGGTTTTATAACAACAAATTCTATGTATGTCTTAGGAGTCAACCTGTCTTGCAAGTGAGTGAACTGGATAATGTTGATGGGCAAGGGGGTCGGTGGAAGGATGGTCTAAACTGTTGGTTTTCGACCGCTACGACCCGGGTTCGATTCCCGCATTGGGCACTTTTTTCTGATTAAAAAAAAAATGTTCCAATGGCTCTCAATTCTTGCAAAAGTCCAACTCCACCAGCGAGTGCAAGTAACCAAACGGGGCTCTGGCACATTTGTAAATGCAAAGTCGAACTGACTTTCACATGTGTAGAAATGTGGTGCACTTACAGTAAAAGCAGTCACCTACTTCTACCCACCATGAATATCATGGCCTGTACCACCTGTACTAGGGATAATAATAATAATAAAAACAATGGTCTTCTTCTTTCTTATCTCCACTCAATCACACTAAGGTATCAAGCTTGTAAAGCTTGAGATTTTTGATGGTGTCTGCAGGGGAAGAGTAGAGCTCATCAATGGATGAGTCAAAAACAATGGTGATGGGCAAAAATTTCCTTCTAAATATTACTTTTGTGTAATTTGTGTTCACACAACTGTGTCACTATTGAAAATGCCACTACTTCAATGTGTTTTTGACATCCTCATACCAATTGTTTATCGTTGTTCAATGTTACATGATTTCACATTAAGTAATGAGTAAGGATAAGATTTTTAGATTTCTAGCAAGTGCTACTGATTTAGAATTTTTTTTCTTGCTGTCAATGTGTCATATTATTTTTTTGTGTGTGGCACACACAATATATATATCCTGAATCTTTAGGGAAAGCAATTTTTTTTTTATAACAGAAAGTGAGTTTTACAGTCAATTTCATGGTTTTTATCAACAATTTGACCTATTAATATTAAACACAGAAAACCTTGTTCTTAGTAATGAGAAATGAGGAAACTTACAAAGTCTTAGAGTAGGCATAGAAGAACTTGAAAAGAATCTGTTTGAAGTTGGCCTTGTCGTCAATGTCTGGGTTGAACCAGAGCAGCACCAGCTGGGTAAGCAGCAGGGGGGAGAAGAGACGTCGGTTGATCAGCAGCTTGCAGAAACCCTCCACTAAAACTTTCTGGAGTTCTGCCACCTGCACACATACTCTTGCTGCTTCTTGCCAGGTACACAATTCATACCTTTACTATTTATATAGGGGTCGGTGGAAGGGTGGTTTAAACAGTAGGTTTTCGACTGCTACCACCTGGGATTGAATCCTGCATTGGACACTTTTTTCTAATAAAAAGAAAAGAAAAAAAAAAATGCTTCAATGGCCACCTATTTTTGCAAAAGTCCAACCCCACCAGAGAGTGCAAATAATCAAATGGGGCTCTGACACATTTGTAAGTGCAAAAGTCAAACTGTTTTTCACATGTGTAAAAGCAGTCCCCAACTTCTACCAACCATGATTATCATGGCCTGTACCACATCTACTAGGAATAATTAAAAAATATATATATATATTTCTACAGGTAAACTCCGTACAATTGGTATAAGTGTATAACGAATCAAAAGTTTTTACGAAGGAGTATCTTTTATTATATTTGTGCAAGCTTTCGAACTTTGCAGTTCTTCCACAGGCATGGATAGCATAGAAATACTACCAATTTTTCAAAATATTTTGAGCCATTATATATACATGAATATTTACATAAATTAGATATAATTTTAGTTTATTGTATAAGCAAAATTAAGATATTCACTGTATGTAAATAGTATAATATTTTAAAATTTGTAAAGTTTAAAACTAGTATACGTTAAAACATTTCAACATAGAAAAGCCAAGCGGGGGTCACTCGATGCCCTTAACGGAAAAGGAGGAAAGGATGTTATCATTAGGGTTGCATTACGTTCCTCCCAACAAGCCCGACATACCCAGATTGATAGCAGGAGTTGAAGGTGCACTCAACAACTTCAACTACATGGAAGCCCTCAGGATTAGACATGCAGTCACCCAGGTCTTGCGCAAACCCTATCACCCAGTGTCATCTGCCCGGGACCATCGCTCCCTTATCCACAAACTAAAAAAGACCCGTTCGCTGGTCATCACCAAAGCAGACAAAGGAAACCAGACGGTGTTGTTGAATCGCGCTGATTACGAGGGGAAAATGATGACCATACTCTCTGACACATCCACGTTTACGAATATCTCAACGCCTGCAAAAGACGCCATTGTCAAATACTACAAGTCATCACTCAGGAACTTGATGAAGGCGAAGCTGATTACCAAGGAACAATTGACTCAGTTCACCGGTTCCCTCACACAAGATGCATACATGTATGGTGCCCCTAAAATACACAAGCCAGGGGTACCACTCTGACCCATCATCGCATACCACCTCTCCCCGGCATACAATTTAGCTAAATTTCTGGCCCATCTAATGTCCCCCATCATGAAGAACAACCCTAACCAATACAACATCACACACCCACCCAGTTTTATACAAGAGATCATACAAATGCAACCTCCCGCACAACACACTATGGTTTTGATTGATGTCACGGCACTGTACCTCTCCCTTCCACATACTCTTATTATAGACAAACTACAGTCCTTTCTCAAGTCGGCAGGTATACAAGATCAAACAATAACCCTGATAATCCGGCTCACCTCCTTATGTCTCTCCATCAGTACCTTTACTTTCAACCACCAGCATTACAAGCAGATCAGAGGCACCCCAATGGGCAGCCCTCTTTCATCCATAGCGGCTGAAGTCGTGATGGGGTCCTTGGACCAGTGGATCAACCAAACCCGTTCTCCCGACATCCATTATTGGAGAAGGTATGTGGATGACATCTTCTGTATAATCACACACAAACCGAATAAGCTCCAACCCACATACTTAACACTCTACATTCCTTTCACGCAGACATTAAATTCACATATGAAACAGAAACAAACCTGGTGTTACCTTTTCTGGACATCCTCATTATTCGCACTCCACACAAATTACACACAACAGTTTATCACAAAAAGAATATCCCACCCCTATACACCCATTTCTCCTCCAATAGCCCTGTAGCCTATAAAATAAATACAGTCAGGACCTTAACCAAAAGAATACATACACATTGCTCATTACCTATATTCAAAGCCATAGAAAAAAACAGAATTACCACCCTTCTAACCACTGCAGGATACCCAGAAAATTTCATAGACAAACACACGTTTGATCCCACTGCTCCGAGGACCTCCACAATTTATAGAGCCATTTGCTATCTCCCCTATTCCCCGTTCTCCGTTTCCATTTCCAGAATTCTTCGCCCATATGGTATCCAAGTTTATTTCAACAGCCCCCCCAATCTTGCTGCCCTCCTCAGGAATCCCATCACCAAAGCAGACACACCCAACAATCCCATCCACTCCACCGGCGCAGTATACGCGGTTTCTTGCCAGGATTGCCCAGCCTCCTATGTGGGGGAGACTGGCAGAACCGCGTATATCAGAATCACTGAACACAAACGAAACATCAACAATAAAGACCCGAAGTCACTTATATACCAACATATTTCAAACACTGGCCATAATTTTAACTTAGATCAACCCAAAGTCCTATATCAACACATAAACAATAAGCAGCACAGATTGGTACTAGAATCCATCGTTTCATCACAAACAAACAGCATCAACAGGAAAATAGATCTACCGGAAGTTTATCATATAATACCTCAATAGTTATCCAATAGATATGCCCGGGTAGGTGGTCGGGTTGGAGTGACCCCCGCTTGGCTTTTCTATGTTGAAATGTTTTAACGTATACTAGTTTTAAACTTTACAAATTTTAAAATATTATACTATTTGCATACAGTGAATATCTTAGTTTTGCTTATACAATAAACTAAAATTATAGGGGGTCGGTGGAAGGCTGGTTAAACCGTTTGGTTTTCGACCACTAGGACCCGGGTTCGATTCCCGCATTGGACACTTTTTTTCTGTTTTAAAAAAAAAATAATAATAAAAAAAAAATGCTCCAATGGCCCCCGATTCTTGCAAAAGTCCAACCCCACCAGCGAGTGCAAGTAACCAAATGGGGCTCTGGCATTTGTAAGTGCAAAGTCGAACTGCTTTTCACATGTGTAGACATGTGGTGCGCTTACAGTAAAAAAAAGCAGTCGCTAACTACCCACCATGATTATCATGGCCTGTACCACGTGTTTTTTTTTGCTTATCCCTAGTACACGTGGTACAGGCCATGATAATCATGGTGGGTAGTTAGCGACTGCTTTTTACTGTAAGCGCACCACATGTCTACACATGTGAAAAGCAGTTCGACTTTGCACTTACAAATGCCAGAGCCCCATTTGGTTACTTGCACTCGCTGGTGGGGTTGGACTTTTGCAAGAATCGGGGGCCATTGGAGCATTTTTTTTTTTAAACAGAAAAAAGTGTCCAATGCGGGAATCAAACCCGGGTCCTAGTGGTCGAAAAAAAAAAAAAAAAAAAAAAAAAAATTATATCTAATTTATGTAAATATTCATGTATATATAATGGCTCAAAATATTTTGAAAAATTGGTAGTATTTCTATGCTATCCATGCCTGTGGAAGAACTGCAAAGTTCGAAAGCTTGCACAAATATAATAAAAGATACTCCTTCGTAAAAACTTTTGATTCGTTATACATATATATATATATATGTTGATATTTGGGCCTACCTTATAATTCCTGAGAAGGTCTGAGAAGGCAATGAAGATGGTGTGGATGTTCTTATGGTCTGGCAGGGTGCAGGACTTGAGCAGGTCATCGTGGTGCAGCTGGAAGGGGTCGTAGCAGTGCTCTGCTGGGAGCAGGTTGCCCCGTCCGTACAGCAGGAAGATGTCAAAGAAAGCCAGGACTGCTCTCTCCCGGATCCAGGCGTGGTCAAACTGGGAGATCTGCCACACAAGTAATCCAATTTACACACTGGATCCTTGAGTTACTACATCTCTTCTGGACTATGTCTCATAATATTCTGTTATGGTCTACTCTGTGAATTAGTCATGTATCATTACATCAGCTCTTTATTTGTAAATACAGTAGAACCTCCACGAGAGGACACCTCTCTATAAAGGACAGTTTTAATTTACAAAATTGCCATTTTTACTATTTAACAACTCTCCGATAAGAGGACACCTCTCCCTAAAGAACAGTTTGGCTCTGCAACAGGTGTCCTTTACAGGGATGTTCTACTGTACTTTGTTTAAATAGTTTTGTTATATGGTTAAATAAATATATTTAATATAATAAATACTCTTTCTTTTCTTACTCATACAATAGAATAGACTTTGGGAGAGGCCACTGCTTATCATCAAACAGCTCGAGGAGCACGAATTCATGAAATTTGTGCAATCTTTGCACAAGGGGATAAGAAACAATAACATACAGTAAAATCTCCATGAGATGACACTCCCACTAGAAGACACTTCTCTACTAAGGACGGTTTTCATTTAAAAATTGTCATTTTACTAAATAGTAAATCTCTGGTTCTCTCTAAAGGGCCTGGTGTCCTACTGTATTCTAGATAGGGACCCTGGATTTTTCACATGTGTAGACATGTGGTGCACTTATAGTAAAAGCAGTCGCCTACTTCTACCATGATTATCATGGCCTGTACCACATGTACTAGGGATAAGCAAAAAAAAAAACAAAAAAAAACAATAGGGACCAATCAAATGTTGACCTAAAGCCAACCTCCATGATGGTACAACAATATAGACACAGTCAAAAAAAAAAAAAAAAACACTTTAATTCAACACCCCAAGGATTGTAGTTAGTCAAAAATTCATTTGGTTTGAAAAACTTGAATTATATTAGGGGAAATGTGCCATATCCTGATCGTGAACTAAAAGTTACTGATGGCCATCAATAACTTTTACCACCATCAGCAACTTTCAGTTCCACGAACAGATGACATTTAAAAAAATTTATCAACCTGATCCCAGCACAATTTCACTTTTAGATGTACTAAATTTGAAAAATTGTGTGAGAACACCCTTGCAACCTCAGAACAATTTTTAACGCCTTGCCAAATACTTCATTTTTATTTATGTCTTCTGAAGAAGACAAAAGATTTTTGTTGAAACGTTGAGAAAATAGAACTTTAACTGGCAGAAGTGTCTATTTTTTATGTTGAATTCTAATTAGTAAAGTTTCAGCTAAGGTGGGAATAGAGGGGCTGTCAATTTACACAATACAGTTCTTCTGACCTATTCCTGGATGCTTAATCCAGAATCACAAAGGACTTTCAGGCTCACCACTTTTTGAATATGCCTTTCAGGATATGCCTTTTTTGTTTTTAATATATAAAGCAATAACGCGCATCTATATATAGCAAATGAAAAAATTAAGACGTCAATGTTTCTTTTACATATCAATCAAATTTTTCTGTCCTTACTGCGATGTAATATATTGGGAGGGCTTGGTTCAGCAGTGGTGAAAGGACAGTAGAAATTTGATTTATGTGTGAAAGAAACATTCACGCCTTAATGTTTTCATTTGCTATATAAATGGCGTGTTATTGCTTTATATTATTTATGCCTAACTGGCCTTGTCGTTATTGTTTGCACAAGAGCGTTGCTTGATGCAAATATTTATATATAATTCTACTGTCCTCAAAGCTTATGTCCATAGTTTGCTTAAATACCATTTCTGAGATTCCATCTTTCAGTGTAGCATATATAAGCAGAATGATCAAATATAGTATTAGAGCTCTAAAGAAGCAGCTGGTAGATTAAACTGGCGAAACCGCTAGGAGGGTTCACTACTGCTGAGCCAAACCCT
>CP092879.1:38314916-38337617 GCA_030710605.1 Cordylochernes scorpioides
CCTGTATATAGCGGCCATTCTAGATAACCCTGTTATCATCTGTGGCGATACATACACCTGTCTATAGCGGCCACCCAAGACAACCCTGTTATCGGCTGTGTGATACATACACCTGCCTATACAGACCACCCTGTATATAGCGGCCATTCTAGACAACCCTGTTATCGGCTGTGTGATACATACACCTGTCTATACAGACCACCCTGTCTATAGCGACCACCCAAGACAACGTTTTTAAAATATATTCGCACTCGGGTAAACCCCGGGCGTTGCCCGGGCCATTTGTCTAGTGGTATATAATTAGTTTACTATAAATAACCAATTTACTAACTGTTAAACAAGGATATAATATATCAATAAATAAATATAAAATGCTCATAGAGATTTTTTTCCCTTAGTTTTAACACACATCTAAAAAATAGAAATTCTTCAGTAAGAGGACACTTCTCTATAAAGGACACTTTGGCTCTGCAACTAGGTGTTATCCTTTACAGGGAGATTCAACTGTATTTGGCAAAAAAATCGTTCAGAGTAAAGTTTCTTTAAATAACATAATTTAAAGGAGCTTTTTTTTTTTATCCCTGAAAGATTTTTTTCTCTAATATTAAAGAGCAAGGGATTCCTTCTTCTCTTCTTATTTCTTATCTCCACTCAATCATATCTGGGTAAAGTAGAATGCATCTGCCTTTGTCATTAAGACTGGGAGCACTACTCAGTGGCAGGCCGACTTAGCTCCAAAAGAAATGACTGCCTCTGACATGAGGAACAGACGCCATGTGCAGCCGCTCCTAACATGGGACACAAACGCTGCTCATCCTGTATCCCTGGATCAGGAGCCCTTACAGGGTACTATCAGCCGGGCCAGCTGAGCCCAGGTTTTTTAGTGAGCTTGTTACTGCTCCCCCTCCTCCTTTTTCATCCGGGTTTGGAACTGGCAAAGGCAGAGTTAGGGATTCCTAGCTTTTATGAAGTATTTTTAGTTTTTAAAGAAAGAGTGAGGAATAGATCCAACAACACCCACCTCATCCTCAATTGGGGTCTCTTGTGGAATCCTGCTACAGGCATCGTCCAGACATTCTTTGAATTTGGTCAGGAGTTTCTTGTAGCTGGGGCAGGCCTGGACAACCAACACAATGTGACTTTACATATACCTTTGGGGGTCGGTGGAAGGATGGGTCTAAACCGTTGGTTTTCGACCGCTAGGACCCGGGTTCGATTCCCGCATTGGATACTTTTTTCTGATTTAAAAAAATCGTCCAATGGCCCCCGATTCTTGCAAAAGTCCAACCCCACCAGCGAGTGCAAGTAACCAAACGGGGCTCTGGCACATTTGTAAGTGCAAAGTTGAACTGCTTTTCACATGTGTAGACATGTGATGCACTTACAGAAAAAGCAGTCGCCTACTTCTACCCACCATGATTATCATGGCCTGTACTACGTGTACTAGGGATAAGCAAAAAAAAAACAACATATACCCTGTCTTTTATAACAGCAACTTGGTTAGGACATCATAATTCTAAAGTCACAAGTTTCAAGTCCCGATTTTTTCAACCATGGTTATAAGATGATAAAATCTTGACTCTAAGCGATGCTGTTATAGTGAGATTAGAATGTAAGTTTATAGTTTTACTTTAAAGAAAAAAAATTCAGGAATTCTAAAAATCATGAAATGGGTAGTTAAGGCCAGAATTGCATTAGAATTGCCAAACAATCTGAAAAAATAGTACAAAAATGAAATTGTACTGGGATCAGGTGTATAAAAAAATAAAAGGCATCTCCTATTGTAAGGGTAACTACCCGTTTCATGATTTTCAGGATGCCTGAATAACCATTTTTTTGGTTATCTAAGTACAGCTTGCACCACACTGACGAGGGCCAAAAGCCTGAAACGTGTATGTGGGTTAGCTTTTGTTGATTAATCAAGAATGGGTATTTGGCCAATTCTGGAATAATTAAAAATCAACGAATAGTTGAGATTTATTTTGACAGATGGCACAAGCCATCAGCAACTTTTAGTTTAACGATTAGGAAATCCCTTTTTCTTAATTTATCCACCTGATTCCTGTACAATTTCACTTTTGTACTATTTTTTCAATTAATTATGTTTGGACAAAACCCTTGGTGTCTATATCAGAATACTTATGATTACCATTGGTCACATTAGTTTGCATTTGGACTTTGCATTTGCACCCACAAACTTTCCCAATTAAAAAAATAATTACAAATTTTCATCTTTATCTCAAACGACACCTTTTCTAAGAGCCCATCAAACCATATTAGCCTTAATCTAAAGCTAGCTGTGTGTTATCAGGTTTTACTGACTGAGCATCTCTAGGGTGAAAGCAAAACAAATTTGTTATGTCCACAAAAGGAGAAGCATTTTAATACTAAAGGATCCTAGAGAAGACATTTTTTTTTTTTAATGTTGTGTATTTGCATATTTGATTTTGTTATGGCACTATTTTGCATATTTGTTGATTATACTCTTTAGAGTGCTATAAATATGACTTGTGAAATAGAGGCTCTTGTATTTGTGCCTGTCTTTGCTGGAAATGAAAGGTTTATTTCTGGCTCGTATACTAGAGTGGAGGCAGGACACAACATTTGGGAGACAATAACATGAAAGGTATGCACTACCAGTACCTTAATAAGTTTGTTGGTGTGGGGCTGGAGTTGAAGCAGGCAGGAATGGGGGGTGAGGTTGACTACACTGAGAGCACGGGCCAGGACGCGGACATGGGCAGCCTTTGGATTGCGGAGGGCTTCACAGATCATGAAGCCAGCCAGGCGGTTGTGGTTGGCTAAGGTAGTGATCTTCTCCCCTTCAGCGTTGACCTGCTGGAGAGTGCCCAGGGCCAGGTAGAACTGGATCACCTTGTAGACATCCACCTTGGCCAGGGAGCTTGAGGGTAAGCAGGTGAACAGTTCCCGCAGAGTGGGCACAAAGGACTGCTCCATGTACTGAAGGTTCTCCCTGGAAACAACCATCTCCTTTAGCTGTACATTTTTAACAACCAACATCAAAACTGAATCTTACATTGAGCACAATTTTTAAAAATATATATATTATACAGTAGAACCTGCCTGTAAAGGGCATTTAATTGCAGGGCCAAAGTGTCCTTTAGAGAGAGGTGTCCTCTTACCGAAGAGTTGCTAAATAACAAAAATGATAATTTTGCAAATGAAAACTGTCCTTTGTAGAGAAGTGTCCTCTCATGGAGGTTCTGTTGTTGTTTCTTATCCCCTTGTGTAAAGATTACACAAATTCCATGAGTTCATGCTCCTCGAGCTGTTTTATGATGAGCAGCGGCCTCTCCCAAAGGTCCTGTTTAGTGCATCTAATGCAAGCCAAAATGTGTTCTGGAGCTGCAGGTGCCAAGCTACATTTTGGGCAAATGGGGTAGATTTTGTTATTATTTTCTATCTTCAATGGCTTGAGATGGCCTGTTCTAAATCTTGTTAGTGTTGTTTGATGCTGTCTATTTCTGATGTTCAGAGCTCCTCCTGGGTTCACTCCACTGTACCAAACTGTGCTTAGTTGGGATCCTCCAGTTCTCGTTTATTTTTGTTTTGGCTACTGTTTCTATTTCTTTAAAAGTAAGTTTATTTTTCTGTAGCAAGGGTTCTTTTGTGCCTTTTTTTGCTAGCACATCAGCAGCTTCATTGCCTTCAATTCCAACATGTGAGGGTATCCATTGAAGGTGAATTTTTGAGGTTTGTGAGAGTTTTTGGAGATAGCCAATTATGTTCCTGCTTACTTTGTCTCTAAGTTCCCCTGTGTGACTCAAGTGTTGTATGGCACTTCTACTATCAGTAAGAATCCAGATATCTTGATAATTAGTATTTCTGATGGATTTTAAGGTTTCATAGATGGCTATAAGTTCTGATCTGAAGACTGAGCAAAAATCTGGGTTTCTTCTGTTCATTTTCTCAATGCCATTTGTGGTTTTGATGAGACAGCCACTGCCAGTGTGTCCTAGCTCGTCTCTGCTACCATCGGTATAAATAGTTATTGCATTTTTAGGAATGTTATTAATTATTTCTAATGATAATTGTTTTAAGTATTCTGGATTTTGGCATTGTTTGTTGGTGGGTTCATTTGAAGAGGCATTAAAAATAACATTTTGTAGTGGTTCGCATGGAGAAATTTTTTCTGCTAAATAATTTTTTTCTACTTTGTATTTTAAAAATCCATTTCTTTTGGCCAGGTGGAGAGGGCCTTCTTTTTTGAGTCTTAGATTGGATTCCCAATTAAGTATGTAATTGGAAGTTCTGTGTTCGTTTTCATAACTCTTGATTTTGTTTATATATTTTGGCAGATTGTAACTTCTTCTATCCTTTAAGGGCATAATGTCTGCCTCGTAAAGTACAATATCGTTAGGGCAGGTATTTCGAAGACCTGTAATAATTCTAGCTGCACTTAGTTGTATCCTTTCCAGTGATTTTAGATTTGTTTCAGATGCTGTACCATAGATTTGATATCCATATTCCAGGATAGGTCTAATTAGAGATGTGTAAGTTAATTTTAGTGTGGTTGGATCGGCTCCCCACTCTCTTCCTGAAATATATTTCAGGAGTTTTAGTTGGTCTCTTCTTTTTCTAATAACTTCTTCAATATGTTTACTGGAGTTAATTTCTGGATCCAGGGTGTAGCCAAGATATTTAGGATGTTTATTATATTGTAATTGTTGTTCTTTCAGAATAATTTTTGGCCTTATTTTGTATAGTTTCTTATCAGTAGTAAAAAGACAGGTTTCAGATTTTTGGGGGTTAAATTCTAATTTATGTTTATTAGCAAATTTTTCTAGGTGGAGAAGAGTCTTGTTCAAATCCCTTTCAGCATTTTTCCAGTTAGTGTTACTGCTCCATAGAATAATGTCATCAGCGAAAAGTTCAATATCGGTTTTATGTGAAATTTTTTCTTCTATGCCTGCAATAAATAGGGTGAAGAGAGTTGGGCTAAGGACTGATCCTTGTGGTAATCCTTGGTACAATTTGAAGGTTTTAGATAGAGTTCCATTATATTTGACCCTGATGTATCTATTTTTAAGGAAATCATTTATCCAAGTGATAGCTTTTCCATCAATTTTGAAATGCTTGTATAATTTTGTAATTAACTTGTTTTTCCATACTCTTTATCAAAAGCTTGTGTAAGGTCTAAAAAAGCAGCTATGGTGTGGTTAGTTGGTTTTCGGTTTTGTGCATCTTTTACCTTTTGTGTGAAAAATAAGAGTTGGTCTATTGTCCCATGTCCTTTCCTAAATCCATATTGTTCTTCTGGTAAGAGATTTCTTGTGTCAAGGTGGTAGGTAAGTCGTCTGAGTATAATTTTTTCCTTTAATTTGCAGCAAATACTTGTGAGGGAGATAGGTCGATAGTTTTTTTGGGTCATCAGCAGATTTGTCAAGTTTTTTAATAGGAATTATTGTTGCAGTTTTCCAGTCTTGAGGCAATTTTCCAGTTTTCCAGGAGTTATTGAAAATATCAAGAAGTATTTCTTTGCCATTTTTGCCCATCTGGCCCAGGAGTCTTGTTTAGGTCAGTGTTTTCTAATGCATAATCTAGCTCTTTCATATTGATTTTTTCATGGAAAATATTATGAGTGCTGGTGAAATTTTTAGTCATGAATAAACTTTCGGGCCTTTTTTTCAACTTTCTTATCTTTTATTTCAAATTTGATTTTACTACTTATTTGATATGATTTACCTAAAAGATTAGCGGCATTTTTGTCATTAGTTGCTGGGGTACCATCTGTATTCTTAATCATATTTGTGTTTTCAGTTTGTGGCTGGGCTCTATCAATTTGTTTTGCCAAATGCCAAAGTTTTGTATTTGGGTTTCTTGGGTTCAGGTTTTCACAAGTTTGTTTCCATTTTTCCCTTTTCATATTTACATATAATCTTTTTATTTTTGCATTCACAACGTTCAGTTCAGTTCTACAATTTGTTTGGTTTTGGGTGTACTTTTTTGTAGTTCATTTCTTTTAGTTATAAGTGTTTGAATATCTTTTGCCTGGTGTGTATAATTTGGAATCCATTTCTTAATATTACCTCTTGGTATTGAAACTTTGGCTGCTTTAATAATGGTGTTTTTGAAAGATATCCAATTTTGTTCCAGATCTTTTATTCTAGTGGGTGCTTTTCTAAAGTCTTCATTGGTGTTTTGCTGGTAAAGATTCCAATTAGCCTTTTGAAGTTCCAGAATTTTTCTTAATTGAGCTGGTTTTGGTCTTGGTGCTAATTTCTATCAAAATAGGCAAATGATCACTTCCAATACTTTTTAATATTTGCCATTTGCATTTGTGAAAAATGTCAGGACTGGAGAAACTTATATCAAGTGCTTGTGCAGTATTATAGCTGTAGGAATGGTGGGTAGGATTCCCATCATTTAAGCACATGAAGGCATTGTTGTCAAATAAGTTCGAAAGTATTTTGGTACTTGGGTTTGGCATGGAACATCCCATAGTTGATGTTTGGCATTAAGGTCACCTACAATAATAGTGTTGTCTGTAAGAAATTGAGCCATTGTTCCATCGTCAATAAGTTTATTGTTTGGTGGGTGATACATATTGAATATGTTGATGGTTTTGTTTTGACTGAGGCAGACTTTGATACCTTGGGCTTCGAGGTCTGATGTATTTGGAATATTAATGGCTATGTCTTCATAGTACAAATTCTTGATTAAAAATGCAAGGCCACCCCCTTCTTTATTTCTGTCTTTTCTGAGGATATTATAGTTTTTATATTTGAGATTGTACTTTTCATTTAATTTGGTTTCCTGTAGGGCTATAATTGGTATCTTTTGTTTTTCAGCTATTTCCATTATTTCTTCTAATTTTATTTTTGTTGCTGTTGAGCACAATCCATTTATGTTGCACTGCAAAATTCTCAATTGCTTGGAATCTACAGTTTGTGAAGACTGTATTATACTTATCGGACAGAACCCTCTACCTAAGTCCTGACCGCGCCCCTGTTTATTCTGCGCGACGGGCGATGCAGCATGCAAATCAACATCTGATCTCATGGAATGGGGTGTAGCTTTCGTTGACCAGAACCGTTGGCCATTTGGTGAAAGTCTGACTTTGCCTGTAGTTTGAGGCCGTTCCTAACATGTTCCTAACATGAGTACAGACGCAGCTCCTCTGTATCCCTGGAGTGGGACCCTTGCTGAGGTCTATCAACTGGGTCAGTTGAAGTCAGGATTTTTAAAGAGGTCTACTCCTCTTCTAACAATGCTGCTGTTGGTCCGCGACTGCTTATTCGTCAGAGTTATTCTGCTTGTTTCGCAGCTGGCCTTCATATCTGAAGGTCGTTCCCCTATCCGCCACCTGGGGACGCGCCCTATAGCAGTCAGCTCTGCCAAGGGCATGGAGGTTCTACTGTATATATACACATAGGTTCAATGGCTCCAACTAGCACAAGAAACAAAATAAGTCACATGTTAGGTTTTATAACAACAAATTCTATGTATGTCTTAGGAGTCAACCTGTCTTGCAAGTGAGTGAACTGGATAATGTTGATGGGCAAGGGGGTCGGTGGAAGGATGGTCTAAACTGTTGGTTTTCGACCGCTACGACCCAGGTTCGATTCCCGCATTGGGCACTTTTTTCTGATTAAAAAAAAATGTTCCAATGGCTCTCAATTCTTGCAAAAGTCCAACTCCACCAGCGAGTGCAAGTAACCAAACGGGGGCTCTGGCACATTTGTAAATGCAAAGTCGAACTGACTTTCACATGTGTAGAAATGTGGTGCACTTACAGTAAAAGCAGTCACCTACTTCTACCCACCATGATTATCATGGCCTGTACCACCTGTACTAGGGATAATAATAATAATAATAAAAACAATGGTCTTCTTCTTCTTTCTTATCTCCACTAAATCACACTAAGGTATCAAGCTTGTAAAGCTTGAGATTTTTGATGGTGTCTGCCGGGGAAGAGTAGAGCTCATCAATGGATGAGTCAAAAACAATGGTGATGGGCAAAAATTTCCTTCTAAATATTACTTTTGTGTAATTTGTGTTCACACAACTGTGTCACTATTGAAAATGCCACTACTTCAATGTGTTTTTGACATCCTCATACCAATTGTTTATTGTTGTTCAATGTTACATGATTTCACATTAAGTAATGAGTAAGGATAAGATTTTTAGATTTCTAGCAAGTGCTACTGATTTAGAATTTTTTTTCTTGCTGTCAATGTGTCATATTATTTTTTTGTGTGTGGCACACACAATATATATATCCTGAATCTTTAGGGAAAGCAATTTTTTTTTTATAACAGAAAGTGAGTTTTACAGTCAATTTCATGGTTTTTATCAACAATTTGACCTATTTATATTAAACACAGAAAACCTTGTTCTTAGTAATGAGAAATGAGGAAACTTACAAAGTCTTAGAGTAGGCATAGAAGAACTTGAAAAGAATCTGTTTGAAGTTGGCCTTGTCGTCAATGTCTGGGTTGAACCAGAGCAGCACCAGCTGGGTGAGCAGCAGGGGGGAGAAGAGACGTCGGTTGATCAGCAGCTTGCAGAAACCCTCCACTAAAACTTTCTGGAGTTCTGCCACCTGCACACATACTCTTGCTGCTTCTTGCCAGGTACACAATTCATACCTTTACTATTTATATAGGGGTCGGTGGAAGGGTGGTTTAAACAGTTGGTTTTTGACCGCTACCACCTGGGATTGAATCCTGCATTGGACACTTTTTTCTAATAAAAAGAAAAGAAAAAAAAAAAGCTTCAATGGCCACCTATTTTTGCAAAAGTCCAACCCCACCAGAGAGTGCAAGTAATCAAATGGGGCTCTGACACATTTGTAAGTGCAAAAGTCAAACTGTTTTTCACATGTGTAAAAGCAGTCCCCAACTTCTACCAACCATGATTATCATGGCCTGTACCACATCTACTAGGAATAATTAAAAAATATATATATATATTTCTACAGGTAAACTCCGTACAATTGGTATAAGTGTATAACGAATCAAAAGTTTTTACGAAGGAGTATCTTTTATTATATTTGTGCAAGCTTTCGAACTTTGCAGTTCTTCCACAGGCATGGATAGCATAGAAATACTACCAATTTTTCAAAATATTTTGAGCCATTATATATACATGAATATTTACATAAATTATATATAATTTTAGTTTATTGTATAAGCAAAATTAAGATATTCACTGTATGCAAATAGTATAATATTTTAAAATTTGTAAAGTTTAAAACTAATATACGTTAAAACATTTCAACATAGAAAAGCCAAGCGGGGGTCACTCGATGCCCTTAACAGAAAAGGAGGAAAGGATGTTATCATTAGGGTTGCATTACGTTCCTCCCAACAAGCCCGACATACCCAGATTGATAGCAGGAGTTGAAGGTGCACTCAACAACCTCAACTACATGGAAGCCCTCAGGATTAGACATGCAGTCACCCAGGTCTTGCGCAAACCCTATCACCCAGTGTCATCTGCCCGGGACCATCGCTCCCTTATCCACAAACTAAAAAAGACCCGTTCGCTGGTCATCACCAAAGCAGACAAAGGAAACCAGACGGTGTTGTTGAATCGCGCTGATTACGAGGGGAAAATGATGACCATACTCTCTGACTACAAGTCATCACTCAGGAACTTGATGAAGGCGAAGCTGATTACCAAGGAACAATTGACTCAGTTCACCGGTTCCCTCACACAAGATGCATACATGTATGGTGCCCCTAAAATACACAAGCCAGGGGTACCACTCCGACCCATCATCGCATACCACCTCTCCCCGGCATACAATTTAGCTAAATTTCTGGCCCATCTAATGTCCCCCATCATGAAGAACAACCCTAACCAATACAACATCACACACCCACCCAGTTTTATACAAGAGATCATACAAATGCAACCTCCCGCACAACACACTATGGTTTCGTTTGATGTCACGGCACTGTACCTCTCCCTTCCACATACTCTTATTATAGACAAATTACAGTCCTTTCTCAAGTCGGCAGGTATACAAGATCAAACAATAACCCTGATAATCCGGCTCACCTCCTTATGTCTCTCCATCAGTACCTTTACTTTCAACCACCAGCATTACAAGCAGATCAGAGGCACCTCAATGGGCAGCCCTCTTTCATCCATAGTGGCTGAAGTCGTGATGGGGTCCTTGGACCAGTGGATCAACCAAACCCGTTCTCCCGACATCCATTATTGGAGGAGGTATGTGGATGACATCTTCTGTATAATCAAACCGAATAAGCTCCAACCCATACTTAACACTCTACATTCCTTTCACGCAGACATTAAATTCACATATGAAACAGAAACAAACCTGGTGTTACCTTTTCTGGACATCCTCATTATTCGCACTCCACACAAATTACACACAACAGTTTATCACAAAAAGAATATCCCACCCCTATACACCCATTTCTCCTCCAATAGCCCTGTAGCCTATAAAATAAATACAGTCAGGACCTTAACCAAAAGAATACATACACATTGCTCATTACCTATATTCAAAGCCATAGAAAAAAACAGAATTACCACCCTTCTAACCACTGCAGGATACCCAGAAAATTTCATAGACAAACACACGTTTGATCCCACTGCTCTGAGGACCTCCACGATTTATAGAGCCATTTGCTATCTCCCCTATTCCCCGTTCTCATTTCCAGAATTCTTCGCCCATATGGTATCCAAGTTTATTTCAACAGCCCCCCCAATCTTGCTGCCCTCCTCAGGAATCCCATCACCAAAGCAGACACACCCAACAATCCCATCCACTCCACCGGCGCAGTATACGCGGTTTCTTGCCAGGATTGCCCAGCCTCCTATGTGGGGGAGACTGGCAGAACCGCGTATATCAGAAACACTGAACACAAACGAAACATCAACAATAGAGACCCGAAGTCACTTATATACCAACATATTTCAAACACTGGCCATAATTTTAACTTAGATCAACCCAAAGTCCTATATCAACACATAAACAATAAGCAGCACAGATTGGTACTAGAATCCATCGTTTCATCACAAACAAACAGCAACAGGAAAATAGATCTACCGGAAGTTTATCATATAATACCTTAATAGTTATCCTATAGATATGCCCGGGTAGGTGGTCGGGTTGGAGTGACCCCCGCTTGGCTTTTCTATGTTGAAATGTTTTAATGTATACTAGTTTTAAACTTTACAAATTTTAAAATATTATACTATTTGCATACAGTGAATATCTTAATTTTGCTTATACAATAAACTAAAATTATATCTAATTTATGTAAATATTCATGTATATATAATGGCTCAAAATATTTTGAAAAATTGGTAGTATTTCTATGCTATCCATGCCTGTGGAAGAACTGCAAAGTTCGAAAGCTTGCACAAATATAATAAAAGATACTCCTTCGTAAAAACTTTTGATTCGTTATACATATATGTATATGTTGATATTTGGGCCTACCTTATAATTCCTGAGAAGGTCTGAGAAGGCAATGAAGATGGTGTGGATGTTCTTATGGTCTGGCAGGGTGCAGGACTTGAGCAGGTCATCGTGGTGCAGCTGGAAGGGGTCGTAGCAGTGCTCTGCTGGGAGCAGGTTGCCCCGTCCGTACAGCAGGAAGATGTCAAAGAAAGCCAGGACTGCTCTCTCCCGGATCCAGGCGTGGTCAAACTGGGAGATCTGCCACACAAGTAATCCAATTTACACACTGGATCCTTGAGTTACTACATCTCTTCTGGACTATGTCTCATAATATTCTGTTATGGTCTACTCTGTGAATTAGTCATGTATCATTACATCAGCTCTTTATTTGTAAATACAGTAGAACCTCCACGAGAGGACACCTCTCTATAAAGAACAGTTTTAATTTACAAAATTGCCATTTTTACTATTTAACAACTCTCCGATAAGAGGACACCTCTCCCTAAAGAACAGTTTGGCTCTGCAACAGGTGTCCTTTACAGGGATGTTCTACTGTACTTTGTTTAAATAGTTTTGTTATATGGTTAAATAAATATATTTTAATTCAATAAATACTCTTTCTTTTCTTACTCATACAGTAGAATAGACTTTGGGAGAGGCCACTGCTTATCATCAAACAGCTCGAGGAGCACGAATTCATGAAATTTGTGCAATCTTTGCACAAGGGGATAAGAAACAATAACATACAGTAAAATCTCCATGAGATGACACTCCCACTAGAAGACACTTCTCTACTAAGGACGGTTTTCATTTAAAAATTGTCATTTTACTAAATAGTAAATCTCTGGTTCTCTCTAAAGGGCCTGGTGTCCTTTTCTAAGAGGGTCTACTGTATTCTAGATAGGGACCCTGGATTTTTCACATGTGTAGACATGTGGTGCACTTACAGTAAAAGCAGTCGCCTACTTCTACCATGATTATCATGGCCTGTACCACGTGTACTAGGGATAAGCAAAAAAAAAAAAAAAAAAACGATAGGGACCAATCAAATGTTGACCTAAAGCCAACCTCCATGATGGTACAACAATATAGACACAGTCAAAAAAAAAAAAACACTTTAATTCAACACCCCAAGGATTGTAGTTAGTCAAAAATTCATTTGGTTTGAAAAACTTGAATTATATTAGGGGAAATGTGCCATATCCTGATCGTGAACTAAAAGTTACTGATGGCCATCAATAACTTTTACCACCATCAGCAACTTTCAGTTCCATGAACAGATGACATTTAAAAAAATTTATCAACCTGATCCCAGTACAATTTCACTTTTAGATGTACTAAATTTGAAAAATTGTGTGAGAACACCCTTGCAACCTCAGAACAATTTTTAACGCCTTGCCAAATACTTCAATTTTTATTTATGTCTTCTGAAGAAGACAAAAGATTTTTGTTGAAACGTTGAGAAAATAGAACTTTAACTGGCAGAAGGGTCTATTTTTTATGTTGAATTAGTAAAGTTTCAGCTAAGGTGGGAATAGAAGCGCTGTTAATTTACACAATACAGTTCTTCTGACCTATTCCTGGATGCTTAATCCAGAATCACAAAGGACTTTCAGGCTCACCACTTTTTGAATATGCCTTTCAGGATATGCCTTTTTTGTTTTTAATATATAAAGCAACAACTCGCATCTATATATAGCAAATGAAAAAATTAAGAGGTCAATGTTTCTTTTACATATCAATCAAATTTTTCTGTCCTTACTGCGATGTAATATATTGGGAGGGCTTGGTTCAGCAGTAGTGAAAGGACAGTAGAAATTTGATTTATGTGTGAAAGAAACATTCACGCCTTAATGTTTTCATTTGCTATATAAATGGCGTGTTATTGCTTTATATTATTTATGCCTAACTGGCCTTGTTATTGTTTGCACAAGAGCGTTGCTTGATGCAAATCTATATTAATAAAATGGAAATTTCATAAGTGGACATCACTAAAAACTTTCGTTACAATGCATCAATTTCGACCAAATTTTCAACATTTATGTAAAACGAAATGGAGCAGGTTTTGCTTAACATCAAAATATATTTCCTAACTTTAACATACATAACTTTGCTGTTATCGATAAAATACAAAAAAATTCAACAGAGTTAAAGTGTTTACACTTTTGCGCTTCTTGGAAAATTAGTTTTAATCTTTTTTATATATATTTTAATAACTTTTATACATGGTAAGATACTTTTATTTTATAGTTTTCATATTTTATACCAAAAAAAGTTGAAGCCTTACTTGATGAGATCAATTTTATATTTTAGATAAATTTTTAGGCTAATTTTAATTTATTTCTTTTTTATTTTATATACAGATTATATATGCTATTTCTAACTTACGTGGTTAGTATTTTTATAAGACTAAGGTTATTTATATTATTTTTTTCAAAAAAAGATTGAAATTTCATTAATGTGCTCAATTTTATGTCTTTTTTGAGGACCTTAACAAAATTTTAATTAATTGCTTAGATATTTTAAAAGTAGATTATTAATGGTGTTTTTCACATATATGGGTTATTTTGTAAACAAATTTTGGGTTATTTCTATTTTTTTTCACTAAGATGCAAGATATTTTATTGATATGTTTATGTGATTGTCATTATGAGGCCCTTCTCAAATATTTCTTAAGAAATTTTTATTTAATTATTTAGATCTTTCAAATACAAATTATTTGTGGTATTTATAACATATAGGTGTTGTGTTTTTTTAAAATATTTGGGTTTTTTTTTTATTATTAATCGCAAAAAAGAGCAAGCAATTTCATTGTGTTCAATTATGGGTCATTTTGAGGTCTTTTTTTAAATTTTCTTATGGAATTTTTTAATTATTGCTTTGATCTTTTAAATACAGTTTATTTATTATATTTTCTACATATATGGGTTGTATCTAAAAAATAGGTTATTTATATTTTTAAATAAGCAAGGGATTTCTTTTACGGATTCATTTATTTGTCTTTTTGAAGTCCTTTTTCAAAATTTTTTTTAAAGATATTTTAATTTATTTGATTAAATATTTTATATTTAGATTATTTATAGTTTTTTTTAACATATAGGGGTTGTATTTTGTATTTTAGAAAATTATTTTTATTTTTTACCTCAAAAAAGCATGCTTTTTCATTGCCGTATCCAGCGGTTGGTCTATTTTTGAAGCTTTTTAATGATAACTGGTTTTGTACATTAATTTTTTGGTAATATATAATATTATGATTTTAGTTTTTAAAAATCTTTTTAACATATCTGAAGGTTATTTTGAATAAAAAATATAAAAATTTTGATTTTTACCTCAAAAAGACAGGAAATTTTAATGCTTTGTTTAGAAATTGCTGGTTTTTAAGCTTTTGTTATTAATCTCAATCTAAATTTTTTTCAGAATATGCCTCGCCACAGCCGACGTTTACTTGGTAGGAATACGGCTGCTTCCAGGAGATATAGGAATGCTAGAGCTATTGAGACACTACTTCAAAGTGAGACGCGTCGTGCGCTTCTCGCTGTCTTAGGTATTCTGAAGCCCGCGTCGCAGCTACACAAACTATGCAAGTTCCTGTTCAGCGTATTTAGCTTTGGACTCATAAGCCGTTTTCAGGTTTGCAGTATAATGCCCATATTGATTATAAAGCTGATTCATCTGTCGATATAGGCCAAATGTCTCGGGTATGCCAGTTTTGCTCTGCTTTGAGATTTAAAGATGATGTAATGTAATAGAAACAAAATAAACCTCATCCTACCTAATATACATTACTTCTGAGGATTAAAGATTTTGATTTGTGTTGAGAATTTTGCATGCATTTCTCTATTTCTTTTCTTATCTTGCAAAGCTAATGGATTGTTTAGGTTGCTTATTTTTGACTCGCCAATTTGTTTAGTGATAAAGTGGTATAGCGTTCTTTTTCAGAGCATCACCCTACAAAAAAATTACCTGACCTTTCCTAATATTCAGATAGATTTATTATATCAACATACTAATACTTCGAAACAAATCATCTAACCCTGAACGAATCAAAATCCAAGATAATGGTTTTCCGAAATGGTGGCCGCCCTGCAAAATCGGACAAATGGTTCTGGGGAGACCAACTGTTGACAGTGACATCGAAATATCTCTATCTTGGCTATCCCCTCACAACAACAATCTCGTTTAGTCAAGTGGCTTCATACTTTAAAGGCAAAGCGCTTGCAGCTACCGGCGAAGTATGGAAAATTATGGAGAAATCCAGGTTGAATTCATTTGGTTCATCAATGAAACTATTAGACTCGATTATCCTGTCAACTCTGCTGTATTCTGCTCCAATTTGGGCAAACGAAAAGTACAAAATCTTGGACCAAATTCAGAATAACTATCTCCGACGACTATTGAACTTGCCGAGTAACACACCAGGCTACATACTACGCATGGAAACGGACGCTTCTCACTAGGAGTCACAGCAACCAAACTAATTCTAAAGTTCTGGTTAAGAATATTAAAAATGGAAAAATCCAGATTGCCCGCAATCTGTCTAGCCCAATTATGGGAAACGTCCACTCTGACGAATACCTTTATAGGTTTTACAGAAAATTTAATGAATATCCTAAACTCAACTGGATTCATGTGGTTAAAGAATTGTTCAGACCCCGATATTCTACAGAAAGCAATACCTCAAATTATCAGAATCACTATAGAACAGTCTATCCAAACCGATCAATCAAGAATAACCAATTCGAAGCTACACACACACTACAAATATTTACATAAAACATTCGCAGCAGAGAACTATCTACTAAGTGAACTCCCACTGCCGGCTAAACGCCTCATTGCGCAATTGAGAATTCTATTTGTTTTATATCGAGAAGACCATATAAAATATCTAAGGACAGAAGACTTGTATTGCCAACTATGCAAAAATAGAACCGAAAATGAATTTTAGAACATTATATATTTGAATGCATGCCTCTTGACACGGAAAGAAAAATACTCTTCTCTAAGATAGGCCATACACACTTCACATTATATTCTTTATTATCCAACTTTATAGACAATAGTTCAGTAGCTCTAAATCTATATAACTTCCATAAAAAAAAATGCTGTAAAAAAGAAAGACTTAACCGAACATTCAAACATACCAAAAATTTCTGTTTGATGAGAAAGACAGAACCAACATCCAATTATTTGTTTAGGCAGATACGATAAGTTAACCCCCACACTGATAAAACGGTGTTTACCTTACAACCCTGAACACGCGGATTTTCCTGGGAAATCTCTTAAAGATTTCTTAAAAAATACATGGCCCACCTGTGCTGTGTGAGAGCTTAAATTGTCTTGTTCCATATGTAAATACCTGTTTTCTTTCCTCTTTTCGCTCTCCACTTCTCCCATCCATATTTCCAAAATTTTTTTTTTTTTTTTTTTTTTTTATTCTTCTTATTTTTTTATTCTTTCTTATAATCTGTATATATTTACCAAATGTATATAATCTTTCTCCATTTTTTATTTCCCACTTTCATAGGCTTCTCCGTTTTGTAACCCCAAGGAGAATCCTCTGTAAGACCTGTGTGTCTTAATAAAGGCTTTTGTGTGTGTGTGTGTGTGTGTGTGTATATCAACATACTAGACTACAAACATTCCCTCGAGTAAAACCCGGGCGGAGCCAGGTACACCCGCTAGTATTTATATATAATTCTACTGTCCTAAAAGCTTATGTCCATAGTTTGCTTAAATACCATTTCTGAGATTCCATCTTTCAGTGTAGCATATATAAGCAGAATGATCAAATATAGTATTAGAGCTCTAAAGAAGCAGCTGGTAGATTAAATTGGCGAAACCGCTAGGAGGGTTCACTACTGATGAGCCAAACCCTCCCAATATTTTTTCATCGCAGTAAGGACAGTAGAAATTTGGTTTAAGTGTGAAAGAAATATTTGTGGCTTGTTTTCATTTGCTATATATAGGTTTACGGAATGATTTTACAACTGTAAAAACTTTGGACATGACGTTATAGCTGTTATTAAGGAGGAAGGGGGGTCGGTGGAAGGCTGGTTAAACCGTTTGGTTTACGACCACTACGACCCGGGTTCGATCCCCGCATTGGACACTTTTTTTCTGTTAAAAAAAAAAAAAAAAAATGCTCCAATGGCCCCCCGATTCTTGCAAAAGTCCAACCCCACCAGCGAGTGCAAGTAACCAAACGGGGCTCTGGCACATTTGTAAGTGCAAAGTCGAACTGCTTTCACATGTGTAGACATGTGGTGCGCTTACAGTAAAAAGCAGTCGCTAACTACCCACCATGATTATCATGGCCTGTACCACGTGTACTAGGGATAAGCAAAAAAATATATATATACTTGATAAACAGTCTCCACATTTTACCTCGGCTACAGAGTGATATGCTACAGTTGCTCTGGAGTCAACAAGCTCACTTACACCAAAGAAGATGGTGAGGTGGTCTGCAGCCAGTTTACGCCGAAGGAGACAGCACAGTCCCAAGGCTCTCACAGATTGGTCACGGATGGAAGGCTCCTCATGCTTCACTCCTGGGACTATCTGAACACCAAATCCCATTACTTCTCTGATAACAACATAATCAATAACCATGATATCCCCCCTTCAGGATCACTTATAAAACCTGGTCAAAAATAATTATTGACAAGTTAGGGATTCTATATAAATCAAACAAGAGTTTAGCTGAATTGGTGCTATTTCCTTTTGTTGTTGCTATTGCCAAAGCCAAAATGTGTTCTGGAGCTGCAGGTGCCAAGTTACATTTTGGGTAAGTGGGGTAGATTTTGTTATTTTCAATGGCTTAAGATGGCCTGTTCTAAATCTTGTTGTTTGATGCATTGTCTTTTTATATTGTTCTTCAGATGGTTCACTCTTGAGATGTTTTATTGTATTTTGTCATGTTCCCCCTATTAAAGCAATCTACTCAGCACATACACAAGAAAGAGTTTGCTTACTACCAACTCACCAGGTTTTCAATGAGGTACTTGTGGGTGGGAGTAATGCGTCTGAAGTCCAGTTTCTCCATCAGCTCTGCTACAATGGTCAGACACTTTACCATGATCTGGGTGTCTACTTTCTGCACATACCCACAACTTATAACACACTAGACATAGCTAGGTACATTCCTAACTTGGTAGGGGGGGGGGGGAACACTTTTACCTTTTCCCTGAAAATAATGTTAAAAAATATATCTTGTAGTGTAAAATATATACCCTTGATGGTTGGACAGGTCATTTAAGTTGAAGTTCTGACATTGTCCTACACACAATGCTGGTTGCTTTGGGTTTGTCTATATCCAAATATACTGAAAAGTTAGCCTAATTTGCTAATTGTTCTTTTTGCTCTGTGTTGAAGCAAGTTACGTAGCCCCTGATCACACCTGCCTGCACTTGGAACAATTAATAGTATGAAAAAAATGCCCGAAACACGTATGTGCTTAATTTTTCTTGATTAATTAAGAATGGGTAATTGGCCAATTCTGGAATAGTTAGAAATCAATGAGAATAGTTGATATTTATTCCGATAGATGGCGCAAGCCATCAGCAACTTTCAGTTGCACGATAAGGAGATGCCATTTTCATAATTAATAATATGTTTCTTCTGTGGATTGCCACTACATATACACAACAAGGGTGAAAGTTAAAAACTCAGCCAAGAGAGAATTATTGGAATGTTGTTAAAGAAATTTAGGCTGCTGAGGAAAAGGGCAAACTAAACTAAAATGTATGCATGAATGGAAAAGAGGTTTGGGTTATGCCCCTTAAAGGAACATCTAGTGAGGTATCATCAAGGAGATGGTAGCAAGCACACATTTCATCATTTTCCAGAAGCTGGGATAGATAGCCCCCAAAATTGTGTTCATCTAACAAATTTCAGTTTCAGCCAGATAATGAATCTATAAAATTAAGAGATAGAGAAAAATAAACTTATTTAGTATAACCAGTGAAGCCTACCACAGGTGACCCATCTGATAAGTGACTACCACTACCTTAAAAAAAAATGACCACCTGAGATAACCTTTCAATGTGCAAACACCACCAAGAAGAGCTAGAGAGAGAGAGTATGACAATTTTTACTTCATGCTGCCACATTACAAATATATCCTAATGACTGGTGTTACTCCTATATACCAATATATGCTTCAAAAGTCATTACAGTAGAACCTCCATCAGAGAACACTCACGCTAGAAGACTCCCCGGTACAAAGAACAGTTGTCATCACCAAAATGACCATTTTTACTATTTAGAAACTCTCTAGAAAGAAAACACCTCTCTTTAAAAGACAACTGGCTCTGCAATGAGGTGTGCATCACAGAGAGGTGTTCAACTGTATTGCATTGGGTAAAAGAAGCTGAAGACCAATAGCTTTATTAATAGCTGAGAGAAAGAAATAGGAAAGTTTGGATATAGTCAGTAGTATTAAATTTTGCCAAACATTTTTTTTTGCTAGGTTTAAAGAAAAAAAAAAAGTTTTCTAAAGCCTAAGAGCAGTTTTTCAGGCAAGGGTGAGAAGCGGAGAACAAATGCCAATCAGATATGAGGAGGGAAAATGAGCAGAGGACAAAAAGCAACAAAGAAACCCTCTTACCCCATTCTGTGGGTGGTGAAGAGATCTATCTAAGAGACTATCCTCCAACTTGAAATCTTGGATACTGGCCAACTCGGTCACATCCTGGCTGTCTAAGTGTTGCGAGAGGCAGAATGGACTGGCAGGGGAGGGTCGTCTCACCCTGGGGGACAACACCCCAACCTGGGCAGACCTGTATCTATCTATCTACCTCTAGGTTACAAGGAGGGAGAATTCCATCACCTCTCTATGGCCCCTTCAACCATTCCTATGGGGGGGGGGGGATGCTAATACTCTCTTTCTTTTGAAACAGCCATTCAATGGACTTATAGAAATTATTTTTTAAGTTCAGAGGTGCTTTGAAATGGTGCTTGCAAAAGGTTTTTTAGTTAGTAAAAATTAAGGGTGTAGGCTTGAATCCAGATGTGGTCAGTAAAGAATCCATCAATTATTGCTGATGGCAAACATATATTAAAAGTATGTTTGGGAACAAGGAAGGCCAAGAGTAGCATAAAGGGATGTTTTTGGAGATATACCCCCTCTCTCTCTACTTCAGTCCAATCTGATCCAAACTTTAGAGAAAAGAGAAACCATTTAAGAAAGTGAGGTGAGACGATACAATTCTGAGTAAGAAGTGGAAGCTGCAGAACGAACAAGAGAAGCAATTGCCAAAGTTCCTGCATGCCTCCTTTGACCCAGAAGAGAGGAAGAGTTTGGCATGAGAGAAGAACTAGGGGTGGAGAGTGCAGAAAGAAATGATGCATATTCTATTTAAATTCTATCCTGTAGATCCTTTGAGCCCCACCAGCGAGTGCAAGTAATCAAACGGGGCTCTGGCACATTTGTAAGTGCAAAGTTAAACTGCTTTTCACACATGCAGACATGTGGTGCACTTACAGTAAAAGCAGTTTCCTACTTCTACCTACCATGATTATCATGGGTAGGGATAAGCAAAAAAAAAAATCCTTTGAGAGAACAAAGGTTTCAAGGAAGGTTTAACTAAATATTGAAAGTTCAAGTTAATGCTTGCCTGCCAAATGTTTTCAACATTCAACTGGGATTGTTGAACCTGCCACAAAGATGACAAATCTGTTTATCTATAAAAATAAAGGTAAAATCTCCAGTCATGATAGACGTCAAAAATAGTGGCCATCATTTACTGTTTCTACAAACTAGCAGCCTTAGGTCAGTGACAAAGCCACAACACCAGCTTTGGCAAACTGAAAAGTGTTCTCCTGGAGACCATGGTTTGAGGTTAATGGCCGGCCCTCCTCAGTCTAAGGCAGACTCCACAAGGGATCCAATGGAATCTTCACAATCTGCCAAAGAGATGTTTAGCTGGCAAAGTGGCTAGGCCAAATCCATGGCCAAAATATAGATGGAAATTTTGCCGGGAGAATATCTATATATATAAATGAATGTCTGTGTGTACTCTATAGATTCAAAAACCATACATCCAATCGCCGTGATATTTTGGGATATTATTAGGTATATCCCCGGAAAGGTTTTCGAAAAATAATTTCTTGAATATCCTTAGAGTTATTTGCAGATTTGTAGATTTAACTCACAAGCAGCGCCACCATTGCGACGACGGAGATAGGCTTAGGTTTGCTGCTCCACCCGATGACCTTGGGTCATCGTGCGAGTCACAGCATGATGCAACAAAAACACTCTCTCTGGGGATTTTGCGGCGTCAACAACCTGTAAGTTTGCCTCTCTCATATATTATACTTTAAACATCTGCTTAATTAAAGCATTTTTCATTTGAAAGAGACTGCTCTCTTTTTTCAAGGGACCGGGGAAAAATGTTCAATAGATAAAACGATGATTTTGTAATGTAGAAAATTAGGAAAGACAAAATTCAGGATGACACGGCACACAGGGACCGGGAAAAAATGATCACTTTATCGAGAGATTCAAATTTACGAGTTTCAAATTATCAAAATATATCTATTATTTTTTTTTTACAAGTTTATAGAGAATTGTTTTAACAATTGTTCGTTAGACAAACCTTTACTCGGGTAAAACCCGGGCGAAGCCGGGTACATCCGCTAGTTGAACTATAAAAATATGGTCACAACTCCTGTCAAAATAAACGTCAAAACTAGACATCATATCTGAGATCCCTGGTGGATCTCATGGAATAAAGTCTGCCATTACTGGCATCTAACCTGACCATCAATTTGGAGAAATATCGCTTCCAAATGGCATAAAATTATTGGAGCAAAGTGATCAGAACTGCATAATTGCCAGGCCAATTTGTCTATGGATGTTTGCAGTAAAATCCTTGGATGGGATGTTGCGACTTACCACTCATATTCCCCTGATTTTCTCCTTCAAACTTTCACTTGTTTTGATCCCTATAAAATTCCCTTAAACAAATGCAGCTCAATTTTCCGGAGGCTGTCCACCTCAGTTAAAATCTTTGCTAACAAACCCAGGACCTCTCTCTGAAGGGGATTTTCCAACTATCCGATAAGATGGTAAAAGGTAATCAAACAAAATGGTAAAAAATATTATTCAATAAAGTTTTGGATCTATTCATAACACCATCTTCAATCCCATTCCAAACTTGAATTCCTTCATGAACATGTCATTGAAAAAATGCAAACTTTCTGGATGACCTAGTACTATTTAAAAAGTTTACTCTCTATCAGTAGAACCTCCCATAGGAGACCTTCCCAAAAACATTCATGTTTTTGGAAGTGGTCTT
>CP092879.1:38337717-38426584 GCA_030710605.1 Cordylochernes scorpioides
TATTTTTTAACGAACTTACTATGGGCGCTCTTGAACTTAAGAGAGGTTAAATATATATTTATAAAAGAATACACCTTTCCAAATAGTTCAATTTAATTATTTCATTAAAAAATAATATTATTCAAAATTATCATCAACTGTATTATCTTCTTTATTCAGAATTCTTTTTGATGGATAAAAACAAAGATAGTTCTAAAGATTTTCACGTTAAATACCTTTTTTAGGTTAAACTATTAAACCATTCTCTCTATACATTATCAGCAGACTTCCAAAGATAAAAACAGAATGTACATCCCAAGGATCTGCTTGTTCCATGTTAATGGAGTGAACTAGAAAAGGTGTATGTGTTAATCGTGGCCTTATGGAGTACAAGACACCTGTATAGCGACATATTTGCATGTAAAAAGGAAGGGCGTGGAGAAAACACTTGTTAATGACTAATTTAAATTTCAAAGTAAATATATAATGGATGATGTTTAGCCTTCCTCTCTAGCCATAAGACATGAAGCCTTACCACCTCGAGCAACATAGTGTTAGATATCATTTTAAAAAATAAATATTTATTCTATGATTGTAATAATCTGTGGAGTTGAACATATATATATTCTCATCTTTTTATTTTTTTCTATTGTTTTTCATGTGTTAAGCGTATTTATGCAAGTTTGACCTTAAATATCCATTTCTTGGTTTCTCAAGAAGTCTCTGGGACCAAACATATTTTTGGTCGCAGTGATACAGCCTACTCCACGTTGAAGAGCGCCAACAGCGCGAAACGCGTTCGTGGATGGTTGAGCAGGTTAAATCAATGTTTAGTTGATTTCTGTTCGACTAGATGGCGCTTTCCCATCTAAAAAGCACATGTGCTTTTGGTCAAGATATGTCTTCTTTATTTTTAATATCAACACCTGACCTTTTAATTTTTTATTTTTCTATTGTTTTTTTTTTCATTTTATATATATATATCTTTAAGCAGAGGAAGAAAGTGAGTTGATAGATGTACATCGAATAAAAGAAGATTTTTATTTTAAAAGATAGTAATAATTGCGATCTACCCAACAGATTAGGAGATAGAAATGGTGTTGGAATTTTTCGGAAATACTTCCATACTCCAGTTTCCGAATGATTTTTCAAATAATTTGTAATATGTTCAATAATTAACTACTAAAAATCGCTCTTTTCATAAAAATGCACTAAAAAGAATAAAATAAATATATAAACTACCGCTAAAATTAACAATTAGATTTATCAGTCGATTTAAGAGTGACGGGGGATGACCATCGTATATTGAGTGAAGAGGTAAAAATTCTAGTGAAACAGAAACTCTCTAATCAGTTGCATCCCATTTAATAACATTAAGTTCGAAATTCATTATGATCATCCCCCAGCCATTTTATTTTGACTCGTATAGATCTAATGGAAATTTTGCCGGGAGCATATTGATCTAAAGAGACAAAGGTCGCCTCTCCCGTCAAAATAGACGTCAAAACTAGACGCCATATATCAAGGTGGACGCTTTTCAGTTTGCCAAATCTGGTGATGTGGCTTTGTCACCAACCCAAGACCGCTAGTTTGCGGACGGTCAATAGATGGCGTCTAGTTTTGACGTCTATTTTGACGGGAGAGGCGACCTTTGCCTCTATAGATCTAATTGTTGAATGAGAAGGAAGTTATATATTGGGTGATATACGATAATATTAACGTTCTCTCTTCCCTTGATTTATAATTCATATAAAATCAATTATCATTGGATGCTTTATAGATTTTATTAAAATACTATCATATATAATGTGAAAGACACCTTCTCTAATCGTGAAACTGAATGTTGCTGATAGCTCTCAGCCATTTATCAGAAAAATATATATCAACTATTTGTTTTCTTCTCTCTGAAATATCAAGAAAGAGGTATTTGATAACTCAGGGAAATAAAATAATCAAAATATGGCTGTATTTTTTCATAACTGGCAGAAATCATAAGCAATATTCAGTTACACAATTAAGATTTATACTTATGTGGACAAAACATAGATTGTGAATTAATTGCAAAGGATTTAAAACGATATATCAATCGAAATAATTTTGTGCAAAAAGTTTCTTTATTCAATAAAAATGGCAAATTGGCCTGATGATGAGCTAACGCTTGAAAGCTTGCCATTTTTATTGAATAAGGAAACCTTTTTTCATTATTTCAATTGATTTATCGTTTTAAAACTTATGGAAGTTGAATATTTTTAAGAATATAGAATAAATTTTGTTCACATTTGGATCCAGTTTGTTTTAACAAAGTTTTATTGTAGTTTGAAATTATAAATATTTTTGTATCTTCAAATAAATTTTGTACAAAGACAGTCCTAAAACATCTCTAACAATTACTCGAATATTGATTCAAATGACAATAAATGACATTAAAAATAACAATTGGGAAGAACAAGGTTAAAATAGCATGTTCAGTAGGTGTGGTTAGTGACCTAGCCTAACCTGACATGTTGGATTAACCATTCAACACATTCCATTTGTGTTTACTATTGGTAAATTGAGTTGTCAAGTTCGAGATTGGCAAAGAATAGTCAATCCGTTATCAAGGACTGTGTAAACATTCCAAACATATTTCTTTATATCCGATGAGAGTCAGTTTTATTTACTTTTTTAGTGATACCTTTTCTTTCTTTGGCCATGGTTAAGGTATGATCATAAAATTCGGGGAATTGAGTCATAAAATATTTATTAGATGAATATATACAAAAAAGGGTTAATATTCCTCAAAATACTGTCCGAGGGAATCTATACAGCGTTTCATTCTTTTTTCCCAGTTCTGGAAGCACCCAGAAAATTCGTCAGAAGTAATGCCCCTTAAAACGCTCAGCGATTTTTCCTTTATGGCATTAACGGTATCAAATCTATGTCTTTTTTTGTGTATTATTTGTTTTTCTCCAGAGAACTTTGCGAAATACCATTAGACTTGAATATGATTTTGATTTACAAGAAATGTACGTTGATTGCAGGCTGTTATGTCTACTAATCTTTTTTCTATGCCCTTGAAACCTCAGAATAATTTTTAACGCCATGCCAAATGCTTTAGTTTTTATTTGTTCCTGACGAGGACAAAAGAATTTTGACAAAATGTCGAGATAATAAAAGATTAACTGTCCGAAGTATCTTTCAATTCTAAAATTATTAATTCCGGCTAGACAACCTCTATCTTTATGATACTAACCTTTTGTCAACGTCACAACTTGACCAGTGGTGTAATTCTGGTACACCTAGTATTCAGGTGGATGAAGGCTCTATTTGATAGGAAGCGATTGAGTAAAAAAGTAAAAGATTTCAAGAAGTATAATTTTGAAGTTCTTTTCTGTATGGATACTGACGTTTTCAAATTTCTATTTAATATTCAATATTTTCACGTAGAAAATTAGAAAATACAAACATCAGAATGACACAGTAATTTATCTTATGTAAAACTAATTAAAGTTAATTAAAACCAGAGATGCTATGAGGAAGGTTTACAGAGTATCAAAATATAGTAATCAACTTTGTAAATCTATACATAAAATAATAAGTGGTTTGCTACAATATTTATTTCTTCACTACCATTGTGTGTGTGTTAAGTGAAAATGTATTCAGAATCAATTTTAGGATGATTCATATATTAGAAAAAACCTTTAATTTATATATTTGGATGATTTTTGCCTATAAGTTGTCACGGATTGAATATTTCAATTTTTTATTAATATAATATTGTGTGTGAACTATATATTTACTTATTTAAACTCCTTCAAAACTAACTCAAATTTAATCAATTATATATTTACTTATAAATACATATTTTTAGGAAGGAGATCGAATTTTTAGATTTTTATTTATATCTAACATATTATTTATTATAATTTTCACTTATTTAGAGCTGTTTATTGGGTAAAAATAAAACTACAATAGAAAAATACATTCAAAACAACAAGACTACTTGATTTCTAACACTGGAATGGACTCTTCAACTTAATCCATACGTCCTATTTATACCACGAATAAGTTAAATTATAACTATGCAATTTGTGCTACAACAAAGAACAAATATGCAAAGACACAACAACCTATAGAATGAAAGGATTTAAAAGCACGAATGTTTCTTTTATACATATTACAAACCTCTACTGTCCTTACCGCGATGAAAAAAATATATTGGTAGGGCTTGGCTCATCAGTGGTGAACCCCCCCAGCGGTTTCGCCAATTTAATCTACCAGACCGCTTCTCAGAGCTCTAATACTGTATTGGACGATTCTGCTTATATACGCAGCACTGAAGGGTGGAATCTCAGAAATGGTTTTCAAGAAGACTATGGACATAAACTTTTAGGACAGTAGATTACATTCAAATATATAGATATCCACAGACAACCTATATAGATATCCAATATTTTGATAATAAATCAAATAGAATTATTTTTATACCAGCAAATCCTTCTCAGAAGGAAATTAATGCGTCGTTGACAGTCACCATTATCATTTAAATTATATTCAATTTCTATTGATGAGGGAAAAAAACTTGAAATATAATAAATGGTTACAAAATTCTATCCTTGAAGAAGTTTTATACGGGATGACAGATATTTTACTGAATTCACGACATGAAATATTAATCAAATGTCAATGCAGAGAATTGTCCAACGTGAGTCAGTGTTCTAAAAAGTTAATTACAATTGGCAGAAAAGATAATTGCCAGCCAATAATGTCACCAAAGGTCGGGCTGCCTTTTTAAACTAATTTCCATAGCATCAAGGCTAGTGAGAACTTGCATTCCTTGTTAAATATAATTCACTGGTTTATTATCGTCTACTCTAGACCATGTACATGTTTGGTAGACAATCGTTCATCTACAATAATTGGTCGACCATATAGAATTACTTAATAGGATTGGATAGCAAGGAAAGGTGAAGTCTTGGGAATATGTAAATAAAACATTCAGTAGCCTTATGTAAAAAATCTATTCTATACAAGAATAAACATTTGTTACTTTCCATGCAATGGGTTTTCGAACATGCTATAGAATTATCTACATAGGATCTAGATTATGCACAAATACGCGCCAATAATGTCATTAAAGGTCGTGCTGCCTTTTTAAACTAATTTCCAAAGCGTCAAGGCTAGTGAGAACTTGCATTCCTTGTTAAATATAATTCACTAGTCTATTGTCGTCCACTCTGGACTATGTACATGTTTGGTAGACAATCGCTCATCTATAAAAATTGGTCGACCATATAGAATTACTTAATAGGATTGGATAATGGGGAAAGATAGAGTCTTAGGAAAATGTAAATATGCAAATAATAATACAGCCTTATGTACAAAACAATCTAATATCTTCAAGAATAAACATTTGTTACTCTTTATAGCATGTACTCTTTGAACATGCTATAGAAATCTACAGAGCATCTAGTTTATGCACAAATACGCACCTATTATTATCTACGGTATGTGCTCTTTAAACATGCCATAGTCTTATCTCTAAAATCATTTCGTTTGTGCAAATTTACACGTATTTTAGAGGTACTTGAGTAGTATACAATGGATGCTAGGAATATATGTTGCTACTCTTAATATATTTGGGTGTTTATACACATTATAGGATAGAGTTTGTTGAGATAAGAAGAATATACAATGGTTGCTAGGGAAGCTTTTGAATTATCGCAATATACTTTTGCATAAATACCCACAATTGAATATAGTTCCCGAATAGAGCATCTCTGTGTGTGAATATCAATAAAAATATCTTTATTCTTTATAGTCATAGCCAATGCTCACAGTTCTAACTCTAAGCTTACCTTTCAAGTTGGAAGGAAACTATGTAATGAGTGCATATAAATTTCCTAAAGCTGCTAGATTGATAAATTGTTAAACATATCAATTTCTCTTTCTTCTTCTCTTTAGTTCTGTCCAACGCTGGCGAATCCTGTATAGGGCGTATGGCCAATATAAAAGGGATATGTATGCAAAAAGAGATATCGGTATTCATTTATTCCTTAACAAATAATGAATATATGAGTAATAAATTGATTTATTCTCTTTCTTTAAATATATCTCTGAATAAAATATCAAAAACTAATGATGCATATAGACATTCGAGTATAGAACAGCTATAGCGCAAATAATCACAATACTCAAACTCTCGCAAAGTTTTTAACCTAGTACAAGACGTATAAAAATCCGTTATAAAATGTTAAAAACAATATATTTAGCTATAGTCTACATCATTTACACCAATCTGTCTTCACAAATACATAAATATAGACAATATGAATTAGCATAGACATATGAATCTATATGAGATCTATAGGTATATTTATAATATGCAAATATTTATTTACAATGGGGAGGTCTATCCTCTAAATCATTTACACCATTCCCATTTGTTTTCACAAAGACATAAATAGAGACAAAATGATATATATGAATATCATGTATATATAGGAATAGTTATAAGGTGCAAAATTGATGAGCTCTACTCATCCCCAGCAGACACCATCAACAAGCTTTACAAGCTTGACACCCTAATATGATTGAGTGGAGATAAGAAAGAAGAAGATAAGATGCAAATATCCATTTACGAAGGAAAGAAGTCTATCCTTTAGATCATCTATGTCATTTTCATTTATTTGCCCAAATACTTAAATAGAGACAAAAGTATCTATATGAACATCATGTATATAGATTATTTATAAGCTACAAATATCCATTTAAAAGGGAAAGTCTGTAATGTAGATGAAAGTGTAACACTTTTATTATCAAATCAGACGCGATATCCCCACAAAGGATGCTTGCGTCAAGCAACAACACCAAAATCAGAGACCTATTTCACAGAAACATTTGAAACAAAATAATAATAATAATAAACAATGAACAAATACAAATACGAGTATATATATAGTTAGCAATTAAGGTTTTTTTAACCAAGAGAGAAAATCATAGATGTATTTACAGAATTTCCTAAATTTTATATATGAGTCCTTACTGTTTATAAACATAAAGAGGTCTTTGTATTCAATGTCTTCCCGATTTCTGTAGTTCTGGAAGATTGGACATTCAATAAGCCGTGACTGGAATCCTGCCTTCTCTCTTCACATCCTGGATCGTCTATAACTCCTATTCGAAACAGAAAGTCTCCGAAGTTTCCATGGTTTGTTACGAATTGCACATTGTTAAAGTCAGGGCAGAACACAATGAAACTTTTAAATGAAGTTAATCAAGCTATTCCCCAGATCTATATCATTGACTATCTCTATGATGCTATCGATTATAGTTTGTCTGTGGTTGTTTGATCGTCTTCTAACATTTCTATAAATCCAGTTATTTGGTGAAATGCTATTTTGTAAGTGAACTGACTCTTTCATAACCAAAAATTTGCACACAAACTTTGGCCCAACAATGGCGAATATTTTAATAATTTACTGGCATTTGGTACATTTTATAAATTCTCTAAGGCCTTCGCATGGGGCCATAAAACATGTAATTTTTGTAAATAACCTACAAGTTACACTATTATAAATAATGATCTGAAGTCTCTACGGTCTAGATAGAATGTTGCTATTAAAGCTTGATAACCTTTAACACATTATATAAAAAGGCATACCTGGATTTGTGAAAAAGAAAAAATAATTATTTTCAAAATATTTCCGTGGATTTCTCTCTTTATTACACACCAAACTTAATAGTAAAACATACATATTATTGTAAATTACATGTAAAGCCTTCTATGTAAACTACAATAATATGTAAATAACTTTAAATTTTTGTGCAATAATTTAATAAAGAGGGAACAATATTTCGAAATATTTGGGAAAAGTTCTTTCACAGAGATACATGTACACCTGTTTTAATATAGTTATATTTTGAAAACATAACAGAGATGGCGCGCTAATGCCTCGTAATATAGTTATATTTAATGAATTGACTTTTAGCTCTAACTCTTAGACAATGTTTCACACGTTTCCCAAGTTTTTCACATGTTTCCAGTATTGCTCTTGAGTAGGAAAAAGCTTTTAAAGGCTGATGAATCTACTATTGGGTAACTTGCATATGATGCGAAAGGCACGAGAAATTCATTGCATTATTTTTCCCAAAGAAATTCCTCAATAAATCACTTCATATTAAGACAACGATAATCTCCCTATTTGCTATAGAAGAAGAAACACAAATCGGGGAGAAGAGCTTCTCTTATAAGAGGATGATCGTATAAGCTTTCGGGTAAGATGCCCTTTTACGGGTACTTCATATCTTAGAGATAGTGTCTTAATAAAGATTGGGATAGTTTATAAGTAATTTTTGTTTATTTATAAAAAAGATAGTATCTCAGGGAAGTTTACGCTCATCAGAAGGGTTCCATTTATTAGTGGTATCAAGTTATATAGAAAACATCAATTAATTTTATTAAGGCACAATTTGGATCATAGATTATAAACACACTAATAGAAATCTTTACAGTCTACAATAAAAAAAACGCATCGTCTTTATAATTTGTGGGATCATTTGGTACGCTTAATTATACGAAAACATTCTCAGTTCAAACCACAGTCACTAAGCGGTCCATAGGCATGTAACAATAAACATTTTTTACCTAACCAAACCGACAATGCCTCAAGCGACCTCGTGAATAATGGAAGGATTATTCCATGATAATCATTACATATGCATTGATGTTTTTTGACGCCTCCACCCTCTATCCTATCTCCATATATCCGACCAAAATGGAATTCCCACCAATTATAAAATCGCTCCATAAATGTAAACTCCTTTCTAAGAAATCCCAACGGTTTTATTTTTGTTACTTAATTTGGTATTTGTTTATAGGATATTACTGAAAAACTCCCCCATTACCTGCTTAATTGTACAGCCCTTGATGCAGAGAGGAGGCCCTATATCAACAAATTAAATGTACCAACACTTCACCCTACGTATTGCTTTCAAAAATATCAGCAAACAAATCTAAGGCAATAGCTTATTATATATTTTTTAGATCATCATTATGTAAGGATCAATCAACAAGCGAATGACTTTGAGACGAAGAGTAAAGCCAGTTCAATTTTTATGTAAATAACACAAGATATTTATTACCTTACCCAATTGGGAGAATCTGTATGGGGGAAAACCCCTAATAAAGGCTTTTGTGTGTGTGTATTTCTTTATTTTAATTCAATTTTTGGAAATGCTAATGGTCGCTTGGTTAGCTGTTTTTTTTCCTTTGGTAATTCAATTAAGCATCTCTCCACCTCCTTCACTTAATTAAAATTGACTTGGCTTGAAGGTAAATTGAATTATAAAATAAGTAGCTATTATTAACACATCTCTAATATTTTTGTTTTCTATTTTTATAATTTAATAAACATTTTGTATATCTAGAGAATGCCTTGAATAATTGTATTTTAAATATACTATTAGAGATGTGTGTGTATTTAATTTTATTCTTTTTCTCTTACTTTTTTTAAAATTTATATTTGAGAAAAAGTCATTGTCTATGTTAGTCTCTAATACAAAAGTTGAGATATATTGAGAGAGATTGATAGAAAATTTCTGAATTATTACATTATCTTTTTTACAGTATATCTAACAAAAATTACTGTCCATGAGGTACAACAAACGTCAGTCTTCTTATTTCGATGTTTTATCAATGATATTAATCTATAAATATATTAAGGCTACCATAAATTCAAAATATATATGCACACACACACAAAGCTTTATTAAGACCAGAGGTCTTATACAGATTCACTACAGGAATAAATAATAGATGGAGCTCCTATACTCCAGGCAGCGCAGCACCCAACAACAGCCTCCTAGTTCGACGCATGTCCAATGGCCACACGTTCCTTTGTGCAATATGTGCATTATATTTCGATTTATAAATTATTATTTGATATTGCTTGTCAAAATGAACATTTCATCAAGAAAAATATTTTCAACGTTTCGATCTTAAATTAGTCTGTCATTATCAGAATAATATTACTAATAATTATTTGATAAGACTCTAAAATTGTATTCGAGTTTCTCGATATGATGGTAGTGGTGCTTATCTCCTTAGACCATGTCTATAAATCTACTCTTATCTATAAGATGGGTGCAGCATTAGTGTGAAAAGTAGAATTCATACAGAGTAATTGAGTGCGTTTCCTATTTATGAAAACATCTGAGGTACACAAAGGTAGGAATATGCCTGTTAACATTTAGTTGGGCTTAGTAGAACAGCCTTCATGTCTTGGGTACCGGGAGTACCGGGATGTAAGGATTTAGTCTCAGTGGTCAGAGGAAGTGAAAAGTTCAAGAAATCCAGGCTCAGGTCGCCCTAGAGTAACAACAGAGAGAGGATAGGAGGACTCGAAGGATGGTTGTAGCAGACAGAACAACCATTGTACCAATGATTCAAGCAGCTCTACATGTGCAGAATGAATCTGGACCATCTCTGAACACCATTAATAACCGTCTTATCAAGGCAGAACTCTGTTAACACCGGCCTTTATTAAGATTTCCATACTCTGCCAGACACGGAAGCGACAGGCTCAGCTGGTATGAAGAGAGGCCTCTTTGGGATCAAGAATGGCATTCAGACTTCAGACATAATGTCCTGTCCAGGGTCACCTCTCCATCATACTTAGGCAGCTAACAGGACTTGAAGGTAAAGTAGTCATTTCAGTGTAAATAAATCACAAATATTTGATTAGAAACACCTACCAAACCTTCATTATTTAATACCCGAAGTTTCTACTACTAATGCCGCCCTTTATAATTGAGAAAATTCTAACACAAAGTTGAGAGATTTTGTACTAAGATTTCTGACTTTAGAATGGCGGCAGAGTAGAACACCAAAGTCGAATTATAAATTTTAAAGATTGTTTTTTTTCTATATCTAAATGCTTATAAGCCAGCCTACAATAATGTTATCCATTATATACCCAAACAATCCAGGAATATTAAGATTATTTTTTTACCTAGATTCTCAAAGCAATGGCGTATCTCTTTTAATAACGTCCTGATAAATAGATACGTCTTAATTCGATTCAATTTTATTTTCGTTATTTTGATTTTTTTATTTGGATTATTTCTATTATCGCGCTCTCTCTTGTCTCTAAAATAACTCGAAATTTATAAAGGAATGAAATCCTATTCGTAGATATTGGCTTTATACAAATAATAAATTAAACCCATCAACCTTCTTTGAATTCATTCCAATGTTTCGGCCACGCACTTTGTCTTTTTCAATGTAATAAATTATTATCGATGCTTAGTTGTTTTTATTTATATTATTTATATATTTCATTGTCGATGTGCTTAATTTTTTATTTATGTGAAATTTCTAATATATCTATATGGGGAGGTAGATAAGTTTTTTTTTTCCAAATCGCCGAAAACTCGAGAATTGCTTAGAAGTTTCCCTTATATCGTAGAACATCCTTCTAAGAAGGTTTATGTGCATTGAAATTAGCATTTTCGATATAAAATAGTAACAAAACCATGTTATAAAATTGTAATAATAGTGATATAATGATTATTGATAATAATATAATTATAATAATGTATATATTTGTAAAAACAATATTTGTTGGTCAAATATTCACAAAGAAAGAACAAAGACCAAGTCAGGTGTGAATCGTTTTGAATATAAACGTATAAAACTTTTTAGAATAAAAATTATATATTTCCTATATTAGTAGAGTGCGTTGTTTATTAGCAAATATGCAACTAGGGTAAATAACCATCTATGTAATTCAGCAATGCACTAAACAATAAGACAATGATGAACCGTTATTAATCAATCTGTTTAATTTTCAAATATAACAATTAAATTTTCGCTCTCATAGAGACAAACATTGAAAATGGCTTAATGAGCAATCAAAATCTAAAAATAGGTTCAACTAATTAGCAACGATTTTAATTGCAAATTTAATCTTCCTTTAATGAATGCTTTTGGGACAAGACGTAATCCTTCTGTTTAGTTTCTCTGTTGACAATAGACGAATTCTTGGAGGAAATGTTTCAATATCTACCCAACATTGCCTATATACAGTGATTATATCATAAATTTTTTAAATGTTTTTTTAAAGCAATAAAGCTAGCTTTTGGATGTGTATCGTGCTTTACAGAGAACTATTTATGTAAATAAATAAATTATTACATCCATATATATATTCTAAATCTTATTTGCATATTGATTAATATATAGGATTTTGTATATTATTGCATAATGAATTAAATAAAAAGGTGTATAATAGGGTTTTTGTACTTAAAAATTTAAGTACATACGTGGTGGTGGTGTCTTGACCATGGAGCAGATCAGATCGGTCCATGCACCCTGATCACAATACCGGCCAACAAAGGTGCCTTGTTCGTATGGATGTCCTCTTCTGGATTGATATCTGCCATATAGAGGACTGCAAAGATGGTCGGGTAACTGTATATACGTTCCGGAGTGAGTTGGGTGTTGTGACAGTTATTGCAGGTTCTGAGTATATCTTATTACTGTATAAAATACTCTCAAGGTAGTTTATGTTTATAGCCATATCATGTATATTCTATAGTATATACCTAACACTAGTGTCTATTCTATAGTAGATCTATCACTAGTGTCAATTCTGCCATCATCAAGTCATACGTATAGTTGCTTCAGATTAAAAGGAGTCTTTTCCGAAAGTTTATTAATTTGAAAGACTTACTTACCCCAACTCGAAACATTGGAGAAGAACTGCATTCTACAATGGATTCCTGCCCATGTTGGGATCGAGGGTAATGAAATGGCAGATGAATTGGCAAAGGAAGCCAGAAAGCTGAGCCAAAGGAAAGAACAATGTCAGTATTTGACGCTAATGCTTTGGCAAAATACAAGATAATCAAACAAAAAATAAGAAAAGAATATGTGAAATAGACTCTGAGAGAAAACTGACAAAAATATAAACAAGACTTAGAACAAAACACTATAAAGGAATGGCAATACATCCAGATGGCACAAGAACCTATAGAGCATGCAACAACTGTCCCTGGTGTGGAACTAACACCTACTCACATATTCTCATGCCCAGCAATGCCGCCAGCCTTGCAGAAAATTGACAAAGACCCAGAGCAGCAGCTTTAGAGACCCAAGATAGTGGATATTGCTGCTGCTGTGATGGAGATGCATGAGACATCTGAGACTCTTCAATGGACACGGCAACAACAACTTCGGCGCTAATATTAAGTTTGAATGATTTTATCATTGTCTTATTAGCGCCCATTGCTAATCTCATTATCAATGCTCTATATGGCTTATTACTGGATACACGAAAGGGGCATGAAGACTACCAAAATATCTACTTATAAAAATATCAATAAACTACATTCTAATAGAATTCACCGCAGAATCTGCCAATTATTGTTCAAATTGTCTATCAATAGAAGCAAATAAAAGCAGGACAAAGGCGTCAAACTACGTACCCAATAATATCACATTATAATAACAAGTCTAACCAGCCATAAAAATCTCAAGGCTGTAAATTACCCTATGTAGAGTAATGTAGAAGGACCTTAGATTACCAATATGGTAACCATATGTTGGAATACTTGAATATGTTTTTAATATAATAATAATAATAGATTTGTACATAATCTTAATAACCTTAGGATAAAGTATGATAGGATGAATTGCTAAAGAGTAATGATAACGGAAAAATAAAATGTTCAGGGATGGGAATCCGTTTATCATTATTCTTCACAATACATCCTTTCATACTTCATCCCTAAGGTTAGAAATAATCGTTATTTCTCCTTAAAATAAATTTCGAATTTTCCTTCAAAAGAAACACATTGCGGGATAATTTTCAAACTTCGTTCTACAATTATAAGCCGCATTATATTGTATTATAAAATCTTAATAAATATATATCATATACCTAGTTCTTTTCTTTTTAATAGTCTGATTTTTTAAAGTATATATGCGTAGGGGGTGATCTTTAAAAATTACTTATTAATTTTAAAAAATACTCTTTTCTGGTAGAAATTACGTAAAAACTAGGTGTTATCTTTTAACATTCTCTCTAATCATAGTCCTACCAAAAAACAGATATTGAGGTGAACATTCTGAATTTGTCAAAGCTGGTGTTGTAGCTTTATCACTGACCTAAGTCAGCTAGATTGCAGAAAATGGTTAACAAATGGTGATTGGTTTTTGCATATTTTAGGCGGGAGATGTCTTTCCGGTTTTATAAAACTCAAGTTCCACACACACAGTTGGATAAAGTTTCATTTAAACTTTATATTCAGGTTAACGCACTTAGCTGTATAAGGCTAACAAGAAGAAAGTATGGTATTGATATTGTTGCACACACACACACACACCCAGTCGTGAAATTCTTTATAAATATAATAAAATCAATTTAAATCACAATTTGCTTTTATTATCCTAATGAAGTATTGAATACATTATTTGAGGAAAGTACTACCTGACTTAAGACGAGTAGAATAAAGAAAATAAAATATCACGTATTTGCATATCTACAAAAGATTTAAGCCGGCCAACGGAAAGAGAGAATATGGTTTTTACGGACTACTAACCAAAGTTTAGGATAATATTTACATAATTATAAAAGATTTGAGCCGGCCAAAATAATAACGATTTATATAGGGAAAGCCGCGACATCTGGTGAAAGACTACAGAGTAATTTGATCTAGGAAATATAATCAGGAAATAATTTAAAATCTCTTTGATACTTCCTAGTCATCAATAAGCAAATATTATTAATAAATAGACAAATAGTTGGTAGAAGAAAGCCCTCTTTCATCATTACCCTGTCTTTCTCCAGTAGATTTGCACATTTTTATCTTTTTTGTACGATTACCTTTTAAAATTCATACTGGGTATCTAGAGCTAATCAATTTTCCAACTAAATTCAATATGTCAAGAATTGGTATTTATGAATAATGATGATAGAAAATTATATTTTCCATTTAAAAATAATTATTAAATTATTAAAATTTGAGATATTCATGGGTAAAAAACCGGACAATGGGGTAGAATATTACCAGTTTTTGTCAATGTAGTGTTACCTAGAGAGGTACGTGGATAGGAACCGTGTGTTTGTTTAAAACTTGGGGAAGTGTGATTAATCACGGACAAGGTCGTAGCTTTTTGTCCTTTCTATTCTTGAAAATAATTTGGTCAATTAGCACACGGCAATAATTAGACTAATTTTCCTTTCTTGATTGGAACTTGGCCATTGTCTACGTGGCTCTTTATGTTCTAATCGGTAACTTGGAACATATGGTCACAACAGGCCGATTCTGTCAACTTATACAGACTAAACTGTTAAACTCACCACAAGCGATTCGTCTAATTCTTTCTTATTCAAATATACTCATGGACAAAGCTTAAGAACGTTGTACCTTTTAGCATGTATATCGGGATTCCAGATATGAACTCTGAAATATATTTGTCAACTTACAAACTAAACTGTTTAAATTTGCCACAAGCTATTCATCTTTTCTTTCTTATTCAAATATACACTCATTGACAAAACTTAAGGAAATTGTACCTTTAAGCATGTATATCGAGATTCAGACAATAACTCTGATAAAAATATTTGATACACAGTGACCTTTATTGAAGGCACACGTGATAACCAAGTGTGAACAAAATTGTCTTTGTCTCCTTCAAAAAAAAAAGTAGACGACCGACATCAAAATATGAAACTTACTTAAGCGTTCTCCATGTAGCATTTTCAAAATTATTGTAAATATTAACAAGTAACAAGTAATGCCTCCGTTTCATAGATACTGTTGTTATGTCATATAATGGCCAAGCTTTCCAAGAAAAGGTTCCTCAACGGACATATAACTCACAGATATGGAACATTAAGTAGGAACAAGTTACCTAGGCACAATTTATCAGAACTCTATTTACAGTTGAAATTGTTATTTCTAATTGTTTCTTATTGTGAAATTGTATTAAATAAATTCAGTGAGTATTAGAGAAATAGAGAAGTATATAGATGGAAATTTTGCCGGGAGGAAATTGATCTAAAGAGGACAAGGGTTGCCTCTCCCGTCAAAATAGACGTCTAAAACCAGACGCCATTCATTGACCGTCGCCGCAACTAAGCGGCCCTCGGGTTTGGTGTGGCTTTGTCACCGACAAGAGAAGTATATGTGTTACCTGTTACAATACTATATACAACAAAATATTAGTTTGTAAGCCAACAGGTGACACATATAGTTCAACAATTTTTCCAATACTCACTAAATTCATTGAGTGCAATTTCACAATAGGCTCAAAAAGTAGAAATAACAATTTCAACTGTAAATATGTAAATAGAGTTTTTATAAATTGTTCCTAGGTAACTTGTGCTTACTCTTAGTGTTCTATATTTCTATAAAGAAGAGAAAGTTCCTATATATACAGTAAAACATAAAATAATATTAAAAATAAAGAAGGCATCTCCTGACCACGAGCACATGTGCTTTTTAGATGGCAGAGCGCCATCTAGTGGAGCAAAAATAAATAGGTTGGCCAAATATCACGGAGAAATCTAAATAAACGTTTAGTTTATTTTTCCCCACTAGATGGCGCTCTGCCATCTAAAAAGCACATGTGCTCGTGATCAGGAGATGTCTTCTTTATTTTTAATATCAACATCTGACCCACTTATCTTTTTTTTCTATTGTTTTTTCATAAAATAATATATATAATAATTTTTAAGTTACATCTATTGTTTGTATAAGGAAATTTTGCCGGGAAGATATTTATCTCTTAAATAATAGTCATCTCTGTGTGTCAAAATGAACGTTAAAACGGAGAGCAATCTATTACACAAACAATATATATATAGATTGCGCTTCGTTTTAACGTTTATTTTGACAGAGAATATGACTGTTCTTTTAGAGATCAATATCTCCCAGCAAAATTCCTTCTACAAACAATAGGTGTAACTTAAAATTATTATAAGTTCTTTTGGTTTACTGTATATCTGAACCTTTTGCGCATTTTTTACCCTATACCTCTATATCTATATTTAATACTTAATAAATATAGTTCATATACAGTAATCCTCGTTAAGACGAACTCAACGGGAGAACGAAATACCCTTTTCGTCTTAAAAGAATATATACCGAATTCGTTATAAACCGAATTCGTATTAGACGAATTGAATTCGTGGTATCCGGGGGTTGTACTTATGTACTACTGAATGAGTAAGAAAACTACATTTCTGAGGAATAGCGAATAAATTTATTCGAAAACAATATTAATGAAAATATTTTATAATTTTAAGGAACAACAATTATGTATATGTATGTTCATAAAGTATTTTATTTTAAAAGACAATAGGATAATATAATCACAATGTAAGGCAATAACATTAGAATATAAGTTTATTTTAAAACACAAATAAAAAAGAACAACAAAAGAAACAACTTACCATAATATACTTGGTACATACAATGTTTATGTGTATGCAGCATATGCAGTATGCATAGAGTATCCTATATCTGGGTTTTCTCTGCAGGCCTCAGAAAGTCTGTTATAGTTTTTAATGGTATTTTTGATTGGGCACTGTTTCAGACACTCCCTTCTTATTTATCCAGGTCATCTTCAAAATGAACATCAATATCCGCAGAGGTTTTGGACAGCTTCTGGAGGGTTTCGAGGGCCGCGATTACTTCCCCTCTAGTAGGCATCATTGTCTCTTCTTTCAATTCATCGTCTTCTGTTTCTTCTTCTTCTTTCTTCTTTTCTTCTAATTCGGGTGAACCGCAAATTTCCAACCCTTCATCCAGGGCAACATACTCCAGGAAAGTCAAAGTCTCAGCTGGGTTTGTAGCTGAAAGGAGTTTGGTCCATTATTCAGGCTCATCAAGCATTGTTTCTGGAAGTGAAAACGAATCAGCTGTTTTTTCCACACCCAATGAGACACTTATTTCTTTAGCCTTTTCTTTGACAAGTGCGCCGGATACAGGAATATTATTTTGTCTACTTTTTTAAACCATTTTAAAAAGCTAATCTTCCACGTCTTGATGGGATGCTTTTCGAAATCGTTTTGAAGAGCTCGAAGACCCTGAGGCAACAGCCGCATCTATTTTTTTCTTTGTTTTTTAGAATGGTTGATAATGTGGATTTCGCAATTTGAAAATTTTCGGCAATTTGCGACTTAGATAACACTCCACGTGCAACTTCGTCCAAAATTTTCCTTTTTAAGGCAAGATCAATGGCGCTTTTTTTTTTTTCGCGGTTTAGATGACATGTTTATGTAGGTTTTTTTAATGGAAGCTCAAACAATTCACACTTCGATAATTTAGAATTTAATAATTTTTTTTTCAAGCGCATTATTTTATAATACAATCAATTTAGTCGGTTATAAAAAGATATAACAAATAGAAATAAGTCCTTTTTCTTCTGAGAGCTCGATTTACACAGATTATTATTCACAGATTATATTTTTATTATTTATATTATATTTAATATTTTTTAATATATGTTTTGCATAAAAATAAGAATAATATAATATTCTGTGAAATTCCGTGAAAGCGTGCGCTCCTTGGCTGCTGGCTGGCAGGGGTCACCATGGCCCCTTCATTTATCAGTCGAGGAAATACAGCAATACTGGCACAATAGAGTCGAAATTTCCACTGATTGAGTACATGGAACGACCCCAAGGGGATGGTTTCATAGAAAATGAGTCATCATAACAAACAAAGGACGAATGTTTACACAAAAGACAAAGAGAGCCAATACTTGATATCAACGCGCGTTTTTGTTGTTTTAATAGTTTATTGTTTTAACTTATAACTCGCCTTTAAAAACATATTAGAATTCGTTTTAACCGATTGATTAGTTCTGCTGGGGGCTAAAGTTAATTCGTATTTCGTCATAACCGAATATTTCGTCTTAAACCGGCAAAATCTCTTTGGAAAGCATTGAAATTTAACGGGGAAAAGAAACGGTTCGCGCAAACCGAGAGTTCGTATAATCCGAGTTCGTGATAACGAGGGATTACTGTGTATTAGTTAATATTTGTGTCTTTTACACCCAGAACTTTTTAAAAACTAATTATAATAATAATAAAATAATAGGAGGAACAACTTATATATAGATGTATATATGCATATATATAAGGAGGCTTATAGTTAATAAATTATTGTTTTATTGTTTTTTATGGTTTATGAATATTATTTTCATTTCTTAGCACTTCGGGAATATTTAAATCATTTATAAGATTTAAATAATAGCTTAAACCCTGTAGAAGGGTTCCCATTACCCGAAATCTTGAGAAGTATTAAATAAAAAATAGGAAATACATCCTTGGAGTCTGCGTTTTATTGTAATAAATTATTTACAATAAGGATCTTTGTTGTGTATTTAAAAGGTAAACTTTCAAGTTAAATGTTTTCAAACGGTCTTATTTTTAAGAATAATTTTCTTTAAAAGTCTTATAAATAGATTTTCTGAATGGCTGTGACTTGAAAACGTGCATTTTAAATACATAATAAAGATATTTATAAATGTAATTGATATATATCGATAAAATTATTCAAAGAACTTTGACCGATGTGTGTGTGTATGTGTAATTTCATGAAATTATATGTATCTATCTATACAAACTTATAAGTTTATGTCCATAGGTTCCCTAAACACCCCTAAGCTACCTTCCATAGTAAATACAGGGTATATAAGAAAACTAATCAAATACAATAGTAGAGTGGTTAGAAGATTAATTAGCGAAACCGCTGAGAGGGTTCACCACTGATGACCCCAAGTTCTTCCATTCAATAACTTTCATCATTGCAGTAAGGCCTGTTGAGATTGTATTTGATGATAATATTAAAAAGGAAACTCTGCCAAAAATTTGAATATTATAAACATAATAAAGATATGAAACCTTTTTCTTAATATAATAAAGATAATTCTTAAAATTAAAGACACTTCGGCCAGTAAATATTTTTTATTATTAACTCGACGTTTCGACAAAATCTTCTTTTCCTCGTCAGGAGCGAACAAAAATTAAAACATAGAATATTTCTTAACGCCTTGCCAAATGTTTTAATTTTTGTTCGCTCCTGACGAGAAAAACAGATTTTTGTCGAAACGTTGAGACAATAAAAAGATTTACTGGCCGAAGTATCTTTATTTTTAAGTACTATGAATGCCGGCCAGGCAGCCTCTATCTTTACGGTAATAAAGATACTTATTGCAAATAATTCATTGTACTTTAATAGGTGTAAACCTTGCCATTTTACCCTTATAGGGGTTAGCCCTTGGCCAGATTGAAATCCGGTCACTTGCGCCCTCTAGATCTATAAAGAGGGAGCCAAAGGCTTCCCCATGTGCACTAGATGCAAAAACCGAAGAGGCCCACTCCCCAACATATACTGAATTGAATTGGAAAGGACAAAGGATCCCTGTACAGAGAACCAAGAAGAGTTCTTGAACTTCTTTATGAGCACGACCATCTTGTCTAATTTAGACTAATAAAAGGATAAGAAAAAAAAACCCTTATATAGAAATATAAATTAAGGTGTATATAATATGGTATAAAGAAAGTATAGTTTTATATAATACCTATTAAAATTGGTACAAGTTAATCTGCATTATGTGAAAGACATTTTAAACCATATTTCTCACAAATCTAACAATGATCAACCCATTGTTAAAGTCGATCGAATAATTCCTATTCAATTATCAGAACAACCAGTAACAATAGGTCACGAAACAATTACCGAATAGTTTTTTTATGTTCACTCTGGTTAGCGTGGCTTAACTATTATAGGTTTCCCTGGTATTTTTGTATGTCGATTTTTTAAACTAGAAGTTACTTTCACCTTCAGATCTTATAAACAAAGATAGTTTGGAGAAAATTAGTCTTGAATATTTTTTAAAATATATTTTAGTCGGCTGCTTTTACTTCAATCTAATGTTGGTTGAAAATGTAGAGGCTTCTTAAATTGAACAATTAACTGCTTGTGAATTTCAAAATAGTATAAGCGTGTTTAAATAAGAAAGCCTTGTGCTTGCCTGATATTTTGAATACTTGAGAAAATATATCATTTTAAATATTTTGTTAAACATATCTTCCATAAGCATTCGCCAGAAATATTATCATTTCTGATCTCTTCTAAGATTGTCTTTCGTTAGAGGTTAGGTTAAATCATTTTATTTCATATAAATTTTGGAATATCTTACTGAATATATATACTGTACTGATGTGTAAGGGTCAAAGCTCGAAATATGGTATACAGGTTGATTTTTGTCTGAATTTTCTAAAATCTCTCATAAGCATCAGCAAAGAATATCATTTCTGATCACTTCCAAAGATTGTCTTTCGTTAGAGGTTAGGTTAAATCATTTATAATTTTTACTTAGGGAATATTTTTATTGAATATATATATATATATAATATATATATATATATATATATATGCTGTACGCTGATGTGTGAGGGACAAAGCTCGAAGATATGGTATACAGGTGATTTTTTGTCTGAATTTGTCAGAACTTGTGTTGTGGCTCATTCTTTATCATAACTAGCAAAGTATTTTACTAGGATGAAGCACAGTGTCATCTTTCTAATGCACAATTAAAGGGAGAGAAAGTGCCTCTTTTGGTACATATTTAATATTTGTGGGAATATGCAATTGTGTATATAGTCCTTGTATATACATGTTTATTTATTTATTTGTATAAATAATTGCATATTGCTATAAAATTATCAATTCGAGAGATGAGAAATAATATCAAGAGATTACTAAATACTATTACTAACTGTGCGTAACTACTAAAATATAATCAGCAATAACATGATACTACAGTACTGCATAGTTGTGTAACTTAGAATGTGTCTGCTATAGGTGATAATTGAAATTAACATTTTAGCTTTGTTTTATGATAGAGATATTTCTATCTGACTTATTGACAGCTGGATTTAGTTATCGGATCATTTAATCCATAATGCAGTTGCTGGATATATATTTTTAAGCCATAAATCCTTTAACAGCTCCAATTTTAACAGATTGATATTGAAAGCTTCATTTATTTATTTTATCACAGCTACAACATCCCTTAAGGGACTCTTGGGCTAAAAACAAATTTATAGTTACACTATATCATTATATATTTCTACTTGATTCTTCAATCTGCTTATGCGACCAAGATGATCACAACCCTGAGCATATTTTAATCCGGTGCCCACTTGTTGCAGATTGAGAGTACAATGTCAAATGAACAGTTCTAGTTTAAGCCAAATGGTTTCCAGTAGAGAAGAATATAGAAATTCAACAAATTCTGTAGACTCTATCTCAAATGCCGTAGACCTAATTTACATTAAGAATTGAAATTTCTAGTCTTAATTAGTATATATATATATATACTTTTTTTATTGATGTTATTGTTTTGGAATATTTTATATTTGTGCCACTGTTTAGTGGTTGTAATTCTAAAGATATATATTGGACTTTTGATAATATGTGTGTAAATAACCTTTATTTATTGTATAAATTATTGCTCTAAATGTAATTTAAATAACTTTCACTCTCTCTCTAAAAATATAAATAATTTATATATATACTTAAAACTATGTACATAGAATAGTTTAAACATTTACACGCAAATATTCACATAGGATATAGCGTGTGTTTTGTAATAAATAAATAAATAAATATCTATTTCTACAATATATATATACAAGTTATGATAGAGGTATTATATAAAATATAAGGTTATATATACATTACAGCATTAAGTTATAGATCTATTTATAAATCTTAGAAAATATTATTAAAAAAGACATCTCCTTATCGTGCATCTAAAAGTTGCTGATGGCTTGCGCCATAGTCTTAGAAAATATGTTTACAAAAGGGGCATTTGGTTTCAGTATCTATAAACGATTTTAAGTCACTGAATTAGTCACTGTTTATTTAATGCTCTTTTTATTAATTGTTTATTTTCTTTTTGATAATTCTGTTACCTACTCTACTACAATATGAATTATTGTAAATAGTTTCACGCGCAATTATCCAGATCGGATATAGCGTGTCTTGTTTGCAACTGGTAATAAATAAATAAATAAGTCACTGAAGTCTTTATCTTTCTGTCGTTTGTAATCATCAAATGTCTGATTGGTAAGAATATATCTTACATATATATCATTACCCTAGAAAAAACTGAAGTTTTCTGCTAAAACAAATTCCTTCAAATATCCATAGTTGGTCGTAGATTCAAAAAGGCAAACCTGTCTGCATTCTCTTTTATTTACATTAAAACGTAAATAAAAGAAAAATAGAAACTCAGTTTAGGTAGATACATATTGCCTTATTCCATCGCGTATAAGTTCAGTAATCAATAATTGGAATTATTTTATAAGAAAAATAATCAAACTAAGATAGATGAGTTCGGATCTAATCCCTTGCGAAGACTTTATAGAAATGTATTTTGAGTGCTTATGCATAGAGAGATATCTTAGAAGAAACGTCTATGGAAGAGTTTTTAAGTCAAAATCTTGCAAAGTTCAATAAAATATTCAAGAAACTTAGTGAGAAAGTAGTTTAATATTTACTTAGAAACATATCTCTATATCTACAGTAGACACAGAGCGGTAGATACTGTCCTTGTCTGGAAGAGGACTCTCTCAAGATGGAGGAGCCTCTCTTACTGAGAACAGTTTTCTTATAATATCACTAAATTGTAAAATCTCATTAATTTTTGTATCAATTGACTATAAGTGTCAATAAAATATTTTTGAATTTTCAATATTTTCTACAGTAGGTACCATTCGAGCTGACGTCATAGGCAAGGTTTAGTTACACCCGGGACCATATAATAACAAACAAGCGCTAATGGAGCGTGTAATACACGAATTTAAAACTCCATTAAGTTTATTAGAGAAACTTATTTTAAATAATTAATCGCTTCTTAATTTATTTGTAAAAAAAAAAAGAATTCCCAAAGCAATTTATCTCTTCATAATGGACGACCTTGTTTCCCATGTTTGGACAGCGAGGTATCTGCTACAATGGTTGAACATGAGTTTATCCTCATCTATTTGACTGGCAAAATACAGAAAAATTACATCCTTTATACCTATTTCTAAATTTTCTAACCTTCTTCATTCTTTTAACCCCATTTATTCTCTTAAATACTTAACAACAAGAAGAAATTTTGACTAAAATAAACTCTTCGAGTTAAAATAGAAAAATAAAATGGAGATTGAAGAGGAGTATCTTGTGCGAATTTTATTAGTAAGCTTTCGGACGCATGCGTCCTTCTACAGGCTTTTTCGATAACTAAACAAAAGACGAGATGAGTTTTAATAAGATAGTTTTGCATAAGTGAGAGAAAAAACATGAAGTTTTATTACGACCTTTTATTCTTATACAGATTCTCCGAGTAGAAGAGGGTATATATATAGGAATAACAGTAATATTTTTTTTGCTTATCCCTAGTACACGTGGCACAGGCCATTATAATCATGGTGGGTAGAAGTAGGCGACTGCTTTTACTGTAAGTGCATCACATGTCTACACATCTGAAAAGCAGTTTGACTTTGCACTTACAAATGTGGCAAAGCTCCGTTTGATTACTTAAACTCGCTGGTGAGTTTAGACTTTTTCAAGAATCGGGGGCCATTTTGAGCATTTTTTAATCAGAAAAAAAGTGTCTAATGCGGGAATCGAACCCGGGTCGTAGCGGTCGAAAACCAACGTTTTAGAACATCCTTCCACCGACGGTAATACGGACAGTAATAGTACCAGTAATGTAAGCAATGTTATTACAAAACTATATACAATACTTGTACTATTAGTACAATACTTGTATTCTAATACAATGCTAATATACTTGTATTATTATTTTTTAAAGCTAATCACATTTAATGGTAATATGATATTTATATACAGGAAAACTTAATTAAGACAATCAAGCTGATAAATTATTTTCTTGAATATTTATTAATATACCAAAAGAGGTATCTCTATTTAATGGTGCATCAAAACGATAGTACTGTGCATTACTCTTGTAAAACCTTTACTAGTGATGGTAAAGAATGATCTAAAACACCAATATTGGCAAATTTTAAACAAAAAAAAACAACCTGTATACCATGGTTTTAGGCTTATGGGCCTCATCTATTTGGCTGGCACAATAAAGGAAAAGAATATCCTCTATACGTATTTCAAAAAGTCTAACAATCTTCATTCTTTTAGTCCCATTTAATTTCTTAAATATTCATTATAATGATAAAAACAAAAGAAAAATAAAAACCTACTCCACGCTGACGAGCGCCAACAGCGCGAAACGCGTTCGTGGTTGACTTTTCTTGATTTATCAAGAAATTGGGTTGGCCAAATATCAAGGAACAGGTTAAATCAATGTTTAGTGGATTTCTGTTTCACTAGATGGCGCTCTGCCATCTAAAAAGCACATGTGCTCCTGGTCAGGATATGCTTTCATTATTTTTAATTCATTATAATGTACCAAAGGAAGGGCCCTCTCTCTTTAATGGTGCACCAAAACGATAGCACTATGCATTACCCTTGTAAAAACATTTATTAGTGATGATAAAGAATTAGATACAACACCAATATTGGCAAAATTCAAGACAAAAAAAAACAACCTGTATACCATGGTTTTAGGCTATGGCTCTCATCTATTTGGCTGACCAAATATAGGAAGAGAATATACTTTATACGTATTTATAAAATGTCTAGGATTCTTCATTCTTTTAGCCTAATTTTTATCTCAAATATTCGTCATTTTACCAAAAGAGGCACCCTTCTCTCCCTTTAATTGTATATCAGAACGATGGCACTATGCATCACCCTAGTAAAACCTTTACTAGTGATGATAATGAATGAGCTACAACATCAATATTGTCAAAATATTTGACAGATGACTGGAGACATTAGAGACTTTTCACTTCCTTAGGTTTGTTCATGAGTGAATATAAACTAAATGAAACCATTAAGCACAAATTATTCTTTTTCGGGTAAAATAAACTTCCTATTGTCTTTATAGCGATGAAGATTGTATGTTTAAAGAAGTTTGTTTTAGTTGAAAAAGAAATATTTGTGCTTAATAGATTCATTTTGTTCATAAATATTTAAATTTTCTATAATATCTCCACAGCAAGGCTGACAAAGGATTGTGTTCAGGAACGTTGGACGCCAACGGCAACGAGTGGCACGTGGATAGATCCTTCTACCTGCTCTTCCTGGTGTTTGACGAGAATGACAGTCTGTACATCGACGAGAACATGGACCGCCTGGACCCTTACCTCACTGAGGGGGATCGGGAGGCCATCAAGAGAAATGTCGAATTCCAGGTCAGTTCACTCACGATATCTTTTGTCACACTTATTTATTATAGAAAAGTTATTTATTAAAAATCTGGACACATGCATATACATCTCTTGGAATTTGTTTCTGGAGTTCTTTTTATATTCGATATATTTAACTTAATGGAATTCATTCATATTGAAGTTCGTGTTGAAATTGACAATTATCTCGCATTTCTATGAATATAAATAATTATCATCGGACCAGTGACTTGCTACTCTGTGGTGTTGCTCTAGATATATATAGCTGTTGGTTAGATAGAGTAGGTGCATTTCTTCCAGTTGTTATTGTGTTGTTTGCCTGTATTAGTGACTTTAAGTTTAAGTCCAATAAATATCCTCCAGATATATCCTATCGTCCTCTTCATTTTATCAGTTCGTACCATGAAAATGTGAAAAATATATCATTCCTCCATTGAAAGTTAATCATTCTTCAATTGATAAATTCGATATCATACTCTTTTCTTCCGAGGTGTTTTCTATATTCGATTAGCTTTAAGGAATTCATTCAGATTGAAGTTGGTACCATGAAAATGTAAACAATTCATCATTCCTCCATAGTTATTTTATCTCTCATTTATTCTTTAATAACATTATGAATTTATATATATATATAGTTAAGAAATGTGTGTGTATAGAAAAGGTATTTATTAAAATTCTGGACACGTGCATATACGTACATCTCTTGGAAATTTTTTCTTGAGTTATTTTTTATATTCGATATATTTAACTTGGTGGAATTCATTCATATTGAAGTTCGTACCATGTAAATTCATGTAACCATGTAAGTGTGAACAATATATCATTCCTCCATAGAAACGTTATCAGTTGTTCTTCAATTTCAATATTGATTTTAGTTGAGCGAGTAATTCATAGTAAGGTACTTATTAGAATTCTGTACACATGTGCATACGTCTGTGAAATTATTTTCTGTAGTTCTTTTTTATATTCGATATATTAACTTGTTGGAATACAATCAGAGAAGTTGGTACCATGAAATTGTGAAGAATATATCATTTCTCCATAGATATTTTATCAGTTTTTCTTCAATTTCATTATCAATTCAGTTGAGCAAATCATATTGAAGGTATTTATTAAAACTATGTACACATGTACATACGTCTCTGGGGTTGTTTTCAATATTCGATATTAGCTTTGTGTAATACATTCATATAGAAATTGGTACCATATGAAAATGTGAAGAATATATCATTTCTCCATAAAAATTTCATCAGTTTTTCTTCAATTTCATTATCAATTTAGTTAAGCAATTCATATTAAAGGTATTCATTCACTCTGTACACATGCACATACATCTCTAGAATTACTTTCTGGATTATTTTAATATTCGATATTAACTTCGTGTAATACATCCATATTTAAGTTGCTAGCATGTAAATGTAAAGAATATATCATTTTTCCATAGAATTATTTACCATTTATTCTTCAATTTCATTAGAAAATTAGTTAATAAATTTATAGAAAAGGTATTTATTAACACTCTAAACACATACATATAAGCCTATGGAATTATTCTCTCATCTCAACAGAAATTATAGAAAATTGTTTTCAATAACCATCTTAATAAAATCTTAATTTTCACTGAAAAACACTGAAAATAAGTTTATCTTGAATAAAAGGGTATTTTCCTTGTTTCTAAAGTTTACATGCCCACGTAAAGAACATCAATCGGATCATTCTAATTCAATAAAATTGCTAACAAATCAAATAGCAACAGAGAATTCTTTAAAAAATTGAGCAATTAAAAATGTAGGACAAATAGAGGCCAACGACAGTGTTTTAGTATTGTCGCCAAAATGTCCCCAGGCGAATTTAAGCAATATATCTTTCGTAATATCAGCAATGTCTCTAATTAACGTAATTCTTCATGATTAGTTAGAAGTTAAGTCTACACATGTCGGATGATGGAGGATTGATAAGTAGGTTATTCTAGCATACTTTTCATCATATACCATGGTATTTATGAATCAATTTTCTTTATAATCCTGTATATAATTAATTTTAATCTGGATAATGTGAATCTTTTGGTTTTTAATTGGTTGAATGGATTATGAAATTCCTCCATTGTCGCTTTACAACTGCCCTCAATAATATAATTGATGAGGTTTTTGTTCTTTTGATTCTAGTGTCATAGCAGAGAAAGTATGTGCCATTGGTTCAGTGAGAGGTGTCGGTTTTTTATTGGTCAATATTCACATACTCTGATATTTCTTATACATATGTTATATAAAAAGAAAAAATATTTTTTTTGTTTTATTTAATTATCGTGAGAATTATGCTATGGTAATGCAGTCGTGGTTAAAAGTATAATAAAAATAGTTAAGATCAAAATAGCTTCAATTGAACTAGAGGAATATATTTTAAAAAAACATAGTTTGATAAAAGTAATGCCTAGCTTAAGGCGTAAGAATAAAAAAAATGGAAAACTTATTTACATAATGTACAAAAGGTTTGAGCCGGCCATCGAGAAACAACAATTAGTTTTTATAGGGGAAGCGTGACCTCTGGCGGTCGATTTAGCAGAGTATTTGAATCTATAATAATGAATAGATTCAAAAAGGATGAGTTTCTTTATTTGAAAAATTAATTCGAGCTTTCGGGCGCAAGCTGCCCTTCTACAGGAATAATGGTTACAATTTCAAGTAATCATGTATTTACAGTTATATATATTTTATTTAAATGGTTTCTCGCTTTGGTCTTGTATAGCGTGAGTGGATCACATGCCCGCGTGATTTAGTTTAAATCAAAGAAAAGTCCTTATAAAGAGAGGGGGGCGTGTTGCTCCTAGAAATACTAGCTGATTAACAATTTATATCCAGTATATGCCATATATTTATTTATACATATATATAAGCTATTTTTTGCATATTTAGGATTATTTATGAAGTTTTATATTTTATTATTTAAGAAAAATTATTGGTATGTAAATTAGTCAATTGGTTCATATTATTATATGCAAAATTATTAAGTGGTGTGGTTAAGAGAAATCGGATAATTCTATTTTAGTTTTTGGACCAGCCTATCATATGTCTCTGGAATATCTATGTGTCTATTTATGCTATTATATTTTGATGAAATCAGGGCTTCCAGTATTAATCTTTTGTATTTACTATTTATGTTTGTATAATGAATATTAGGGTTTGCTAGGTTGAAATCGTGATCTGTGTTTCTGATATGTTGTACTATTAGAGATTTGGGGTCTTTGTTTTTAATATTTGAATCTATGAAATATAATTTTTTAAATAAAATAATATTTTAATATAACATATAGTCTTCTTTTTATTGGAATGCTTCACGATTTTGTGTGTCATCCTTGCGCATGTGCCATGCTAATCTTCTCTGTATTGTTCCAATTTCAGTATATGTACCGCCGAACATGCGTGTACTTCTTTTATTGGATGATTGGTTGAATTTGGTTATATGATTTCAACTTACAATATGAATGTGTATAAGAATGAAACAATCTTCTATGAAACTCTATTCTTTCAAATCCTTGTATAATCTCGACATCTCGAGAATGTACTAAAATATATTCCTTGAAGTTCGTTTATTCTAAAAAGTAAAAAATAGTCAATTGTGGTTCTTGTTTTTTGTAATAATGCGTAGTCAAAAATAAACAGGTTTCTAAATATATTATAAATATATAGTTTATTACAGGGAGTATTAAAATAAATATTTAGCTCGATTTCAAAGTTTATTTAAGATCTAAAAATATTCTAAAGCATTTACCATTTCAGTATTATATAACAAATTTCCCCCAAGTGTTTTTTTTTACCTTTAGTGTTGTCAGCATTAATTACAGATTCCCTGTTCTAACCTTTCCGAAAAATTTGTTTAGACATTAATGCTCTTGCACACATAAAAGTAATTGGATTTATATGACAGATAAAAATTTAGAAGCTTATCATAGATTGTGAAAAAAATAGTAAAGAAGTGATCTTTTACTGGGAATTTTTATTAATTTATCAAAGATTGTTTCCCCATTCATTGAGAATGGGCACCATGCGAATTTGATAAGATTTCCACCACAGATAAGTTGTAATCCCTCAAAGCAGTTTAGAATTTTTTCAGAACTTTATGGATATATGGACTGATATACTAAGCAATGAAGAAGTTCTAAAAATGATCGATGAGAGATATGGCCTTCTGAAGACGATTGAGAGGAAGAGATTCAGTATGTTTGGAAATCTTATCCAGCACTCGAACTGATAAAGGTATTTCTGGAGAAATGTATGGAAAGAAGACCAGAAAGAGGAAGCCGAGAATAAAGACAATTCCTTAACAAATCGGTAGAAGACACTACGATGCTATCAAAAGACTATCTATAGAAAGTGAGCTCTGATAGAACAGAACTACTGCCCGCCAACTTATAGGTTGAGGAGAAATAGAATAGATAGATAGATACTTTATAGTACTTTATAGTCTATACGAGGTGTGTTCAAAAAGTATCGCGACTTTTGTGTTTTTTCAAAAATTATTTATTTATTCATGAATACCTATTTTGTCCCCTTCAAAGTATTCCCCATGAGATATTATACACTTGTGCCAACGTTTTTTCCAATCTTCGAAGCACTTCAAAAAATCATTTTTTTTTAAATCTTTTTCAGCTCCTCCTTCGATGCCGTCTTTATCTCGTCAAGCGTAGCGTAACGTCGTCCTTTCATGGGCCTCTTCAGTTTAGGGAACAAGAAAAAGTCACAGGGGGCCAGATCTGCGGAATACGGTGGCTGCGGCATCATTAGTGTGTTGTTTTTGCCCCAAAAAGTCGCGCACAAGCAACGATGTGTGAGCAGGGGCGTTATCGTGGTGCAAAAGCCTATTTTTGTTCTTCCACAAATCCGGGCGTTTCTGGCGAATTGCTTCGCGCAAATTGCGCATAACTTGCAGGTAATATTCCTTATTGACCGTTCTACCCTGTGGCAAGAACTCATGATGCACCACGCCCCTGCAATCGAAGAAAACTGTCAGCAAAACTTTCACATTCGACCGAACTTGGCGCGCTTTTTTCGGTCTTGGTTCGTGCGGCAGCTTCCATTGAGATGATTGAGCTTTGGTTTCCCCGTCATAACCATAAACCCACGCTTCGTCACCAGTTATGACCCTCTGGAGCAAATTTGGGTCGTCGCGGACAGAGTCCAACATCTCATTAGTAATGTTCATGCGATGCTGTTTTTGGTCGCAATTGAGCAATTTTGGTACGAATTTCGCGGCGACCCGTCTCATGCCCAAATCATTGATAAAAATCGAATGGCACGAGCCAATCGATATGTTTAGGTCCTCAGCAACTTCTCTAACGGTGATTCGACGATTGGCCAATATCATTTTCCCCACTTCATTAATTTTTTCGTCTGTTGTTGAAGTGCTCGGGCGTCCGGCACGCTCTTCGTCGTTCACATCTTCTCGGCCTTCTGAGAACATTTTGTACCACCGATAAACATTGCTTCGGTCCAAGGTAGCTTCTCTGTATGCCACAGTCAACATTCGGAATGCATCCGCGCACTCAATTTCGTTTTTCACACAAAAATTGATACAGGTTCTTTGATCCATTTTTTTTAAATAGGTAAAAATCGAAGACGATCCAAAACACCTGCAAGCAAAGCAGCTGTCAACAATTAAGTGAACATTCAAAATGGCCGAGCTTGTCGGCATAAGTGAGAGAGATGAGTACGGCCCGAAACGCGTACGTGGTTAGCTTTTCTTGATTAATCAAGAATGGGTATTTGGCCAATTCTGGAATAATTAAAAACCAACGGATAGTTGATATTTATTACAATGATGGCGCCAGCCATCAACAACTTTCAGTTGCAAGAGGAGATGTCTTTTTTTATATAGTCTATATTTATAAATAGATATATACATGGAAGTTTTTTAGATAAATTCTGTTCGAATCTAAGAATGCGATGTTTACAGATCTCCAACCGTATGTTCACGGTGAACGGCTATGGATTCAACAATCTCCCTGGACTCACGGCCTGTGACGGCGAGAGGATCTCCTGGCACGTGGTGGGACTTGGAAATGCCCTGGACGTTCACAGCATTTCCTTCGAGAACCAGGTCCTCACCCTCAACAACCTCAGGTGGGTCCGTCTGTTTGTTTCGCTTCACAACAGACAGTTTGACTGAAGCAATGGTTATTTTTCTTTCATCAGATATCCTTCGATCTCCATATCCCGTCTCTTCTCAGCCATTTAACTGATATCACGATAATTTCATGCTACTATACACCTATTTGAATCTAAAAATATACTCTAAAGGACAGAACTTAAAGAAGATGTACCTTTTCGCATGTATATCTGGATTCAGACACTAACTCTGAAAGATATTTGATGCACGGTAACCTTTATTAAAGACACACGAGATAACCAAGTGTGAACAAAATTGCCTTTGTCTTCTTCATAAATTAGACGACTGGAGACAGCAAAATATGAAACTTCCTTAAGTTTTATCCATGAGTGTAGTTACAAATATAAGAAAATTCCATGCTACTATACACCATTTGAATCTAAAAATATACACTCATGGACAAAACTTAATGAATTTGTACCTTTTCGCGTGTATATTGGTATTCAGACAATAACTCTGAAAGCTATTTGATACACCGTGACCTTTATTGAAGGCACTCAAGATAACCAAGCGTGAACAAAATTGCCTCTGTCTCCATTAAAAAACAGACTACTGGCGACATCAAAATAAGAAACTTCCTTAAGTTGTGTTCATGCGAGTGTAGTTACAAGTATAAGAGATAGGTTAAACTCGCGAACTATCTGAAGTATTCGATGAAAATCATTCCTTATTATTTTTTAAAAATGAGGGTAAATGAGTAATGATATAGATTTATTTAATTTTTAACACATTCGAAGGAGAATAGTAGAATCAAGTAAAGATCCATCCAATGCATCATATGAATAAATACATCTTTGAGATCGTTGGCTGCAAAGGAGATAAAAATGATTTTTAAAAATATTTTGTATTTTTACCAAATATATCTTCACTTTGTTGTTGTTTTTATTTTCATTAATGAACATATCCCGGAAAGATGTTAAATAAGAAAGTATAAAATTCAATTTTGTGTGTGAGAAACAAGCACAATCCAAGATACCTATACAATTACTCAGCTTGGGTAAACTATAAAGAATTTCTATTTACATGACATGTTTATTCAACAGTACAAAATCCAATTAAAATAGCAAATAATTAAGTCATTAGTGAATCTGACACACAATGTGATTGTATAATTCAGATCTGACGTGGAGATTCAGCGGATTTCCCGCACCCATAGAGCTCACGCCCTGGCCTCTGCCATCAACCACATCGCCGCGCCACTATAAAAAAATCTAGTTCAGGGTCAGAGGGGGCAACCAACAACTAAAAAATAAAGTAAAAAAGGCTATAATTAAAGAGCATGGCCTCGAAAGCTGCGCGAAGAAAGAGATATTAATTAAATATTACTTGGTTGGTTGGCATGGGACGGGGATTTATGGATGTTTTTATCAGCAACCATTGTAAGCTTCTGATGTTGTAGTACCTACAATTTCTTTCCTTCTTCGGCCTCTCTCGAGCTTTTTTACCTATAGTTCCTGGGTAGGATACCTTGTCCTTTTCACTTTCGTCGTACATGTACGGCTTTTCTCGTGCTTTTTTACCTATAATTCCTGGGTAGGATACCTTGTCCTTCGTACTTTTTCTTACTTTTCACTTTCGTCGTACATTGACGGCTTTTCTTGAGCTTTTTTACCTATAGTTCCTGGGTAGGATACCTTGTCCTTCGTACGCTTTCTTACGTTTTCACTTTCATCGAACATTGGCAGCTTTTCTCGTACTTTTTTACCTACAGTTCCTGGGTAGGATACCTTGTCCTTCATTCTCTTTCTTACATTTTCACTTTCGTCGTACATTAGCAGCTTTTCTCGTACTTTTTTACCTACAGTTCCTGGGTAGTAATTCCTTGTTCTTCATATGCTTTCTTACATTTTCACTTTCGTCGTACATTGACAGCTTCTCTCGTGTTTTTTACCTACAGTTCCTGGGTAGGAACCCTTGTCCTTCGTACTTTTTCTTACTTTTCACTTTCGTCGTACATTGACGGCTTCTCTCGTTCCTTTTTAGCAACAGTTCCTGAGTAGGATACCTTGTCCTTTGTACTCTTTCTTATATTTTCACTTTCGTCGAACATTGGAAGCTTTTCTCATACTTTTTTACCTACAGTTCCTGGGTAGGATACCTTGTCCTTCATTCTCTTTCTTACATTTTCACTTTCGTCGTACATTAGCAGCTTTTCTCGTACTTTTTTACCTACACTTCCTGGGTAGGATACCTTGTCCTTCGTACTCTTTTTCATATTTTTAATTTCGTCGTATATTGACGGCTTTTCTCGTACTTTTTTACCTACAGTTCCTGAGTAGGATACCTTGTCCTTCGTACTCTTTCTTACGTTTTCACATTCGTCGTACATTGGCGGCTTTTCTTGTGCCTTTTTTACCTACACTTCCTGGGTAGGATACCTTGTCCTTCGTATTCTTTCTTACGTTTTCACATTCGTCGTACATTGGCGGCTTTTCTCGTGCCTTTTTTACCTACAGTTCCTGGGTAAGATACTTTGTCCTTCATTCTTTCTCACATTTTCACTTTCGTCGAACATTGACGGCTTCTTTACTGCTTTCTATCTACAGTTTTTTTTACATAAAGTTCCTCGTTCATCGTTTTGCATTTAAATTTTCTTTCGTTGTTCATCGATAATTTCTCTAGCGCCTTTTACCTATACAGTTTTTTTCGAGGTAGGATTACTCGTGTTTTTGCCATTCATACATCTTCTTGCATTTACTTCTTTTTTTTTTTGTCGTTCGTCTTCATACGTTTTTCCTCTCTACATATTTTCCCTCTCTCTCTCTCTCACCTAATTATTTCATACTTTTTATTATAATTTCATTTTGTGCTTCACACTTCAACTTCTTGTTCTTCTAACAATTTCTTACATTTATATTTTATTTTATCTTTCATCGCCGCAACTTTTGTACTTTTTTCGTTAATATTTTTTTCTATGTAGGAATCATCACCAATTTATTTCTTATTATTTCTTTTAATGACACTTTCTTTTGTCGTTTATCATTGACTTCTTTTGTTATTTTTACTTGCACGGTTTCATTTGCACGGTGTTCTTGACAATCTATTTCACATTCAGGCATTCACATCTTCCCTTGGCTTAATCCCTCACACTTCCAACATACATTTTCCTAAATAGCCTTGATTAATTGTATTCATATCGAAACCTCTTCTTTGCTTTTCCCCTAATGCTTAGTGTAAATTCACATTCTTTCTTGAGTATACCATTTCTTCTTATAGTTTACACGATCTATATCACTATTCCAATTTATGATTTCTTATGTAAAACTTTTCTTCGATATTTTAATGCTTTTCGCACGTTAAACATCTCATAGCATTTCTTGGGAAAACAGTTTATTTCTATATAGCAAGTATTCTTTTCTGATAATTTCCTTTGTCTATCTACATACCAATATAGAAACACGTTTAACAAAAATAAACTTAAAAAACAATGGATATATGCTCTAAATCATTTGTGTTCTATATTTAACACTAAATCCATGTAACTATATCAAAATAAATATATAACATTACTATCGAAAATCTAATACGAAATTATCATTTATGAATAAGTCTCATAAATTTGGAATTTTTATACAGGGGAGAAAAGAACTAATTTTATTTATGAAAATAAAATAATTCAAGCTTAAGAATTTCAACAAAGTTGCATAAATTAGGCATTTTATATCAATATAAAAGTAAAGATAAACCGTTTCAGAAGATAACAAGAGAGAAAGCAAGTTAAAAACAATTCCAATATGTTTTATACTCTTTGTATTTTGAAATAATGTCAGTTTTTATTGTTTCTTTCATTGATTTCTTTAATCTCCAATACAATATGTAATCAATACCTTAAAGGTTAGCCATAAAGAGAGTAAATATTATTGGCCGTTGAGAAATTCACAGCTAGACGTCTGTCATTTCCGTTTAGATCCGTTTGTTATGTAAATAGGTAAAGCGTGGCCCCCACCCTCCTGCCATTAGAAACTGACTGACTCAGGTTCCAAGGCTGTACCAGCCTTGTTGACCCTATTTAAAAGGCGAGCGTGAAGGGAGGAGGAAAAAAAAAGAATAAGTTAATACTCTGTTTCGCCACGACTCATTCCGCCTCATTGTGGGCCGCTAAATCACCAGCTTATTGTTTGTCTAAATGGTGGCTCGGATGGTATTCCATCAACTGAGCTTGACGCAAACACTTTCATATGACACATTGAAGTAGGCTGCAGAGTATGTGGGTATGGTCATTAAAATGAACTAATGATATTCGCTAAAGATTTTGGTAACGAAGATGCATGATCGAATCCAAAATGGAACACTTTTTCTAATTGCTTCACTATTTTTTAATTCAATTCATCGAACAGGTTAAATATGTGAATCCATGTGATGCACTTATAGTAAAACAATTGAAGTCCCTACCAACTTTGATGATCATGGCTTGTACTATATGTACTTGGGATAAGGGGGGACCAGCACAACCATATACTTGAATCAAGCAAAAGAGTATACTACAGCCATAGATGAAACAAGCACCGGATACTGGTATTAGAAGCTTTCATTTCTCAAAACATTAATAGCATAAACCGAAAATTAGACCTTCCCGAACTCTCTACTGCTTTACACTTTTGTAAATACTAAGTATATCTAATAGTTTCCTTTTATTCACCTTAACTTCATTTGTGGTTTTTGCATTATTGTGAAGGTAATCATGCTTAATCCATATATTATATGCAATCATGTTTAACCCTCTTTGCATATAATCTCTGTATTACATATTGTTACTCTATTGTAAACAATCTATGCAAATCATCTGCATGTATGTATAGTAGTTCATCTTTTTGTCAGCGTTCTTTACCATTTCCACCAGTCGAAGAACCGTAAGGTTTGACAGCGCTTGAAACGATCTTCCAATAAAAAAACTTCTTGCTCTCACACTTTTTTCTGTAATAAAAAGAACAGTTGAAAAAGCAAGGCCTAACAGCTTAAATGATATACTTAGATGGCAAAGCGCCATCTTTCGGAATAAATATCAACTAAACGTTGATTTTGGTTTATTCCATTATATTGCGCAACTCAATTTTATCAAGTGATTGATTTCTTCAAAAGGCACTTTGCCAACTAAATATCTCATAGTATGATGCATATATATAACTAGCCGAATGACCCGGGCAACGCCCGTGTTTTACCCCCGATTGAATGTTTTTATTCAAATACTATTTGTTACAATTATAAATTGGCGTCTTAAATAAATGCATATATTAGTTAATAACTATAGCCTATGTGCTTTATCTGTCTATGTACTGTTGGCTTCCGTAGGCGTCTCTTACTGGGAAAAAGAAAGAGAGGATTCCATTTAGTTATTAACTAATATATGCATTTATTTAAGGAGCGACCCGCTCCAACACAATAGTTACAAAAACCAAAAAGCGAGTGGGGGGGCAAAGTCGAAAACAAAGTGTCTCGCGTAGTGGTGGCGTGATCGTAGCCAACCAATAGGAGAGCGCCATTCCAAAAAAAAAGCAAACGGTGACAGAGATGAAGACATGACGCATGACGCTCGTAACTGTATATAGAATTATCTTTTTTTTTAAAGTGCAGACTGTACACTTTGTGTGTATTGACAAGATGTCAATAAAATTATTTTAATTGTCTAAAAAAACTGTCTAAATATCTCATTTGAGCGGTCAGGGCATGACCTTTTCATTCAGATAAGTATAGATATTTCCAGATTTTATCATGGGGAATTCTTATTATTTGTTACTTTTTGTACTTATTGGGTTGTAAAAATAACCTATGTGTGAACTAAATTGACAACTCGTCAAACAACAAAAGGACTCTGTAGGAGAAACAACCTAACCAAACTGGTTTATTTTAACTAGCACAAAGTGGGACAAATGTATTTATTTATTTATCATTTATTATCTCTCGAAGGACACAATTACGCCTATTTAATATTTCTGAAAGGTGTCATTGTGTTTTTTTTTTAATATATCTGAATTAATTTGTGCGTTTAGGGATATTATTAAGGGGGAAAGGCTTCTGGGCATGCCTTTTGAAAGTTTTTAACGCGAATAACATTATGAAGATATCTATGTGAAAAATAGTACAAAAGTGAATTTGTACTTGGATCAGGTAGATCAGGCATTTCCTGATCGTGCAACTGAAAGTTGATGATGGCTTGCGTCATATATCGGAATAAATATCAACTAATCGTTGATTTTTAATTATTCCAGAATTGGCCAAATATTTATTCCGATTGATGGCGCAAGCCATCAGCAACTTTAAGTTGCACGATCAGGAAAAGCTTTTTTTTTCTTGAAGATATCTATCTTTTACTAGATTAATTTTCCTTATATTTGACCATTGGCTGAACGTCAATAAAGTATTTTGAATTAGCAGTTTTACAAGATAATAGATATTAACCACATAGAGACTATAGTATAGAGACTATATTCCTAATAATTTTCTAATATAAATAAATATATAATAATAACTTGGAGATAGGGTATCAGTTGATTCGTTGTGGCCAGTATCGCCTCCCAACTTTATTATTATTATAAAATATCTAAAAATAGATAATATGGATATATTTTAATGAAAGAGTATAAAATTATAATATTTTTCTTTAATATTATCTCTTAAAATATTTCCTTTCTTTTGTGAAAATCGTCAATTAAGTCACTAAATATACACTCATAAAGAGTAAAACTTAAGAAAGTTGTACCTTTTAGCATATATATCAGGATTCAGACAATAACTCTGAAAGGTATTTGATACACAGTTGACTTTTATTGAAGACACATGAGATAACCAAGTGTGGACAAATTTAACTTTGATTCTTCAAATAACAGATGCAAAAACATCAAAATATGAAACTTCCTTAAGGTTTGTCTATGAGTGTTTATTGTTCGGAGTTTGAACGAACTTGACAAATTTTTGAACGATACAAGAAGTTTATAATTTCGAATAATCAACACATAAGAGAGACCAAGGTAATCTGTGTTAAAGGCAATCTCTCATTTATATATCGATATAAGAATGCTGTACCCTTACATATTGTATATACTAAACATGACGTTGAAGCTTCGAATTTCAGATATACTTGTTATGAGATAGCTTGATAATCACATGTATATATATCTCCATAAAGAGCACCTCTCCTATACATTCATTTTTCATTATCCTTTTGCAGAAAGCACAGATTCTAATGAAAAGAATGTGTGACAAAACTAAATTTGTCAAATTCAGACAAAAATAACCTGTATATTCCATAGTTTCTATCTATGGACTACATTAATAGACATGATGATTGAGAAACATGTTAATAAGACAAAAGCCCTTCCATTCTTCTCCTTTTCATAGTAGATTTCAATAGAAATTTGTTTTTATTTGAAAGATGTAATATTTAAATCATTTCTATTCTAATGCCCATTAAAGTTAAATGGAATTCTATGGAATCAGTTAAATGCTTTTGTACCTATATTGTTTGCTCTATTTCCCCAACCGTTATCCCTGATCCCGTGTACGAGTATACCGGTCGCTTTATTACAAGCAAAAAAGAACCCGAGGCATTTCAGAACCCAGTTTGTTTTTATATAGCAACCATTAGAGTTACACAAGAAGGCCTAATTATGGATCAGTTATGTAAAGTTACTTATGGCAACCTTACCCTTTATATAACCTTTTTTGTATTACACTTTTTAAAGTTTTTTAAAGATTCAAATTTCGAATTTGTATGTCAGTACAGATTTATTATTGTATATAATTCTTGTATTAATATTCGATGCGTTTTTATTTTAGTAAATTCATAAGATAGATATGCGTCTTCAATCTCATCGTTACTTCTTCGAGAAAGAATTTCCGGATGGAGGAACAAGTACTTAGCAACAACATCTTTAATGAATGTTGATGTTTTGAATATGGTGCGTCAATTATTATAATGACTTTGAAAGTAAATAGTGAAAATTCGAAACTATTATAGACGCGTATGATTCTTTTAAATATTAAACAATTTCTACTGTCCTTACTGCAATGGGAAAAAATGGTAGGGCGTCTATAATAGTTTCGAATTTTCATAACAGATGGCGCGCTAATGCATCATAAAGTAAATAGTATTTTTTTTACTTTATAATTAAGATTTATTGCAAATATTTATATATATATATATATTAAAAATAAATAAGGCATCTCCTGACCACGAGCACATGTGCTTTTTAGATGGCAGAGCGCCTTCTTTATTTTTAATATCAACATCTGACCCACTTATCTTTTATTTTTTCTATTGTTTTTTCATATGTATATATATGTACCAAAAGAGGTACCTCTTTCGATGAAAATGTGTTAAAATATCACGCTAGTATAGAAAGTTATAACGATGATTAAGAATGCGTTACAACTTCAGTTTTGGCAAATTCGACCTATTTCATAATCCCTCTCGTATGATGTTTTTAAATCGAAGCCGCACCTGTACTGTTGAGGGTCAAAGCCCAAACCCATGGTATACAGGTTGGCTTTTTGTCTGAATTTTCCAAATTGCTGTTGCGGATCATTCTACAATCACCAACTTAACGGGATGATGAAACAAAATGTATTATTTTAATCTATTTTCATCGTGAGTGAATATATATAAATACATGTGTATTAGAATAGAAGAGTATGGAAATTTTATAAACTTTTTACAATTAGAATGATAATCAACTGCAGAAAGGCCAAATAGTTTGTAACATGTACGTGTATGGAAAGATATGGTAAAATATATTCGCGAATACTAGCCAATTTGTATAAAGAGGGTGTTAGTTTGATTAAAGGCTCTCATTGGCATTTTAATCAGCTTAACTTCTCGAAAGACAATCTTCAATTACTTCAGTCCATTTTCTAATGAGCATCTTAGACCTTATCGGTAAGAATATTCTTAAATAATCAGAAACTGGCGTATGGGGGGACGTAATCCTGTGATTGTAAGAATATTGTGAGACAATATGGCGGTAGATTGGAGACTGTTAATTAATTCTGCCCTCTCTCTCTTTCTCTTATGTGAGACGATGGTCTCTCTTGTTATCTTAACGTCCAGACTAGCGTTTGTATAAACTACCTGATCCTTCTTTATTGTAATCAATATCCACAGCTTCCACAATATTGTTCTATTTCTTATCCCGGGTTTAGACAATTGCACAATTTAAACAATTTTATTTATTATTCTAATATTGTTACAGAAAGAAAATTTAAGATCAAATAAAGATAATAAAGGAGTAAATAAGGGGAATGTGTAAGGAAATATATATAGTTGTATATGTACAAATTTCTTCAGCAAGGAAGTCTTTCCCAACGGGTTTAGCTATCAAATGGATTTAAGCTAATTGCTATTCCTTCCAAATAGCTGTATTCTCTTGTCATAGATAAAAAGATTTCTTATTCTGTAAAAAGAATTAAGCATTTATTTATTACCATTTGCAAATAAGACACTATATATCCGATCTGGATAATTTCGCGTGAAACTATTTACAATAATCCATATTGTAGTAGAGAAGGTAACAGAATTATCAAAAAGAAAATAAACAATTAAGAAAAAGAGCATTGAATAAACATATCCATTAAACAAATAAGCAACAACATAAGCAGATAGAATAAATCGCTACTTTCAGCGCTATCCTCTATATTTTACTATTTTTAAAAGATAAAATATGCTATTTACAATTAATAATATAGTTTTTGCAAAAAAAAAAAAGAAATAAGAAAGAAGGTCAAGTAGTGTTAAATAAATAAATATGCTGACCGCTTAAATGAGCATTTTAAATGGAAAATCGCCATCTATTGGAATTAACATTAATTAGACGTTTATTTAAGATATATATACCGCTTGGAGCTAAATAAAATATTCATTTAAGTGTCAAGGGTTAATTCAATATATTTCATATTACCAATACCCCCAATTTGAAGTAAAATATTGCCTAATGTTATATAATTGCATGCTTCTAAGCGCTTTCTCTCTATTATCTTTGTTAGGATTGGCATCCTTATGTTAGGATTGGAATCCTTATGCTAGGATTGGAATCCTTATGTTAGGATTGGCATCCTTATGTTAATTGGAATCCTTATGTTAGGATTGGAATCCTTATGTTAGGATTGGAATCCTTATGTTAGGATTGGAATCCTTATGTTAGGATTGGCATCCTTATGTTAATTGGAATCCTTATGTTAGGATTGGAATCCTTATGTTAATTGGACTCCTTATGTTAGGATTGGACTCCTTATGTTAGGATTGGCATCCTTATGTTAGGATTGGAATCCTTATGTTAGAATTGGCATCCTTATGTTAATTGGTATCCTTATTTTAGGATTGGCATCCTAATGTTAATTGGAATCCTTATGTTAGGATTGGCATCCTTATGTTAGGATTGGCATCCTTATGTTAGGATTAGAATCCTTATGTTAGGATTGGCATCCTTATGTTAATTGGCATCCTTATGTTAGGATTGGCATCCTTATGTTAGGATTAGAATCCTTATGTTAGGATTGGAATCCTTATGTTAGGATTGACATCCTTATGTTAGGATTGGAATCCTTATGTTAGGATTGGAATCCTTATGTTAATTGGCATCCTTATGTTAGGATTGGCATCCTTATGTTAGGATTGGCATCCTTATGTTAGGATTGGCATCCTTATGTTAGGATTGGAATCCTTATGTTAGGATTGGCATCCTTATGTTAGGATTGGCATCCTTATGTTAGGATTGGAATCCTTATGTTAGGATTGGCATCCTTATGTTAGGATTGGAATTCTTATGTTAGGATTGGAATACGTATGTTAGGATTGGTATCCTTATGTTAGGATTGGCATCTTTATGTTAGGATTGTAATCCTTATGTTAGGATTGGCATCCCTATGTTAGGATTGGCATCCTTATGCTAAGATTGGCATCCTGGTGTTAGGATTGGCATCCTGGTATTAGGATTGGCATCTTGTTCTTGAACAGCGATAGCTCTGTCTGTCATCACTTGATGGATTTTCAATAATGAAGCTTATTCTATAACTTGAAAGATTGCATTGAATTATTTCTTTATTCATATTATTCGACCTAAAAGGATTAGGAGTTATTCAATTTTAAGGTCAGCTGTCATTTTCAGAAGTTTACTGAATCCATTCCTGGTAGCAGACAACACATTCGTATTCTTCCTGCACACACCAGACACACATGCTATGGGTGGTGTAGAATTTTCGCAAGTACAATAAATTATATATCCAGACTTGATACATATCTATGTACAGGATATATCAATAAATAGTATTCAAATTGTCATGTTATTGCTGATGTACAATAATACTTACAGTACCAGAACTAACTGTTATGTCCAGAACCGACATAGTGAACCTGTTCCCGGCCAAGTTCACCACCAGCTACATGCTGGTCCGCCAGAGTGGAGTCTTCCCCATCCGCTGTGAGGTCGGAGAGCATGCCCCAGGTATCTATCTTCACCTCATGTCGACCCTCCTTGATCTATACCAGGGGTCGGCAAACTTTTGAGTCGGAAGAGTCAAAATTACAATTTACAAAAATTCCAAAGTTTTTAAATAGCCACAAAATTTTTCTTGGCAACCAACATTAGTTAGTACTCGCATAAATAATATTTGCATATGGGACGATATAAAGAGCCGCAGCTTCAGATCCAAAGAGCTGCATGTAGCTCGTGAGCCGCAGTTTGCCAACCCATGGTCTGTTCATTTAGAATGGGACGTCTTAATGATAATTATATTCGCGTTTTATGTTTCCTATTTTTGATCTTTTATAAGCAAGGAATACCGCAATGTACGTCTATTTTCATTATAAAAAATTAAAAACGTATTTTCGCGACATCTCTATATAGAACTAGAACTATTTAGAACTATTTGAGAGCATTTTTTTAAATAAAGTACTTTTCTACTATCCTCTATTACATAAGTATTACAATACATACTATATTACAAAACTACAAGAGCAAAGAAGTATGGCTCTTTCAGTATTTTCCCATGGTAGTAAGAACAATAGTTTCTATCACACACACATTTCTTATATAATAATAAATGTATTTAACGCGCCCCTCATTCCTGCCCCATATTCTCAAAAATACAACTCTATCTGCTAGTTCAGATAGCAAAGAAGGATTGTGCTAAACTTATAGATGCAAAGTTGGAATTATTTCTACCTGAGTAGGCATATGGTAGCACTTACAGTAAAAGCAGCCGTCTTCTACCCACATGTACCATTTTATACTTAGGATTGGTGTATAAACAACAAAAGATGTTCCACTATGAAAAACACATGAAGATATAGAATTGATATAAAGTGTTAAACAAAATTACTTCACCAGAATTAAGCACCCTAAGAACGTATGAGAAGGTAAATAAATATATTGCCAATATCCCGGTAGATCATCTGAGCGAGAATGCTGCGACATACAGGACAATTGACGCTCATTAAAATGGAATCCTTCCTATTTAGAGAGAGAGAGTTGTAAATAAATTTTATTGATACCCATTTCATCTGAAAATACGTTCAAACATATACAAATTGTTTAATTTCAAAAAGAATCTTACGCCCTTAAAATAGTTTCGAATTTTGATATACAAAAGTATAGAAACTTAAAGTAAAACGACAGTAAAAGATCTGATGCCCAAAATGACCCCTAAAATTATGAAAAGTTGAATTTGTCTTAATATCTTTATTAGTTTTCTTTGTAAAGCGACGATATTTTATAAAACCATCTTAGTGTTGTTATATTGCAAGATATTTGAACTAAACGTCCATATGTTTTATGTTAAGCCACCTACAACCAAACCTAGGTCTAACAACAACAAAAAAAACGACCACGGCAACTGACATCTGGTTAGCTGCCGAACATGGAATGTGACAGCCCACATCACACCTCCCGCTGGTGCCAATAGGAAAGTGCCTGGAACAAGGACAGCGACTCAAGGATTCCTTTGTTGCCGCCTATGGCCCTAGACCTTGTAGTCTCAGCACGGCGGAACACTGACCGCTGTTATATAAGTCACCTCTTACACTTCCTGCTCACCTCCATCACACCTTGTACATAGCTGGGCTATTGATGAATGGAATTACTATCCTATGGCCCTAGACCTTGTGGTCTCAGCACGGCGGAACACTGACCGCTGTTATATAAGTCACCACTTATACTTCCTGCTTATCTCCATCACATCTTGTACATAGCTGGGCTATTGATGACTGGAATTACTATCCTATGGCCCTAGACCTTGTAGTCTCAGCACGGCGGAACACTGACCGCTGTTATATAAGTCACCTCTTACACTTCCTGCTTACCTTCATCACACCTTGTGCATAGCTGGGCTATTGATGAATGGAATTACTATCCAATGGCCCTAGAACTTGTGGTCTCAGCATGGCGGAACACTGACCGCTGTTATATACGTCGCCTCTTACACTTCCTGCTTATCTCCATCACACCTTGTACATAGCTGGGCTATTGATGAATGGAATTACTATCCTATGGCCCTAGACCTCGTGGCCTTAGCCCAACGGAACCGTTCATACATAAGACGCTACTTAGATTTCTTACACACATCCATCACTTGCTACTGATGAATTATTCGCTAATGGCGCGCACGCCTTAACCTTGTTATCCTAACCCAGAGAAACACTGATCAAATAATACCTGATTGAACCAATAGAAAATATCCTAAATATCGATTTGATTTATACATTTTTATCGTTTAAGTCTATTAATAAGATGGCATTTGACTCTTGAAGTTTATCTGTGCAAACCTTTAAGAAACCTATATTTCTATATTGTATAAACATTGGTAGCTTGGTGAACAGATGAAAGCCAATTGAATTTCCATATTATTGATAATTCTTAAATCATACAGCCGTTATGTATAGATCTTACCTCTCTCTCTTATATAATCTCATATGGACAATGTGATAAATCAGTTCCAATCTCTCTCAATAACCGACTGAAAAGACCTTCTTTTTTTTTCTGCATTACACTATATATAATTTTATATGAACATTAAAGTATGTTTAACCGTCTCTCAATAAGTTTCTAATTCACACACACACACACACACACATATATATATTTCTACATAACAACGAATGATCGTAGATGTGGAAACTAGCGAGATGAAGATTAGAGAATCTTCAACCTCTATCTCATATGTGCTTAAGAGCCTGGAGCCTATCAACAACACCCCAACTTACCCTGTGGAGATGCTACGTTATATCGTCACGGAGCTGGAGACACTAAGGGGATTGAGGGCTTCAAGTCATTCATAGACAACCTAAGACCATCTTCCTTTCATTCGTACAAGTCACCAGACTTTATTTATACGAATACCTTATTGTGTGTGTGTACAATCACGCAAATTATCTCCACATGACTTAGTTTTATATCATTTGAAGGAAAATAGAATTCTTTAAATATTAATTTGACCAAAGTGACCATTGTTGGAACGGGGTGACCCAGGAAACCTAATTTATATTTTATAAATGATACATAAAATTTTAAATAGTTTTGAATATAATTTGAGAAATATATATTTATTAAGGAAATAAACTTCAACTAATAGCGTGTGTGTAGAAGATAAGAAATTTCATATGACTTATACTTATCCACATTTTGATGCGATTTTTGATAGATGATCAACCCGTAAATAGAAAAAAAAATAAAGGCTCTATAACATCAGTGATTCTCCTCAATTTGAAATTTCAAAAAGCACGATTTGTCAGAGTTTCCTTTTAAATGCGTATTTTACATGTTGCCTAACGAGATATCAAATCGAGGTATTCCTATATGTGAGATTAGCATTAAGTGACCGTTGAATTTGAGAGACATGTGGTGTATGTCGACAGCCGGTATGGAGGCCCTGTTCCACGTCCAGCCATGTATGGGAGAGAGCCTGCTTCCACCCCCAGAGCTGGAGGCCGGACATGGCATGGTCCGCGAGTACTTCATCGCAGCCGAGGAGATCCTCTGGAACTACGGACCTACGGGCGTCAACCAATTCAACGGCAAACCACTGACTCAGGATGAGTGAGTTCACTTCTTTATATTTTTTGGACCTTTGAGACCAATCTGACCTGTCTATCAACCGTTTTGTATGCTATTAGAAGACTTTGGAAACCGAATTTTGCTTAACTGTATGAATATTATTTTAGATTTTATGTTAAACTAAAGTTTGAATACCCTTAGCGGTGTCCAAATTCTGATTGTATGCATTTCTCTTTCGACCTGTTCCTAAACTCCGGATGCTTTTCACACTCTAACTATATGCACTAGCTTACTATAGTTTCTCTACAGTTTGTAACTACAATTCAGGTTGATATTGACGTCTGGTTTCAGGGAAGCCGCTGAGTTCTTCACCCGTGGCCCAGACAGGATCGGAGGGACGTACAAGAAGGTGGTGTACCGCGAGTATACGGACGGCACCTTCCTCCACCGCGTGCAGCGTGGACCCGAGGACATCCATCTGGGACTGCTGGGACCTACCATCAGGGCCGAGGTCGGCGACGTCATCCAGATCACCTTCCGCAATATGGCCAGCCGTCCGTACTCAATGCACACCAACGGCATCTTTACCACCGACCCGCGTGAGTAGACCTTGTTGTTGTCATCGTTGTGTCCAATAAAGAGCCTCAGATGTATTCTTGCATCTCTATCATAACAGTTGCAATGTTCTCTATCTTGGATGTGTAAAGCTGCTGTTCTAGGTCCATGTCAATTTTATTTTGTTGTTGTGTCCAATGAAGAGCCTCAGACGTCTTCATGCATCTTTATCACAGAAGTCGCAATATTCTCTATCTTGGATGTGTAAAGTTGCTGTTCTGGGTCGATATCAATTTTCTGTTGTTGTTGTTGTCATGTCCAATGAAGAGCCTCAGAAGTCTTCATGCATCTCTGTCATAACAATCGCAATTTCCTCTATCTTGGATGTGTAAAGCTTCTGTTCTGGGTCCATGTCAATTTTCTGTTGTTGTTGTTGTCATGTCCAATGAAGAGCCTCAGATGTCTTCATGCATCTCTGTCACAGAGTCGCAATGTTCTCTTTCTGGATGTGTAAAGCTGCTGTTCTGGGTCCATGTCAATTTTCTGTTGTTGTTGTGTCCAATGAAGAGCCTCAGATTTCCTCAATGCATCTCTATCACAGAAGTCGCAATGTTATCTATCATGGATGTGTAAAGCTGCTGTTCTGGGTCCATGTCAATTTTCTGTTGTTGTTGTGTCCAATGAAGAGCCTCAGATTTCTTCAATGCATCTCTATCACAGAAGTCTCAATGTTATCTATCATGGATGTGTAAAGCTTCTGTTTTGATACATGTCAAATTTCTGCAATAGCCTTGTGTAGTTCATGTTGGAAATTATGACAAATAGGTAAAACTTCCAAAAGCCCTACGTGTAGTAATAGCTGAAGGCTATGATCCTTGTTAATACCAGTCTGACTAAAATGCAAAACTTCTTTAAAACAAGTATAAAACAATATTTACAGTTTAACTGAATTTTGTTTAATTTATAAAATATAAAAAACCTTTAGACGAATGGTTGATATTAAAGTTCGCCCCTTGCTGATATTTTTGTCGGAGTTACAACTCTGCAATGGCTGACCACATGGTCGGTGTAGGCAACACGTACTACAACAACACCGCCGTACCTCCCGGCACTACCACCCGCTACTACTGGTTCATCCCCGAGCACTACGGACCTACGGAGTACGACACTCACTGCCTTACCTGGCGCTACTTCTCCAACGTCGACTTTACCCGGGACTTCTACGATGGACTTCACGGAGCGCTGCTGACCTGCCGCAAGGGCAGTCTTGGAGCTGATAACAGACAGGTGGGTTTGTAGGTTGTATTGTGGTCTGAATGTTGTACTTTCTATCATAACAACCCGGTGTCTGACAGACAGGTGGATCTGGGTTGTATTGTCTAGAACAGTAACACAATGTCTCCTGACAACCAGAAGTGGGTTTGGATTTTGTCTTACCCAGAACAATCTGGTGTTTTAAACTTGGAAACCAAGAGCTTTGCCCTATACTGATATAACATCAGTATAGGGAAAAGCTCTTGGTTTCCAAAATTTTGGGACTACAACTCAGTAGCAAATTGCTGTTGCCGTGGATAAACATAGTACCTGAAACTTGGTAAATGTAGTTGTGATTTAAGTTTTGTCTTACCCAGAACAATCTGATGTTTTAAACTTGGATACAATGAGCTTTGAACTACTGATGTTATTGTAAAATTGGGGGCCTACAACTCAGTATCAAAATGCTGTTGCCATGGAAATACATAGTGCATGGAATTTAGTAAATGTAGTTGTGGTTTGAGTTTTGTCTTACCCAGAACAATCTGATGTTTTTAACTTGGATACAATGAGCTTTGAACTACTGACGTTATTGTAAAATTGGGGGCCTGCAACTCAGTAGCAAAATGCTATTGCCCTGGGTAAGTATAGTGCATGGAATTTGGCAAATGTGGTTTGTAGACCCTGTGTTACGGTCACTAAGGCGTCTCGATGCCTCAAACCGTAAATACCCATTTCTTGATTTCTCAAGAAGCTTCTAGGACCAATTATTTTGTCGCATAAGTACAGCTTGCACCACGCTGACGAGATCCAACAGACCAAAACGCATACGTAGTTGGCTTTTCTTGATTTACCAAGAAAATTAGTTGGCCAAATATCTTTGGAACAAATTAAATCAACGTTTAGTTGATTTTTGTTCCACTAGATGGCGCTCTCCTATCTAAAAATGCTCATGTGAGCTGTAGGTATACGGCTTTTTTTTTTTGTAAATATATATACCTCTCTAAAAAGGCTAATCTGCATCTGAAATGAAAGGTTGTCTTAACTAAGAGGCTTTTTAAAACGCATATTGTAGTTTGAAGAAGAATTTTAACAATTCAGCTACCAACACACAACTTAATATACAAGGTATGTCCCATAAGTTCCCGGACTGGGTCCATAAAAAAAAAAAGGTAAGATTTTTAAAAAAAAAATTTATTAAAACTTTTCAAAGTAATCCCCCCTTGCTTCAACGCACCAGCGCCATCGTTTCTCCCAATTGTCGAAACAGTTTTTATAGGCCTCTTTTGGAATGCTCTTCAATGCCAGCAGCGATTTTTCTATTATGTCTTCCCTGGTGTCAAAATGTCTTCCTTTTAGAACTGCTTTGAGTTTGGGGAACAGGAAAAAGTCATTTGGTGCGATGTCTGGGGAATAGGGTGGTTGAGGTAGGATTTCTGTCCCGTTTTTCGCCAAAAAACTCGCCACCAAGTGCGCTGTGTGAGGGCGGGCATTGTCATGGTGTAGGATCCAGTCACCATTAGTCCATTTTTCTGGCCTTTTTTTTCGAATCGCTTCCCTTAGACGGCGAAGAATGCTCAAATACATTTCCTTAATAACTGTTTGGCCTGCAGGAAGATACTCGTGATGAACAATGCCCTTGTTATCTAAAAAAGCGACCAGCAACACCTTGTTTCTGGATTTCAATATCCTGGATTTTTTGGGTCTAGGCTCACCCTGACCTCTCCACTCGGCAGATTGACGCTTGGTTTCAGGGTCATAGCCATAGACCCATGTCTCGTCGCCTGTGGTTATCTTGTCTTTCCATTCCGGATCCGTTCTTGTCATTTCCAGCATGTCCTCACAGGTTGCAAGCCGACACAGTTTTTGCTCATTAGTGAGGAATCTTGGGATGAATTTTGCAGGAGTCTTTTTGAGCCTCAAATCTTCGGTTACGATCCTTCCAATCGTTGTTTTAGAGATGCCTGTGTCTTGCTCTAGCTCCAGCAAAGTGGTTCGAGGATTTTCTTTTATCAAATCGGTGATTTTTTGCACATTTCATCAGTCCTTTGAAATCTTGGGCGTCCTTGACGAGGATCATCTTCAATGGAAATTCTGCCAGCTTTAAATCTAGAATGCCATTCAAAAACAGTTGTTCTCTTTGGGGCGTTATTGGGGAATGCTTTATTAAGCATTTCAAAAGTGTCGGTTGCTGATATTTGAAGTTTCACACAAAATTCTATGCAAATCCTCTGCTTCAATTTTTGTTCCATCGTAAAATCGCCGCAGCGCAAGGTGTAACCTTTAAATAAATTAGAATAACTTTGGCGCGCGCGCACGTACCGCCTCGATATTGGTACCACCGTGTTGCCAGATATTTTTTCTATAATAAACTGTCAAATTTATTTACATTTTTCATTCATTTATTTTTTTATGGACCCAGTCCGGGAACTTATGGGACATACCTTGTATTTTATATGCTCTCTATACCTTTGTATAGAAGCTTTTCGGCTATTTTTGTAAAATTTACTCGTAAACTAAATGCTATTTCACAGAAATACATATAATTAAAGATGTATACTGAGTTATGTTTACTTAAACACTTGAGAGAGAGATATTTATAGCCCAGGGAGCGCAGAACGCCAACTACCCGGGGAGTCCAGCTCACTATGGACTAGTGTTGAGCGCTTTTACTCGCGTCCTGTTTTGATTGCTGAGTTGAACCAGAAATTTCCATGCTGAGGTTGAGTCTGGGAGGCTGGCTTAAACACCTGAGAGAGAGATATTTATAACCCAGGTTCGCAGAGCGCCAACTACCCGGTGAGTCCAGCTCACTAGTATGGACTAGTTTTGAGCGCTTTTACTCGCGTCTTGTTTTGATTGCTGAGTTGGACCAGAGATTTCCATGCTGAGGTTGAGTCTGGGAGACTGGCACCTTGACATTATTGCAATGGTTGTTCGCAGATCCACGTGGACCGAGAGTACGTGCTGATGTTCGTGGTGATAGACGAGTCCGAGACCCACTATATCGAGGAGAACATCCAACTCTTCGCTGAGTTCCCTCAGTCCATCAACGAATCTGATCCAGCTTTCCTTCTCTCCAACCACATGGCTTGTAAGTCCTTCCTTTCTTTCACACCCATCTTGTCAGAAATGTGAGAATTTACTCTAAACTAAACACTCCTCATATCAATACGTCACCTACTGTTATAATCTTTCAAGCATCTCGCTCTTCTATATACCCCTGAAGGTTTAAGTATTGGTTACATATTTGCATATCAACAGTATTTTGTTGTGAATATCTATTTACATAAGTATTTATTCGTATAATAGTTATTGTATGCCCCTCATATAGTATGAGGGAAGTACTACTTGAAATTTAAATATAATTTATTGTATTTATATATATATATATATATATATATAGCGCTCTTGTTAACAAAAATAATTATTAATGTAATTTTAAAATAATAAATTAAAGAGAATTTTCAATTTTAAATTAAACCCCTATTTCCCCGTCTTTATTGCATTTATATGATATATTTACGTGCAATTACATGCATTTTTCTTAATATAACTTCTGAGGTTCTAGATGTCTGGGTATTGTCATAAGTTAATCTTAAATGCTCTTGCCATGCATTTCTTAGAATATTAAGGTCTATTCAGCTATAAACACACACTAAAGATTTTTTATTATTAAAACTTTTGTATTGATTCTCCATGCAGGATCCAAAAGCGAAAAAGGAAATAAAACAATCCACTATACTAGTAAATAAGTCTGGAGATTAATTTAGCGAAATTTCTTACAAGATTCACCACCCATAATACCTCCTAAGACCGTTCACCAATCGCATGGCAAAGATTAGCAATAAAGAGAGTTGTAAACTAAATTAAATGTATAAATACCCCATATATGTATGTTTAATGGAATTTGTAATGGTATCCCTAGGATTTATCACTGAATAGACAAAATAAACAGTGATTAATTTTACATCGATCCATTAAAAGCCAAACTCTATTTTGAAACATTCCTCAATACATGAGATATAATCCAATTTAAAATTATGATATATACTCATTCTCTCAACTTACAGCTATGCCTGTGGAAGGATTGTAGAGATCCGAAATCTTGCACTTTCACGAATAAACGCATTTCTAATACAATATAATGTGGCTTATGATTGTAGAACATTTGAAAATTATCTCGCATGTGTTTCTTTTGAACGAAAAATTGAAATTCCCATCCCTGGACACTTTTATTTTTCCGTTTATCATTGCTCTTCACAATTCATCTTTTCATACTTCATCCCTAAGGTTGGAAATAATCGTCATTTCTCCTTAAAATAAATTTCGATTTTTCGTTCAAAAGAAACACATGCGGGATAATTTTCAAATGTCGTTCTACAAACGCATTTCTACTGTTTATATTATTATATTTTTATTTTATATCTTCCAATATATACAGGGTTGGTTGAACATGTGTTTGTGAATGCAGCTCTCAACGGGCTGATGTACGGAAACCTGGAAGGACTGAACATGTGTCTGAAAGAGGTGGTCAGCTGGCACGTGCTGGGATTCGGCAAGAACACGGATCTTCACACGGCTTACTTCCACGGCAATACTTTCGTGTTCAGGGGCATGTACCGCGACACGGTGGCCGTGATGCCTAGTGCCCATCTCACCGTGCTCATGAAGACAGACAATCCGGGTGAGTATAATACAATCACATGTCTACCTTCTCTTAGCCAATGAAAACACAGTTCGTCTACGTGTGATCACCTTGGATATACACACATACAGCTTTATTAAGGCCACAGGTCTTATACAGATTCACCACAGGAAGGAAGCATAGATGGAGCTCCTATACTCCAGGCAGCGCACAACCCAACAGCCTCAACTGCCCAAACTCACGCAACCGTTAAAGAGACATTATGTTATATTTCTTTACAAGACCTCAGGCTAGAGGCTTAAACGCCCAAAAGACAAACCACACTTAAGCTCCATTTATGCAAAAATAAGAAACTTACCCGTTTATCAATAGAATAGTCACATGCCCAAAAAGTCGGTGGACGAGTGGGTAACACCTTCGATTCCCAACAGTCATGAACCGGGATTGAATTCCGCTTTAACATTTTGTTTAATATGTGAATAACCTTCACATATTATTTATTGTTGCAATTATCATAAACTTGGTTGCTCTTTTTGAGCGGTACCTAGTAAAGTTATTTTAGAATAAGCCACATGCCCTACGCTAGGAATGTTTGATGGATAAATAAGCCATGATAATGGCAATAATCACAATTACCATTCTTTCCTTCTGCTAGTTCAGAAGAAACCAATCCCATTGCCAGACTTCAGAATTTATAATCCCACACTAATCTATCAAATAGATTGAACTGCTTCATATTCGGTCAATTTGCGGCTGTTTATGCTCTGGTTGACAAAACTATGTCTGATGTTTGCGCTTTGTTTTGAAAGAAAATTCACGCAATCATTGAAGATAAAATATATTATATTTTGCTACCACAACTCAGACTAGAGGTTTAAGTAACCAGAAGACAAACCACACTTAAGTTCAATTTATACAAAAATAATAAAACCTACCATTCTTTTCCCCTGCTAGTTCAGAAGAAAACGAATCCCAAACTTCAGCGTTTAAAATCCAACATTGATCCATCAAATGGATAAAAATTTCTCCATATTCGATCAATTTGCGACTGTTATGCCCTTGTTGAGAAAAACTTGTACATTCGATCCAATTTATTTCTAAAAAAACTTGCATCAAATTATAATTGGAATATCTGAAACTAATTTTCTGCTGTCAACACTTTAGATGACATCGTCTCATTTTAATTCTAGTTAGCTTCTCTAGGCCTTTTAATACAATTAAATAGCCAATGAGAGAATCTAAGAAAAAACGTTCTAATTCCTTAGAATCAAATTGTTTAAACTGGTTATTAATCATTTGACTTGATGGATTAATCTGAAGTTTCATTTGTCATTGCATGCGGCCTTTTTAACTCTCTTCCATTACAAGTAATATTTCTATACAAGGAAGAAAAAATAAATATGGAAATTGGAATGCTGTGGTTTGTCATTTATTTAAAATGGTTATGATTGTATGTTAAATTTCTCTTTACCTTGAAATAACATCGAGATTTTATTTTTCACGTAAGGTATTTTCTATTCTTTAGTGTGTGTGAAAACAACGGTTTATGAATTTAAATAGATAGCATTAAGTTTTAAGTTAAGCATTGTTATGTGAAGTTTAGAATCTTTGTCGTTTTATTATAAAGAAGGATGGTAAAGTATATTTCCAACTTCTATAAGGTGAACTTTAATTTAAAAGGTATATAGTGAATCAAAATATAATCTATTTTATCAGTATTTCAGTTGGCTGAATGCCAAACTTTTTCAAGGTATTACAACATTACAATAAAACGATGGCTTCGAAGATTTTTCCTATTTTTTATTTAATACTTCTCAAGAGGTACTGAGAACCCTTCTACAAATTTTAGATTCATTTCGTTTATTTGCTCCTGTTGAAGGTTGACATTACCCGAATGCTTGAGAAGTATTTAATAAAATATAGGAAACTCATCCTCGTAGTCTGCGTTTTATTGTAATTTAAATTCCAGAGGATTCTTTCGATGTATTACAACATATTAAGGACGTTCAGCCCACTGAAATATTGGTAAAATAAATTCAATTTTGATCCAATATATGCCTTTTTAATTAAGGATTTTGGATAGCTTTATGTTCTCAAAAGGTGTTCTTGTATGTAAATATGGTGCTCCATGCTGAAGCCTATGTATGTGTCGTAGGACGCTGGACGGTCGAATGTCGAACCAATGCCCATTTACTAAACGGAATGAGAGCTATATACCACGTGGATGACTGTAGAAACAAACCTTCGAGTGCAGCAAGTCCAGGCAACTTCATCTCTGACGTCCCTGAGGCCTACAAGGCTGTAGTAGGTGGATCTCGCGGTGGAAAGGTACGGGAATACTTCATCGCCGCCCTTGAGACCGAATGGAACTACGCCCCAATCAATCGACACATCGTCACTGGCGAGAGCCTTCTACAGAATGAAGAATCCCGAGTCTACGTTGAGCGGACGGATAATAGGATAGGTCGCCGATACCTCAAAGCAGTCTTCCGTGAATTCACCGATGGACGTTTCACCAGGCAGAAAAGACGTGAACCTGAAGACCGTCATCTAGGTATCTTAGGACCTTTTATCCGGGCTGAGATCGGCGATTTGATTCGTGTAGTGTTCCGCAATATGGCGTCACGGCCTTACTCCATACACCCCCACGGCGTGTTCCGCCATAAGCCCGAGGATGGAAACGGAGAGGCCGCTGATTACGACGAACCAGCTGTGGCACCAGGAGAGACCCACGTCTATGAATGGGAGGTCCCCAAGAGAGCTGGACCTGGCAGGAAAGGTTTTAACTGCACAGCCTGGGCATACTACTCTTCCGTGGACTCCGTGCGTGACAGCAACTCTGGACTGGTTGGACCGCTCATCACCTGCAACAGGGGAGTCCTCAACAAATACGGTAAGTCCTGCTGTATACCATAGCTCTTGATGGCCTTAGGTCCTAACACACATATTCACCTAATCTTGAAATTGTAAAAGTATTTATAACAGATTTTACCATCTTCTCAGCATTGAGCTTCGTATTTAAAACGTTATCTTTATACTTGTTTTCTTTCTCTAATCTACTTATTATTATTATATACAGTAAAACTTCCTTGAGAGGACACTCACGCTAGAGGAGAGTTTTCATTTGCAAAATAACCATCTTTACTATTTCGCATCTCTCCGGAAAGAGGACACCTCTCCCTAAATAACACTTTAGCTCTGAAATTAGGTGTTCTTTACAGGGAGGTTCTACTGTATATATAAATAGTTTATTGCTGAATCTGTTCTCTTGGGCTATGGCCTTGATAAAAGGTTTTATGCTTATCTTCTTCTTTCTTATCTCCGACGGCCGATGCAGCATAGTGGGAATATTTGACAACCATCATGACTGGTTTTATGCTTATTATATTCCACAGTCCTTTGCTATGTATGATATCATCTTACAGACATATGGGTGCAGGCAAGAGGTCGGATGTGGACCATGAGTTCGCCGTGATGTTCACCATCTTCAACGAGAACTTCAGTTGGTACTTGCAGCGCAACATCTTCACCTATACGCTCAACCCCTACACTGTCAATACCAGGGATCCAGAGTTCCAGGAGAGCAACCGCATGTACAGTAAGTATACCTTTCACCATGAAACCACATATACAGAAGTACACCATGCCACCGCATGTACAGTAAGTACCCTTTTCACCATGAAACTACATATACAGATGTATACCATGCCACGGCATGTACAGTAAGTACACCTTTCACCATTAGTTCAAAAACTATATTGGTGGAAGTATGAGCGACTCTTCATATTTTTATCCATTTGGCATCAATATCGCTCTGCATTTGATAATAAATACCAATAAAGAATTGAAGTTGTTACCCATATCCCCAACATTTGATTGTGTGTAGGCGTCAACGGTCGTGTCTACGGTACATTGGACGGCCTAGTGATGCACTACAACGACCATGTGGCTTGGTATGTCATCGGTATGGGATCCGACCAGGACATGCATACCGCCCATTTCCACGGACAAACCTTCCTTGGCAAACTGAACCGTGATGTCAGAGGCGATGTCGTTGATGTCTTCCCTGGCATCTTCGAGACCGTTGAGATGCTAACAGACAATCCTGGAACTTGGTTCCTTCATTGCCACGTAGACAACCACATGCGGGGAGGTATGTCTGTCGTTTACACCGTTCTCCCTTAATTCTTTCTAGCCTTTTCTTAAGGCTTTGAGTCTTCTAACGCTTTTTCTTTTGTACAAGAAAATATATTTTCTGAATTATTCGCTTTTTTTTTTTGTTAACACCTGTCTTTTAAATCTGATATTTTATAAAAAACGCTTTTTTTTTCAAAAAAATAATATTCATTATGAATGCCAATTAAAGGTTTTAGCAAAATCTCAAAATTTTAAAATTATTTTCTTATACGTATAGCAGCAATTGGTATATTTTTTCAGCTATTTTACTAATCGCAGATTTTCAAAAAGAATGTTTTTTTTTCTGAAATAATTGTAAAAAGAGATAATTTATTACGAAAAAACTAACCTTTTTTTAATTTTGAAAATATTATTTTTATAACTTTGCTTTTTAAGTTACATTTTATATTTTTATGATTTTTGTAAATGGGCAAAAATACTAAAAAAAAAGAATCCAAATTGTTCAATTGAAGAATATTGTTTGCGCATTCTTTTAAATAAATTTCGAATAATTATGCAGACAAGTAATAGAAAAACTGCCATGTATTTAATATCTGTTATCTTGTATAGTTGTTTTAGGTAAATTTTATATTTACTACATTTTGTCAGTCCCCATTTAATATATAAATATATATATATATATATATATATATATAAAGTATTTAAATATCAATATTGAATCTTTTGTTTGTGAACTATATTTCTTTTGGTTTATTTCTGTAAATATCCTAAATTATGTTTTTCCCCTCAAAATTTTGTTTATTTTTGCGTTTGAATTGTCTGCTCAATGTATAAATATATGTTTAATTTAAAATCTATAAATTCACATTTGAATGTAAATTTTATTTATAATATAAAGTAAAAAATCTATATTGTCGCAATACATATATATAGTAAATATTTAAAATGTGCAATATATAAATACATAGTTTACTCTAAATATTTGTGATATATATCTCCTCTTCCTAAAAACGTTGATATAAACATAAGAGAAATATTTATTTTTATGTACAATTACTCTTTATATATTCAAGACAATAATCGTGTTTTTACTATATAGATTAGAAAAAAATATATATTTATTTTTAAAAATAGAATTAATCATGAGAGACTAAAATATAATTTAAAACTTTGAAATATGTATATATAAATTATAGTTTTATAATGTTATTTATATATTTGATACAATCTCTCTCTTATAGCCCCTTTTTAAAATATTATAAAAATTGTTTGCATATAAAAAAGGTGTTTCAGAGTTTTGTTTATATAAAAGGGGTACTCTTTATCAATTTCGTTTGCCCATTCTCCTGTAGATGTTGTCCAATTTAGAAAAGGAAGTGTGCCAATCTTAAAATGAACAAATTCAGAAATGGTACATGAAAGTATCTACGAATTTATATTTTGTAAATCGGTAAATGTGCCATTTCTGATTGTTTTAACAAAAAATATCTATATCTTCTATCATTTATAGCCCAGGACAACACCTTCTAGAGAATGCTTGCCCAATAACTTGATCTGTCACAACCAAACGGGTAACCTAAAATTTTGCCCTTCTATTTCCTACCCATTTCTCTTTTGGGAGGACCTATAAGTACCCTTTGTGTAAATATTTTAAATATCGTTAAAAATAAAATAATTATTACAATATTTTCGTTTGTATTTTTACAATTTCACATATACATGGTATGATTCCAGAAAAATTGTTTGAAAGCAAAGGTTTTATATATCAAATATATTTCAACGTATTTATTTTTTTATTATTTAAGAACGTAAGCTTTCGTCTTCTAAATTTTGCATTTATCTATATACATAAATGGATAACAATTTCTATTTTTATAAATAGACAACACCGAAGTTAAATGTATATAATGTTTATTTTTTACTTCGAAACACACACAAAGTGTATATATTATCAAAACAGAGTTAATTATCATCATTCTATTGATAATTATCAATGTTATGATGATTCAATTATCAATTATTTCCAAAGCGTTATATCCCGCAAGGAAAACTTGCGCCAAAAAATGAGAAAAGTTTATTCACATAAGTTATTTACATTATTCAACACATGAAAACACTAAAGATCCAGATATTGTAGAAAGTTTATAATGTATTTACAAAATTATTTAAACTTTAAATATGATTTTTTATCGGAAATCAAATCGTTAAGTTCACAAACAACTAGTTCATTCTTCATTCTATAATCTTGAAATGCTGGGCATTCGATCAGTAGATGTCTTGAGGTTTGTTCCTCAATACCACAAAAACAACTTGAATCCTCCACTGCCAATGTTATGATGATGATCACATGAATGGTGATGCTTATACAGATTACACATATTTTGCTCTAGTATTAATAAATTCTTCATAGACATAGCAAAATGAAATTGTTGTATGTTATCATATTCTTGGGGCCAATATATTTGCCTCTACACAAAGTATAAACCTTTAATTAAAAAGGCATATATTGGATCAAAATATCATTTTTGCCAATATTTCAGTTGGCTGAACGCCAAACTTTTTCAAGGTATTATAACATATGTTATAATATATTATATGTTATAATATTAATATGTTAGAATACCTTGAAAAAGGTTGGCGTTCAGCCAACTGATATATTGGTAAAATAAATGATATTTTAATCCAATATATGCCTTTTTAATTAAAGATTTATTTATGGATTGCTTTATTTTCAAAACAAAGTATAAATGTATCAGTATATATACTATATCAGTAAATATAGAATTTAATCATATATAGATTAATTCAGAAATATGCAAATTCCTCATCTCAATTTCCTAGTCACAAAAGCAAACTTTTTGCAGCATAATTGACATTTTCTGTATGTTTTTCTATATGTTGAAATAGGGTAAAACATTTTTAACGCCCAAGATGATAGAAAATATATTAAACTTTTACATGGGTGTAATTAAATTGGATTTTTAAAATTTTCTTTTGGAGTCACATTGAGATCCATGTAAAATTCATCTCCCTCTCTTTCTTATCGTCTGTAGAATGAAAATAGTCAAATAGTCATAAAGAAGCATTTAATCGTCTGTAATGTTTAAAAATCATAAAATTTAAGTAATTAGATAAATAGATGAATAATTATTTAGATTCATGTTTGTATTCACACAATTTATAAGGAATTCTCTAAAATTTTGCATATTTATTACCAAAAAATGGTAAAATATATGTAAATTGATGTCAAGTAACATATTTACCTACCATTGTATTTTTCTTATTATACTTGGAATACTATAACCTTGGCCAGATACTATATTCTGTGGATAGAAGTCTCGTTGTACTTAAATAGGCTTCCTTAAGAACAAATCCTAATTTATCGTCTGTAGAAATATTTACAAATTTACAACTCCTTGTTCATTTTGGTTAATAATATCTCTGAAATTCTTAAAAACTAATCAATTTTCTGAGAAACAAATCATATCAAATTATTATAGATTGGCCATCGTTCATATTTCTTTAGAAGAAAAAGGTAAGCTTTTCAGAGAAGTTATTCTATGTCCTTGACGTTTTAACAAAAACTTACACCATACTCATATACATACCTAGTCGAAACAATATACATATAGGTTTTTAATATAAGAAAGCATTAGAACACAAATATTCCTTATAAAAAGCTTATGTTCATAGTTTGCTTGAATACCAATTCTAAGATTCCTCCCTTCAGTATTCCATATATAAGTAGAATCATCCAATACAGAATTAGACCTCTAAAAGGCGTTCTGGAAGATTAAATTGGTGAAACATCTGGGAGGGTAAATCTATTAAATTGTATAAAATCCTCCAAAAAAGACCTCTAGGAAAACCCCAGGACTATAATAGAAAAGCTGAGACAATGGGACATAATGGCGATCGTTTAAACGACTTGAGGAATAAGTAACAACCACAAAGTACGAATATTTCTTTTGCGCGTAAAACAAACTTATAATATCCTTACTTAAACAAAATAAACAAGACAGAAGAGGAGCTTCTTAAAATTTAATAATCGCGAGCTTTCGCACCGTGACGTCCTTCAACTGGCTATAGAATGAAAGTGTGAACGACTATATATAGAGCTAAGAAATACTAATTTACATATTGGAATTTAAAAGTATACAACTAAATTAACATACTGCAGAGATCAACCAAGATTGCATATTTACATGTGAATTAAAATATGACGGCGTATACTATTGTGATTATGAGGGATAAGTAAGAAAGAAAGTAACTATGTATTTGATGTTGAAGGCTTGATGACGGGAGGATATTTGGATAAGGTACTATTTCAACAGAATATGGTATGAGTCAGGTATATCGATATGTCTGTTGATACTATTGCATTGTAATGATATCATGGCCTCCAGGATCAATCTTTGATATTTGCTATTGATGTTCTTATAATGGATGGTTGGATTGGATAAATCAAACGAATGACCTGTATTTGAGATATGGGTATATATTTGGGATGTTATGTTCTTATTGGTTATGTTCCTGCTGTGTTCATTCATTCTGATGGCCGCAGATCTACCCGTTTCTCCCACGTAAATGGCGGAGCATTGACGACATGGGACGGCATAGACCGCGCCTTCAGAATTACTATTGTTGGTGGGTTTGTTAGATCGGGTTATAGGGTTTCTGGTTAAGGATGCGATGTTAGGGTTATTGTAGTAGAATGTATTGATGCCGTATGGTTTCAGTATTGAAGCTATAGCGACTGACTGTGGACTGTAGGGGAGAGTGCATTGACCTTTGTTTATTTGTGCCGGTTTTGTATAATTTGGGTTGTAAAAGTGTCTGTTGATGAATGAGATTGGGTAATTGGCTTTTGTCAAATGGGCTATTATCTTTGATTTCTCTATGTTTTGGAATATGTTAAGTGAACAATGTGTGAAGATACGCTTGGTAAGGGTCTTCACTAAGCTTATTTTATGGGTAATGGGGCAGTGGGAGCTATAATGTGTGTAGTGTGGGGCTGAGTTGTTCTTATAGTAAACGGTAGTGTGCAAGAAGTTATTGGTACGGATTATTAAGATATCAAGGAAGGGAAGGACAAGAGAGGTTTCAGTTTCATATGTGAAAGAGATATCGGGATGAAATGAGTTTAGGTCCTTAAGTATATGGCTAACTGAGTCTATTTTTGTGATGCAGAATATATCATCTATGTAGCGTTTCCAGAAGTATATGCTAGAGGATTGTTGTTGATTGATCCTTTCATCCAATGACACCATTACAATTTCTGCAACAATGGATGATAGTGGGCTGCCCATAGGGGAGCCCCTAATTTGTTTGTAATATTGATGATTAAATGTAAAGATGTTCATATCCAAGCAAAGGGAGGTTAAATTAATAATGTAATCGGCTGTGTGGGTGTCTATTGGTATGTTATATAAAAGTTTCCTAAGCTCACTTATAATGAGTGGGTGGGGAAGGGATAAATAGAGGGATTTCATATCAAACGAGACCATAATATGGTCTTTAGGTACTCTTAACTTAGTAATTTTTTTTATAAAGCATGGGGTGTTAGTAATGGCATGTGTACCAGGTTTCGAATGGAGGATAGGAGATAGAAAATTTGAGAGGAATTTGGAAACAGCATATGCGGGTGATTGGTGGTAAGCAATAACGGGGCGTAGGGGAACTGAGGGCTTATGCGTTTTAGGTAGGCCATAGATGTAAGCGTTACTGTTAAGGTTGGAGATGAAGGTAGAATATTGGTCCTGTGATATATGCTTAGATCTTTTCAAACGTAATAAGGAGGTTCTAAACTTTCTGATTGCTATGGTGTTGTCCTGAGGTGTTATTGGTGAAAAAATGGATGTATCGCTTAAGATATCATGCATCTTCGATGCATAATCTGCGGTGTTCAAGATTACTATGTCAGAACCTTTATCAGATCTGGTAATAACAATGGAGGTATTTTGTTTAAGTTTCTTAATGGTTTGGTACAGACCTTTTGATTCCTTAGTATGGGGAACGGGTTTCTGTAGGATGGAAGTAACAGCTTGGCGGATCTTGAAAATGTCTTGATGGCTAAGGGACTTTATGGCTGGCTCAAGGCAGGAAATGATGCGGGGAATGTCTGGTGTCTTGGGCAATCTGAACTTCAATCCCAACGATAAGAATCGGTTTTCTGATGGAGTCAATGATTCTGAGGACAGGTTAATGATACCTTTGAAATCCTGATTGTTCGTTAAGTTGCAAGATTCAGGGAAGTTATATCTATTGACCCAATAATTTAATTTAGAACGGTGGCGCTTGGTTATGGTAATAACTTGGTTTTGCACAGCTCTTGTGATGGAGGTGATTAGATCAACCATTTCATGTTCGGGAAGAAGTTTTGTCAGGAGGTAAATCAGGCCTTTGATGCACTTGGAGATGAATCGGATATTGGAGAAGCATCCCTTAGTTCTGGATTTGAGAAGTTGCATCTGAGTATGTCGAACTATTTGCGCGGAGAAAGGATTGCCGACCGGATCTTTGATTCTTAGAGACGGGGGTATGAAATTAGCTTGTTCAAATATCTGGTTGAATTTTAAATGGCATCTCCACTTAGAAACTTGTAGAGATTTCTTTTTCAATTGCCGTATGTATAGAGGAAGGTCTTCACTAGACGGATTCATGATAAGAATAAAGGTTAAAGGTAAATCGACACAATCAACTCTTCAAAATTTAGATACTTAAACAAAATAAACAAGACAGAAGAGGAGCTTCTTAAAATTTAATAATCGCGAGCTTTCGGACCGTGACGTCCTTCAACTGGCTATAGAATGAAAGTGTGAACGACTATATATAGAGCTGAGAAATACTAATTTACATATTGGAATTTAAAAGTATACAACTAAATTAACATACTGCAGAGATCAACCAAGATTGCATATTTACATGTGAATTTACATGTCAATATCCTTACTGCGTTGGAAAAAAATTGGGAGGGCTTGATTCATTAGTGGTGAACCCTCCCAGCTGTTTCAACAATTTAATCTTCCAGGCCGCTTTTTAGACCGCTTAATCCATATAAAATATGTACCAATTATCCCTCAACAATAAACCATTATGCGCCTGTAACTTTGTAATATAGTTCACGATAAATTTAGGGCTCCCCAAACCAAAAGTAAAGAGACATATTTCATTTAGACTTTAGCTTACGTCACTTCCCGCCTCGTACGAGGAATTGACCAATCCACCGATAGGAGACTTGCTTCTATTAAAGGCTTAATCTCCAGTAATAATGAATTTAATTACGCAAACCAAAACCAAAAGCGATAAAAGGTCGCGCTGGGTAAAAATTACCCAATGACGCGAACTCAAAAGGTCGCACTGGGTAAAATTGACCCAAACATGCTAATAAAATGAATATATGCCATAAAATTAAAGGTTTATTATAATAATCTTTAAATAGATTTAGAAAGGTACTGAGAATATATTTTAAATATATATATTTTTTAATATAGAAATATTTTCTAAAAGTTCCTTCTGGGTAATATTTACCCATTGCGACCGCTTACGGGTTGAAAAAATATTTTATTTTAACTTGCTTCATTTTTGTCTGCCAACAAATTTTGATATCAATTAGCACGTAGAAGTGCGAAATTTTGTACATTTATTCGAACCTGATGACAATTCAGGATGACAAATTTCCAGACTTCTGGTTGGTTAGAGTGGTCGGAGAGAGAGAAACGGATAAATTTCCGAATTAGCTTTCAAATTTTATAATTTAATTTTAATATGATTCCAGACCTTATGGAAGTTTTAAATTTTGAACATTCGCTCAGTCCAACTACCATTGCAGGTGTTTGAAGTTTATATGTTAATTTTGTAATTATTCTTATTTTTTAATTCATAGAAGCATTTTTCTGAATTTTTATCATCATCATTCTTGTAATATTATTGGTTTTTTTCTTAGTTATCAAATCATTTGCAATTGTAGTTTCTTTTTTGTTTTGTTGTGTTGAATTTTAAGCAATAAAATATATAGAACTATAGTGTAATATTCAATTCAAGCATATGGAACCAACATCGATTCATTTTTAAAACAAAAGAAATTCATAAGCTTATACAACTTTCCCTTTTTAATACAGCAGGTGTACAAATTTTCAGACATCTAGCTGGTCGGGAAAACTGTTGGAAGTAGTGATTTGAATATTTAGTGATTATCCAAGACTTCAAATAAAGAAGAATCTCAAATATTTAGGTTCTAATTAGAAACCTCTTTGGAATTAGCAGCAATATTTTGTTATAAATAAAATACATACAGTAGAACTTGGAACGTCTTTAATTCGAATATTTATCTTAGTCCCTAGACTGTAAAGTTTTTATTAAGAACTTTTTAATTCGAATTTTTGGATAATTCGCTTCTTTTTTTTTTTTTGTCCCTTGGGCTTCGAATTATCCAAATTGGACGATTGTATATCTATCTGTTATAATTAAGTAATTTATTTCCAATATCATGATGTACACATTTATATACCTCTATGTATAGGGGGGGTCACAACATATATATATTGAAGAAGTAATACAAGAATTATAAAAGAAACACGTCGCCGTAAACTTTGATTCCTTCTTCAAGATGATGTCTGGCGATTCCTTTAGCGCCTTTTGATTCCAAACTTTGTCCTTACTGTCCCTTGCGGGCTTCCCACTTGCACGCCTTGCCACTCAGCCCCGACTGCTTCCAACTCACTTGTTGTCTTCCCCGGGTTTACGAAACAAAAGCACATGTGCTTTTTAGATGGCAGAGCGCCAATATATATTTGGATAAAACTCTTTAACAAGACGGGATTTAGAAATGAATGTTTATATCGTTCTAGACCCGTTCTTTGGAACGGGATAGTGATATAGTTCTTAATGAAAAAAAAACAAAAGAAAAAAATTAAATATAAAAAGATCAGGTGTTGAAATCAAAATAAAAAATAAAAATGGCATATCCTGACCAAGAGAAAATGAGCTTTACAGAAGGCAGAGCGCCATCTGGTGGAACATAAATCAACTAAACATTGATTTAGCCTGTTCCCTGATATTTGGCCAACCCAATTTCTTGATAAATAAAATAAAAGCCATCCACGAACGCGTTTCGCGCTTTGGGCGCTCGTCAGCGTGGACTAGGCTGTACCACTGCGACCAAACAGGTTTTTTGGTTCCAGTAGCTTCTTGAAAAACCAAGAAATGGGTATTTAAGGCCAAACTTGCGTAAATACGCTTAACACATGAAAAAATGAAAGAAAAAAATAAAATATAAAAAGATCAGGTGTTGAAATCAATTCGTGGATGGCTTTTCTTGATTTATCAAGAAATTGGGTTGGCCAAATATCAGGGAACAGGCTAAATCAATGTTTAGTTGATTTCTGTTCCACCAGATGGCGCTCTGCCTTCTGTAAAGCACATTTTCTCTTGGTCAGGATATGCCATTTTTATTTTTGATTTCAACACCTGATCTTTTTATATTTTATCTTTTTCTTTCGTTTTTTCATGTGTTAAGCGTATTTACACAAGTTTGGCCTTAAATACCCATTTCTTGGTTTTTCAAGAAGCTACTGGAACCAAAAAACATTTTTGGTCGCAGTGGTACAGCCTAGTCCACGCTGACGAGCGCCAAAAAGCGCGAAACGCGTTCGTGGATGGCTTTTCTTGATTTATCAAAAAATTGGGCTGGCCAAATCAATGTTTAGTTGATTTCTGTTCCACCAGATGGCGCCCTGCCCTCTGTAAAGCACATGTGCTCTTGGTCAGGATATGCCATTTTTGATTTCAACACCTGATCTTTTTATATTTTATTTTTTTCTTTCGTTTTTTCATGTGTTAAGCGTATTTACGCAAGTTTGGCCTTAAATACCTATTTCTTGGTTTTTCAAGAAGCTAATGGAACCAAAACACCTTTTTGGTCGCAGTGGTACAGCCTAGTCCACGCTGACGAGCGCCAAAAAGCGCGAAACGCGTTCGTGGATGGCTTTTATTGATTTATCAAGAAATTGGGTTGGCCAAATATCAGGGAACAGGCTAAATCAATGTTTAGTTGATTTCTGTTCCACCAGATGGCGCTCTGCCTTCTGTAAAGCACATGTGCTCTTGGTCAGGATATGCCATTTTTGTTTTCAACACCTGATCTTTTTATATTTTATTTTTTTCTTTCATTTTTTCATGTGTTAAGCGTATTTACGCAAGTTTGGCCTTAAATACCCATTTCTTGGTTTTTCAAGAAGCTCCTGGAACCAAAAAAACCTTTTTGGTCGCAGTGGTACAGCCTAGTCCACGCTGACGAGCGCCAAAAAGCGCGAAACGCGTTCGTGGATAGCTTTTATTTTATTTTTCAAGAAATTGGGTTGGTCAAATATCAGGGAACAGGCTAAATCAATGTTTAGTTGATTTCTGTTCCACCAGATGGCGCTCTGCCTTCTGTAAAGAACATGTGCTCTTGGTCAGGATATGCCATTTTTGTTTTCAACACCTGATCTTTTTATATTTTATTTTTTTCTTTCGTTTTTTCATGTGTTAAGCGTATTTACGCAAGTTTGGCCTTAAATACCCATTTCTTGGTTTTTCAAGAAGCTCCTGGAACCAAAAAACCTTTTTGGTCGCAGTGGTACAGCCTAGTCCACGCTGACGAGCGCCAAAAAGCGCGAAACGCGTTCGTGGATAGCTTTTCTTGGTTTATGAAGAAATTAGGTTGGCCAAATATCAGGGAACAGGCTAGATCAATGTTTAGTTGATTTCTGTTCCTCCAGATGGCGCTCTGCCTTCTGTAAAGCACATGTGCTCTTGGTCAGGATATGCCATTTTTGATTTCAACAACTGATCTTTTTATATTTTATTTTTTCTTTCGTTTTTTCATGTGTTAAGCGTATTTACGCAAGTTTGGCCTTAAATACCCATTTCTTGGTTTTTCAAGAAGCTACTGGAACCAAAAACCCTTTTTGGTCGCAGTGGTACAGGCTAGTCCACGCTGACGAGCGCAAAAAAGCGCGAATGCGTTCGTGGATGGCTTTTATTTAATTTATCAAGAAATTTGGTTGGCCAAATATCAGGGAACAGGCTAAATCAATGTTTAGTTGATTTCTGTTCCACCAGATGGCGCTCTGCTTTCTGTAAAGCACATGTGCTCTTGGTCAGGATATGCCATTTTTATTTTTGATTTCAACACCTGATCTTTTTATATATTTTTTTCTTTCGCTTTTTCATGTGTTAAGCGTATTTACGCAAGTTTGGCCTTAAATACCCATTTCTTGGTTTTTCAAGACACTACTGGAACCAAAAAACCTTTTTGGTCGCAGTGGTACAGCCTAGACCACGCTGACGAGCGCCAAAAAGCGCGAAACGCGTTCGTGGATGGCTTTTCTTGATTTATCAAGAAATTGGGTTGGCCAAATATCAGGGAACAGGCTAAATCAATGTTTAGTTGATTTCTGTTCCACCAGATGGCGCTCTGCCTTCTGTAAAGCACATGTGCTCTTGGTCAGGATATGCCTTTTTTTATAGTTCTTAATATACCACTAGACTTTTTAGAAGTCTGGTATTTTATAGTCTATTTCATCACTACTAACAATTCCAGTTTACATTATCTCAGACTTCTGTGTGACCGTCGTGGCATGGAATATATTAGAGAATAGAAATTGCATTGTTCTTATCAAATGAAGCTGTTTCTGTGGTATAAAAAGCGGCCAGCATTCTATAAAAATGTGGTCGGGAATAGACTAATTTCTAGGCTTCCTTTCATTTTTTGTTATCGGTTTTAAAAAAATTCCAAACCACATAGAAGTATTAAATTTGGTATATTTGCTTAAAACAAGATTAGAAACAAAAGTAATAAATAGTAAACTTTTTAGTTGACTGTAGTGACCAGGTATAAGACATAGTTTCTGTACGCAGCAGTTTCTGTAGCGTAATGATCGGCTGATATCACGAATTTTCAACACTCCAACAAGAAACTCTGGTGCTTTAGGCGACTAAAGCTAGCCAGATTTCCCCACGTGTAAACTACCGAATTGCCTCAGACTGCCAATTGACTCTTTCTGTCATATGCAGTCCATCCCACTATATATCCAATATTCGACTCTGCTGTGTCGAAGGTCACGGCGGTATTCTGGGAAATGAAATAGCAGCCTAAAGGGCTGCACCTTCCAACTTATACACTGTCTTTCAAAAAAGGTTCCATAAACCTTCACCCACAATTGAAGAACTCAGATGACATAGAATCTATCGATAGACCTATACGTTATGGATTATAAAACCAGCAATCTCAGAAGATTTATACCAAGAATTTTGATCTCCATTTTTCCAAGAATCTAACATGAGTGCCTCCGTTACAAATCATACGTGATGCGGAGAGGATAGTTCATGTCAGAAAGAACCTAGATGAACCTCTTGGCTAGGGTCAAGCGTTCTGAACAAGCTCAAACATCCCAATGAGCCAGGAATGATCTGGTTTTTCTCAAACAATAATAACTTGGTTTAGGTCAGAAGGTGAACCACAAAAATGATCTCAAAGAACTGACGTAGCACAAATATATATTACTGAGTTTTATTTATATTGATAAGCAACATATATATATATAAATATATACAGAAGATTCTTGTCGGAATACATTAACAACTCAACTATTCAATTCTATTATATATATGGTGGTTTCAAGACATACTTTTAACAATATATTTACATTCAAAATCTTGGTCCATGAAAGATTCTTAAATTGACCCAAAACCTTCATTGTGGGAGATCGCTAACATCAACTTCTCCTTCAGTTTGGACTTGGAATGGTACTCTGGCAGTAGGAGGAGGTTCCCACGGGTACTGGAGGAAGGCAGAAGGTCAGAGTCTGGGCCTCCACGCTGGATTTTGAATATTGTACCTTCGAGCGGTACCCTCTCGCTGGCTGTGACGAAGAGCAGCAAGGCTCTACGCTGTGCCGGGTCCATCTCTCCGACCACCTCCCAGAAATGTCGCACTGTCCTACTATCCGCGGTGTAGCCCGAATAGACCGTCCTTGCTCTCATGGCCTCGACATCTTCACATTCCCCGCCTCGCATCACTTCTGCAAACTCTTCCGGCCTGAATAGCAACTTCAGGCATCTCATATCCAGAATTGAACTAAATCCTTTGGCGAATGAGTTGAATTCCTTTTCAATACTCTTATTTAGTATCATGTCAACGTAAAGTTTCACGTATTCCCTCTTGTTTTCTTGATTTACAACTATTTCTGACCCATTTTCCTTAAGTTCCTGCGTGATATAGGTACCGTCCCCATTGTCTATATACACCACAAAGTTGCACATGAAGACATCTTCTATGTCATCTTCCTTGTAATTTAGTAATTCTATTAAGTTTCTCGCCAGTTCAGGGTCAAAATCAAATAAATAAAAAAATGTTTCTTTAATACCAAACAATTTATAATAAAATACTTTAGGTAATTTCAAATTGATATAGACATTATTATAAATTGACAAAGCATATAATACTCCATACTTTGTAAGTGATTTATATATGTTAGGATCTTCTAAAGTATTTCTTTTTAGCCAGTAAAATTCTCCATTTTTAATTCTAAAGAGGTTAGAATCTGTAATAATTAACTTCATAATACTATTGAAGAATTCTTTGGAAACGCCACCTAGGTCTATTGCCAATTCATTATTATATTGTATACTAATTGGTAAAAGTCTTTCCTGAACACTTGACTTCAAAAACTTGTATATAATACGATAGGTGTCTTTTACTTAATTATAACGATTAATTCTAAATAATAAACTTTTTTCCCAGTATTTCTTTCCGCTTTATTCTGTAGCATTGAAGTCATTGTCTCAAAAGCTATTACCTTTTGCTTTAAAGTAAAAATGAATGAATAGTGAAAATAATTAAATTCATATGGAAAGTTAAAAATATTTATAACTTCTTTATATATAATAAATTCTGAAATTTCACTCAAATTTGTTATCAAGAATTATTCATGAGAAATCTTTGGGTTCCAGGAATGAGGGTTTAAAAAGAATCCAATATTATTTAAATCTTCACAATATAAATTATTAATTTCACCTAAAATATCACTCTCACCACCAAAATCATTGGCTAAATAGAAAAGTTTAAAATACCTTATTAGAATCTTCTTATATTGATTTTTCTGTCGAATATTCTTTAATTAGTGAATTTCTTGAGCTTTGAACCATTGTAGTGAAGACCAAATTAGTGAAACTTGCTAAATGCTTGATAAACCAAATAATACATTTATTATCCATTATCCCAATTGGCCGAAGTTCAACTGGTGCATCAGTAATGATAATCAAATCAGATAAAATAGCAAATATATCCATATTTGTAAATAATTTTCTTTCTAAAAAAGTATCTCTGAATTCCTTCATTAGAGCTTGTAAAGGTATAGTTAATAATTTCTTGTTGTTTGAAGAGATTTCAAATTTTATAACAAATTCTTCAATTTTTTTAACATTAATTGGTAATGGTTCTTCCACTGATTCACATGAAGGATCTGTAAAATAATTCCGTAGAGATTTTAAAGATTCGAATTCCTTTGTAACGATATCTTTCAATAATAGACAATGCTCTTCAATATCAGATTGATTATTTTTATTTTCCATTTCGTTTTTTTTATCAATTTTTTTCAATTATATTTTGTAATTTTATTATTTTTGTTTAATATAACGTGGTAAGAAGTAATGGAAGTTTCATTATGTTTATGATGATTTTGTTAAATTCACAGACAACATTTTTTTTTATTATTCACAGAATATCAAATTACTCTGGGTATTAGCATCCGGCGCTCCAAGAACATGGATAACAAATCTATCTCAATAAAAATCTTCAAATAATTCTGGTTCATCCGATCACCTAGATGTTCACTACAACAACTAGACAATAAAGTCTGAAGTTTAACCCAGATACTTAACAACTTCTGTAAGCACCAAGAACCTAAAAATTACTAAGAGTAATTAACATTTTTCTCAAATTAATAATATAATTTAATTATTAAAATAAAAATATTATATTACAAAATTTTCTCCTATAAATGACATATCTGGTAATTGTAAGAGCCATATTGCAAGAGAGAGAGATTGAGATTGAAACTGCTTTATTACAATGTCCATATAAGATTATATAAGGTTAAATACAGAATAAATATTATGATGCATGAGCACGCCATCTGTTATCAAAATTCGAAACTATTATAGACGCGTATTATTCTTTTTAAAATAAAGCAATTTCTACTGCCCTTACTGCAATGGAAAACTGGCGAAATCGCTGGGAGGGTTCACCACTGATGAGCCAGGCCCTCCCATTAATTTTTCAATTGCGGTAAGGGCAGTAGAAATTGTTTTATTTTTAAAAGAATCAAATGCGTCTATAACACAGGTCTACAAAAAAACTTTTTTTTTTGCCGGGGAAAACCTGATGTTGATTCTAATGTAACTTTGATGCTGAATTCAAAAGTGAAATCAGAAGCTTTCCATCACCCATAGTTCTTGCAGGATAACCATTTTTCCTATAAATTGGTATATACAGTAATAATGCAGAAAATGTTACGTAAGCATTTTAAAGTAAACATCATTACATTAGCTAGCGCTTTATTTTTGACAAGAAGAGTTGATATGTGGAGCCAAAAGCTTTATTTTATTTATTATTTATTAAATTTTGCTCTTTAAGAATCATAAATATTAATTTAAATATAAATTATTGGAATATTAATTAAATATGTTTATTTTATAATGCAATCTGTTTTGCTTTCAACTCAAAAATAACGACAAGCTCTGGAATGCTATTTGCTGAATAACAGTTTTAATATATGTATATTTAAATTGAACCTAACGATTTGTTTAATAGATTTGCATCAGAAGTGACAGGTAAATTTGAAGTGATCAGTTTATTCTTCTCTATCGATTTGCTTTTATAAATCGTGTGCACTAGACTGTGTCAATATGCCGAGGCGTTGCATTAATATTCCTGATATTTTCTGTTACATTTGTGGGGAATTAACTTTAAAAGTTCAAAGGCGAAACTTGACACCGCTCATCAAAAAGTGCTATCTACTTTATTTTGGCTGTAAAGTCGGTGACCAGTGGGCTCCTCATCATTGTTGTGAAATTTGTGCTCGACGTCTTACAGGGTGGATTGAAGGTGAACGTCATATGCCTTTTGCGGTTCCAATGATATGGAGGGAACCTAAAGACTATTCTTCAGACTGTTATTTTTGTTTGACAAAGACTACAGGTATTACATTCAAATCAAGGCATACAGTTGAATATCCAGATTTGCCTTCTGCTATGAGACCGGTTCTTCATAGTGATATTTTATCTGTGCCACAGCCTCCTGAAAATAGCAACAGTAGGATGACACAAATTTTGAAGCAGGTGCTTCATCTGAACCTCATTTGTTAACCCAAGGAGATTTGAACGACCTCGTACGTGATTCAGATTTATCCAAAAAACAGTGAACTTTTAGGCTCTAGGTTAAAAGGCTGGAATCTACTGTATAAAGGCACAAAAGTATGTTTTTTTCGCAACCGTCTAGATGAATTTTAAGATTCTTTACACAAGAGAATGATTTAGTATATTGCAAGGATGCTGTTAGTCTAATGGAAATGCTTGGTCATGACCATGATAAAGAAGAGTGGCGTTTATTCGTTGATTCTTCAAAAATTAGTTTGAAAGCTGTTCTCCTTCACAACGGAAATAAGCTCCCATCAGTGACAATAGCACATGCATCCAACATGAAAGAGACTTACGAAAACATGAAACTGCTTTTGAATAATATAGAATATGAAAGATATGGTTGGAAAATATGCAGCGATTTGAAAGGCATTGCTCTCTTGCGTGGAATGCAGCTTGGATATACAAAATTTTGTTGTTTTCTGTGTGAGTGGGATAGCAGAGATAGGGAAAGGCATTAAATTTAAAAAAAGCTGGTCAAACCGTGAAATCTTTACTACAGGATATAAAAATATTGTAAATCCTCCCCTGATCGATTCAGAAAATATTTACTTACCACCATTACATATTAAACTGGGATTAATGAAGAACTTAGTCAAGGCAATGTATCGAAATTCCAGTGGATTTGCCTACCTAAAACAAAAATGTTCTAGCATAAGGGAGCATATAGAGAGGGAGATGCTATTTAGAGGGGGCGCTATAGACAGGTTTAACTGTATGTATACTATATCCCACTTTTGACAGTTTTTTTTTTTTTTTATAAGAAAAAAAAATCTATATTGACCTTGTTGAAATTGATCAGAATTTCTGATATAGTTATGAGACAAAATGACAAACCATCTGCCAATACATTCCTTTTAATTATTGGCCTTTCAGATTAAGGTCAAGGTTCTGTTTCCATCTGTGGCTAAATGAAGAGATTTCTTTAAAAGAATTCTTTTATACTCTACCATTGCATTGTTCATGGAATTGATTGTTGAAATATTGATCAAAATTACAGATAGGTTGTGACAAAGTGGGGGCGGGTTTCTTCCAAGTTTTCAAGAAAAATTAAAAATTAAGCCAGAACTATATATATATTTTTTATTGTAAAACATTTTTAAAATTAAAAATATTATATGATTTCTCTAACCATCTGTATAATAAATTATATGTATTGTGCTAATGGCAATGTAACTACAGTAGAACCTCCATGAGAGGACACCTCTCTATAGAGACCATTTTCATTTGAAAAATTACTATTTTTGCTATTCAGCAACTCTCCAGTAAGAGGATATCTCTCCCTAAAAGATGCATTGGCTCTGAAATTATGTGTTGTCCTTTACAAGGAGGTTGTACTGTATTTGGATTTGTTGGCCTCTTGTGTTATATCTCTAAACCTTATTAAATCTAATCTTGAAAAGGTAGACAACAATTCTTGGAGATTAGGAATAAGGTATAACAGGATCCAATGTATAAATTATTTGGTCGTGTTATTAGTGATTCACAATCTTTTCATTCTGTGTTTTAAGATATTGTTCAAAATTTGATGCATCAGAAAGATATGCAGGCTACTTATACAGTAGAACCTCCCTTTAGAGGACACCTCTCTACAAAGGACAGTTTTCATTTACAAAATTACCATTTTTACTATTTATAAACTCTCCAGTAAGAGAACACCTCTCCCTAAAGAACACTTTGGCCTTGTAATTAGGTGTCCTTTACAGGGAGGTTCTACTGTATATAGAAAAGATGTGTAATGGTATTTAAATCAGATTATTCGGTTCCAAAATCACTTTATTAGGTACCGCTCACAACCTAGTTTAGGATATTTACAACAATGAATAATATGTGAAGGTTATTCACCTATTAAACAAAATGTTAACGTGGGATTCAATCCCGGTTCATGGCTGTCGGGAATCGAGGGTGTTACCCACTCGTCCACCGATTTCTTATATCAGATTATTGATGTATATAACAGATATATTGATATACAAGGTGTGTCCAATAAATAATGATACCGGTCAAAAACAAAGAAAAAATGAAATGATAATTTTTTTAAGTCTATTAAAAAAAATAGAAATTTTCAGCTACACTGCGGTATATCACATCACGTGTCGATAAATTGTAAGCTTGTAAAAAGAACGCCTTGCATTACAACTAATTTGTAATGGATAGAAAATTCGAACAACGAATTTGTATTATATTTTGCTACAAAATTGGGAAATCGGCTTCAGAAACTTTAGATTTGTTGAAATTGGCATTTGGAAATGAAAATGTAAATAAGCCCACCACATTTAGATGGTTTTCACGATTTAAAAATGGAATTGAATCGGTAAAAGATGAGAAGCGTGTTGGACGTCCAATTCTGCACAGGAACCCTGAAAAGGTGAGCCAAATTTAAAATTTGATAGAATAAAATCCACGAATAGGGTTACGGGACATTGAGGAAGAAACAGGGATATCAAAATCATTAGTTGGATCGATAATTAAAGAAGACTTGCAGTTAAAGAAGACACCTTCAAAATTTGTCCCTAAAATGCTCACAATCCAACAAAAGGAGAATCGCGTTGATGTTGCCAAAAAAATGCTTGAAATGGTGGAAGAAAACCCTAATTGGAAGGGAAAAGTAATAACTGGAGACGAGACATGGGTTCATGGGTATGACCCGGAAAAAAACGCCAATCCATGGAGTGGAAAGGAAAAGATGAACCAAGAACGAAGAAATCCCGACTTTGCAAGTCAAAAAACAAAGTCCTATTGGTCACGTTCTTTGACATAAAGGGAATTGTGCATTATGAATATCTAGAAGAAGGTCAAACATTCAATAAGGAGTCTTATTTAAACATTATGAGACGTGTACGTGAATCAATTCGTCTGAAAAGAAGTGAAATGTGGAGTTCCAAAAATTGGATTATCCATTCATGATAATGCACCACCACACACCGCTACATCTGTACTGACTTATTTGACTAAACACGGCATCCAAATACTTCATCAACCTCCCTATTCCTTAGACCTAGCTCCAAATGATTTTTTTCTCTTTCCAAAACTCAAAATGGCTCTAAAAGGAAGGAGATTTGACACTAGAGAGTCCATCATAGCGAATTCGAAAAAGGTCTTGAAGAACATCCCGAAAGATGCCTTTTCTAAATGTTTTAAATCATGGGAGAAGAGATGGAAATTATGTATAGATGCGGGAGGGTACTATTTTGAAAAATACTAATAATTTTTTTTTAATTATTCTATTTTTTCTTTATTTTTGACCAGTCTCATTATTTATTGGACACACCTTGTATTTATTGACTTTTGGAAGCGTTTTTCTTGTATAAATTGAAAATTTGTAAAATAAAACTATATTAACAATCATGATAAAAGTAATTAACAATTAAATTAGAAATACTATTATAAATAATAGAATTCAATAATACAAACGCACATGTTTTGTCCTCCTAAGAGAACAACAGTCTTCCAGACTTAAGTCTGGTCATCTACGGAAAATGACTTTCCAGAATGGTTGCAAGGTTTTCCCACCATGTACTAAGTGATATTCTCAACTTGCAACCTCAAAACACATTATTTACTGTATTGACTCATCCATTGATGAGCTCTACTTATCCCCAGCAGACACCATCAAAAAGCTTTACAAGCTGGATACCTTAATATGATTGTGTGAAGATAAGAAAGAAGAAAGACATGTTTTGTAAACAAAAAAATTTCGCGATGATAAATAAAGTAAAATTTGAAAGCAAAAAAACTATTATTGTAAAATTGAAAAAATAAATAGAATTACTAATATTATGATGCATTAGCGCGTCATCTGTTATGAAAATTCGAAACTATTATAGACGCGTATGATTCTTTTGAAAATTAAACAATTTATACCACCCTTACTGCAATGGAAAAAATTATTGGAAGGGCCTGGATCATCAGTGGTGAACCCTCCCAGCGGTTTTGCCAATTTAATCTACAGGGTGATACAAAAGTCTTGCACAATTTTAAAAATTAATAACTCCGCAAATATTTGTGCTAGAGCAATGCGGTAAACACCATTATGTTCAGGGTGCAATGGGATTTTTATGGCAAAATTTGAAAAATTCGAAATTGTTTTTAGTTACAATATTATTCGCTAGATGGCGCTCTACCAGAATCAAAGAGTCAGCGGCCGAATTGTTTGATAAATTGAAAAATAAAACTGATCGACAAGTATTTTTCCTTTTTGAATACCAGGAAAGAACCCTAATAATATCAAATGATAAATTAATAAAATACCGCTTCGTCAAAAGTAGAAGAATTGGTTGACGATTTTTAAATACAATCAGAGATATTTAAAATAGTAAATGCAAATTAAAACATGTAGCAAAAAAAATTTGATATTGTAGTTTGCTGGAATCCTCTCAGCGATTTAAATTTCGAAGATAATAAATTTCTAATTTTTTAATTCAACTCTTTCTCAGTATCGATTACACAGGTCTACAAAATTTTAAAAAGTTTTTGATGTTTGAGCATTTAAAATGCTTTTTTGGTAATCAAATGGCGCTAATTCCGTATCTGCACTTAGTTTTTGTGTATGTCATCAAAATCTATAGATAATGACCATAAAGTGTATTTCTCACCAAAATAATAATTTCATAAAGAAAACTGCCAAATCATAATGATTGTTTCATAATTTTATAATCATCACATCTCAAAGTTCTTCTAAAACATACGCCATTAACTTCATATAAAAATAATTTTTTAACAATTTAAATGAATAAATCACTTCCAAACATTATACCATCACTTCTGATTTGAAATTGTCAAAAATTAAATAAGTATTTAAATTTTTAGTGAAAATATATTTTATTCACACAGATTAAAAGCTATGCCAACAACTTTATGAAAATAAAAATTTAACACATTAATAAATTCACTTCCAGACATGGTTTCCAAAAGAAGCTCCTTCAAAAACGACCCAAATATTTTCTGCTATATATGTGGCGAATATACTGTAAAAGCGCAAAGAAATGCAATAACAGACTTTGTAAAGCGGGCGTATTTTGCATATTTTGGTATAAAATTAGGAGACCAGGACAAGACATGGGCTCCACATAAGGTATGCAAAACGTGTGTCGAAACACTGCGCCAGTGGACAAAGGGTGAAAGGCAACTGACACTTGGGATCCCTATGGTTTGGCGAGAGCCAAAAAACATGACAATGATTGTTACTTTTGCGTACAAGACTTGAAGCACTTTAACAGGAATGGTAAGAAAAAGCTTATATACAAAGACCTATATTCAGCTAGACTTCCAATACCACACAGCCCAAATAGTCCCCTCCCAGTTTTTTCATCCAATGCTAATAAGACACCACACAAAAAGATATCGAACTGGATGATTCAGATAGTGAGAACTATGGAGAAAAAGAATGTCCAAAACGTTTTTCACAACCAAAACTGAATGATTTGACACGTGACCTGAGACTTTCAAAGCAAGATGCGGAACTGCTTGCATCAAGATTCATTATTGAATCATCATTCAATCATTATTGAATATTAGGTAGTGTAGTGTCTATTAAATGAGATTGTATGCTACTGAAAAGTTATGTATATATAGAAGATATTACATAAATCATCCCTCTTTTTTCGTCAGAATCGACGGGAATCTTCACGTACAGTTCCCACCCTCCATCCTGGATTTATCTTTATGCGCTTATAAACCTCATTCCTGGGGATTGAAAATTACACGACCATCGCATCCTTCCTTTGCCAGTCCATCAATAAATTCAATGCCCTCGATGAGAGAGTGTCCTCTGACCCAAAATAGCGTCTGTCTATTCCCCTCAGCATCTCCACAATTTCATGTTGAAGATGTGAGCTGATTTCTGAAATAACAAATACAACTTGTAAATATCCTGTACGCACTGGGGTTAAAAATAATCGACTCTAAACCAAATTAAAGACTCAAAGCCAAAGTTGATATTCAAAACATATTTATATTTATTGTTCTATTGGAATGGTCAAACAGAAAAGAATAAAATAGGCAATGAGAATGAAATGGGGAAATATACATAAATTTAACCTATCAAAAAATATATTATGAGAATTTACTTACCTTTTTTGATGCTTCAGTTGGAGGGCTGGAAAATTTCTTCCACTAAAATTTTAAAACTACATTTTTTGACGATTTTCTTAGAACCTCTCCCCGATCTGTCTCTACTGCTGCCTTCCCTTTCTTCTTCTTATCGCCTTCCTCAAAATTTCCGCCAATTTTTTTCAACAGAGTAAAAAAAAATTAATTTTCTAAAATATTCCCACTGTTAAAATATAAAATAATAATAATAATAATAATAATTAATATTAAAAATTATTATTCAAAATATTATTTTAATAAACGAATATTATTTGAAACATTTTTTTTTAAATAGCTGATTAGTTATTTAAAAAAAGGAAATTTATTATAATATAATAAATTATATACATTAAAAATTAAGTAATAAAAGAAAAGTGAAGAGATGGGTTGGTTTGACAATGATAAATGCTCGACTTCGCTCTTGTCGAGGCAGCTTCACCATTGTCCACCAGTTTTCTATTAGGTACTGTGGGTGAGCTTTGTGGAGGTCGCCGAAGTGGACTCCACAATCTGACCATGCTCCAGGCCAATGGATATCAGCGCAGACCTGCAATCCGAGTATTGAGTTCTCTGGGAAACACATACTCTCTCATGTACTATCCTTTATAGCAACCAGTTCTACTGGAAACACCAGCTCACCATCCTTCACATCCCGGCCACCTCTCTAACTATGGTGCTACCAGCTTCCTATTTACTGTCTGAGAACACTCTAGTCCAGGGGTCAACAAACTGCAACTCGCGAGCCACATGCGGCTCTTTGGATGAGAAACTGCGGCTCTTTATATAGTTCCAAACGCAAATATTATTTATGCTGTGTACTATTTATTTTTGGCAAAAAAAAATATTGTGCTCTTTAAAAACTCTGATATTTTGTAAATTGTAATTTCTGACTCTTCCGACTCAAAAGATTGCCGACCCCTGCACTAGTCCCATTCAGCGACATCCTTATCGGGATCCTTCATCCAACCAATATCACCAGAACGATACACATTCGGTCTTCTATATGAAGCCAGATAATTTGTCCTAGTCTCTCTTCCTCAAGCTTTATAAAGACAGGAACCTGTAGGTACAGCACGCGCCAAGAACGGATTGGAGGCAGGGGTACGACGAAACGCGGGAAAGATGGGCAAGGCCGCGAGGTAGCTGGCTGTAGCTAGAGCGGCAGGTTAGCAAAGAACTGGATGATCCAGTTAGTGGCCACATATCACGGTTTCTACTGTTGTTTAGCTTGATCTGCTTAAAGAAGTTGCCACTTCGATGTAATATTCTGTCAACATAAACGGGATTCTGAAATATAATTGAAAATACCCATTTCAAACATCGCACTTACACGCCACACTATAAATATTTGGCGTTAAATGAAGATACATTGCGCGCAATCTATAAGTAGAAATTGAAAATACTTCGAACTATTATATTATTGTAACAAATATTTTCATTTAAAAATTGTTCTTCACAGAAATTTAAGATATTGGGGGGAAAGGCATGGCTCATCAGTAGTGAAACCATCAGTTTAGTCCAGACCGCTGCTGTTGTATTGACTTGACCGGTGGTATAACAGCTGCAGTTGTTAGAAGTGGGATTCTGTGTGAAGGTGTCGCTGAGTGAACTGTTTCTTTTTATCTGGAAAACATAATTTCTGATTTCTTACTCAGACTTTATAAATGGAATTCGTAAGACATTTCTTCTTCTAAGTATTGTGTATAAAAGAATGATATTAATATAAAGGAAGTCGTGTATTTCTGTTCTTCAATGGTGGAGCCCAGAGAGTAAGTATGTATAGCTAGAGAGAGGGGGGAGGCTGTGTGTTCCAGTTCCTCGGAGATGACTGTTCCACATGAAGATGAAAAGTTCTCCGAATTGAAGATTCTCACCCAGGTTAGCCAAGATGGATGTTGATGCCAAACTTGGATTTAACATCTCATGTTTCACGTCCAGGTCAAGCAAGTTACCGAATGTGTCCCTGGGTGGACGCCTGGTAAGTCACATTTTTTAACCTCTCATTGTTGCAGCCTAAACCCCAGGGACCTGCTTCAACTTTCAACCTCTACCACCAAAACTTGTTCTATATTTCCAGGCCTGTGTCAGCTCTTTATTGAAACTAATGACCACTTCCGTTTTCAGGAGACGCTGAAGCCGCTGCCAGTTTGGCGTTCGTTCAGGTAGGAGCCGTTTCTGACTTCCTGCGTGCAAATACTCTATCCCCCCCCCCCTCTTATAGTTTAGGGAGATACTTCTTGAGAGCCAACCATTATTAGAATGACCCCTCAGCCCTGAGGAACGAGGTTTAGGTTTATCATGCACGCAAGACTGTGGTGTCGAGACTGCCACAGTCGAGTACCAGCGGGCATATGCGCCTCAAGTACGATAAGGGAGATCAGAGCGAGTGTCAAACATTCGAAACTGATTCGCGCACAATGATGGAAGTCTTCACGTGTCTAACCCATGTGTTTCAGGCGGTCCCATGTTCTCTACCTTCTCGTGGTGGGACTGTTAAGAGGACTGCTGCTCGCCACGTTCCCTTATAGTACCCATCTTGTGTACCTATCTACAGTGCACGACATGTGTACGCACGACACTATACTATATAAAAGAGCAGCGGCCCCCGACCAAAGAGAACGAAGAGCCAAGTCACTCCTTCAATCATTAACTCACTGTGTCGCGCAGATACCTCCAATACTGTCCTTAATTAGTAACTCGGCAATATTTATGAAACCTAGGATATGTTCACGAGAACACCAACCTCTGTACTGTGCTTGCAGCCTAAATCTTTCCACGTAAAGTTAGAATCCTCTCATTCAAGACTGTTGTTGCCTGATCTTCTCGAGAGGCTCAGTCCGTGTTCTAGTCATGCGCGTTCTTATGAGATATTGGCTACAGGAGCGGTTGGCTGGGACTTTTTTTGTAGCTCGGATGCCAAAGCTGTAGCTCCTTCTGCAGTTGAGTGTGAAGAACAAGCTTCCATTTTCCTTCTATTGAAGATATCATGTCGCTTCTAAGGAGTGATGGCTCTATTTCCCGAAGTTCTCTCAGAATTTCAGATTGAATTTCAGTAAGGTCAGAGGATTTTAAAACTAAATGGGATTCAAATAGTGGAGTCATTTTTAGGAAGCTTGTTTCAGTAAAGATTTCTTTGGTTTTTAGATTTATTTTTCCAATTCAAAAATATCAATATCTTTTTTATAGATACATGTAATATCAAACAAATGCTACAGGTTTCTGGAGATGTGTTTATTTATCTTTATTAAACCTAATCTCGGCTTTCGGGCATTTTTGCCCGTCTACAGGAGTACATAGAAACATATGTTAAAGATATTTCCATGTACTCCTGTAAAAGGGCAGAGATGCCCGAAAGCTCGAGATTAAGTTTAATAAAGATAAATAAACACATCTCCAGAAACCTATAGCATTTGTTTGATTAATATCCAGGAGATTTAAACCAAGTACAGTAGAACCTCCCTGTAAAGGACAACACCTAATTGCAGAGCTAAAGTGTCCTTTAGGGTGAGGTGTCCTCTTACCGGAGAGTGGCTACAGTAGAACTACCTCCCTGTAAAGGACAACACCTAATTGCAGAGCTAAAGTGTCCTTTAGGGAGAGGTGTCATATTACCGGATAGTTGCTTAATAGTAAAAATGATAATTTTGCAAGTGAAAACTGTCCTTTAAAATACATTTGATTTTACTTATATTTTCGTTTCACTAATGGCATACTTGAACTATAACCCCTTTTTTTTCTATAGTCGGAAAAATATTTTCGTGAAAAATATAAAATAAATGCACAATCTAAATACTTTTAAATATATATAATAAGAAAAATTGTTAAAATGGATTATTGTGGAGGTTTTTCCTCGTTGCTGTTACTTTTAATATAGCTGTTTCCAAATCTCTACATGTCCAAAAAGATGGACGTCTGTGATTGCTGATAACAAAAAATGTATTCGTCTATGGCACATGTAGAGATCTAAAGCCGCACTGGCTAGTGAAAAAATATTAAAGTAGGAATTACCCTTTCCTTTTTGGCTAAATAGTTTTTATTTAGACTAATAAAATTCTACAAAGTACACAAAATTATAAAGGCAAAATAAGTAATTTAAATCTTTTTGCTTTTTTATAATATTATTATATAATTAATTTATTCGAAGCTAAGAACTTTTGAAATACAAGGTGCGTTCATTAATTTCCAGGACTGGTTAAAAAATAAAATAAATAAAAAAGCTAGAGAAAATATTTTTTACAGAGTTGAATATTGGACATTCGACCACATCTGACTGAAAGCACGAGTCTCGTGGCGCACGCGCCGATCTAAAAATAGAACAAAACAACTTCCTTGTAAGGTTCGCATTTCTAATTTTAAAATGGCCATTTTCGAAGAGCAGAGAATCTGCATTAAGTTTTGTTTTAAATTGAAAAAAAAAGTGATACTGAGACGTATGAATTGATTAAAGAAGCTTTTGGCGATGCAGCTTTATCCCGTTCAAGAACTTTTGAATGATTTTCACGCTTCCAAAAAGGTCGGGAAAAGGTAAACGATGATCAGCATACTGGGCGTCCAAGATCATTTCGTTGCGAGGAAAACAAGCTCAAAATAAAGGAGTTAATTAAATCTAACAGAAGAATTATCTTCAGTGACTGGACTATCTGTTTATTTGGGGATAATGAGGTGCTTAAGGGAGGCAGTGCGCCTTAAAAGACCTGAAAGATGGCAAAACAATGACTGGATACTTCACGTCGGTAATGCGCGGCCGCACACAGCCCATGTTGTTTTGCAGTTTTTGGCCAAGCATTCAACCATACAGATTCCTCATCCACCCTATTCCCCCGACTTAGCCCCCAATGACTTTTTCTTCTATCCTAAATTGAAAATTAACTTGAAAGGACGGAAATTTGACAACGTTGATATGATACAAGCTGAATCGAAGGCACCTTGAGGAACCTCTCAAAAAGTGATTTTATCTCCTGCTTCGACAATTGGAAAAAAAGATGGAACGGGTGTATTGAGGCAGGAGGGGCATATTTTGAAAAATATTGAATTATTTTTTTTATTTGTTTTATTTTTTCAAAGATACAGAGCAGTCCTGGAAATTAATGAACGCACCTTGTAAAAGAAATAGAATGGAAGGATAAATTAACATTATAACCTAGACTATTCTTCAGGCGTGATTATGGTTATATTTCTGTTGGGCAGGTAATCGGCTGGTATATTGGATTGTGAAAATATAATTGTATATTATTATGACAAGAAATATTCACACTATTTCAAAGTAAGGAGGCATCATGCGTTTTCAATATATTCTATAAAACGTTTATATATATAGTAATTAAATAATATATAAATAAAAAGGTATATATTGGATTGAATAAAATATTTATTTTCCAATATATCGGTTGGCTGAACGCCAACCTTTATCAAGTAATTACATTTTTGTATAAACAAACTCAGCGCCGCATATAGTGTTATAAAATCACAGTTAAAATATATTTTTTTAATTAATATAATTAAAATTTTTTATTTTATTTGTTGTATTATAATACTAAGCGGTGCTGAGTTTGTTCGAACAAAAATGTAATATAATGACAAAGGTTGGCGTTCAGCCAACCGAAATATTGGTAAATAAATATTTTATTCAATCCAATATATACCTTTTTATCATCTAAAGATTTAAATATACATTTCTCTTCTATAAAATAATTCCTTGCATAAATATTGAGTAAAATCAATCATTCCTCCGGGGAAAAGTGTCTTTTTGAAAACATTTTTATTGTTCTCTAGCTTTCGGGCACGTACGCCCTTCTACAGGAGAAAACATGGTATAATGGTTTTCTCCTGTAGAAGGGCGTACGTGCCCGAAAGCTAAAGAACAATAAAAATGTTTTCAAAAAGACACTTTTCCTTGGAGGAATGATTGATTTTACTCAATACATTTCTCTATTTTCAGAAAAAACATAGTAGTATTTTGAAGAACACCGACGACTTCGAAAAGCCCCAACATTCCATCATTGGGGAGATCAGAATCATCATCAGTATCATGATCTTGGTCGAATACATCAAGGAGGAATTGTGTCACTTGAGGAGGGACTTCTTGAGGATTATCATCTAGCATCTCTGTAGCATTGACTTTGTCCTCAACCGCCATGATATCATAGTCCTCAGAACCTCTGACATTGTAAACAATCTCAGTAAAATTTCTCCGGCATATTGGACAGGAGTTTGTCTGCTCAGACCATGTCTTGAGACAGTTCAGGTGGAATTGGTGCATGCAGTTTCTGGGATGGCAGAGGTTATCCTGGCTGATGGTGTCCAGGCAGATGGAGCAATCTTCTGCTTCAGACATCAGGTTTTAAAATATCAAGTTAAATATTTGCTTTAAAATTCGATATTTTTCAATTGAATTTATTTCTAATTTTTTACAGTTAAACAAAAGTAAGAACATAAACATGTTGTAGTAAAATTATGAATATGAAACGAATACGAAATAATTAAATTTATTATATTCGAATATTTAAAGATTAATCTGTTTCTTTATATTTATATATCAATAGAATTTTTATTTAATAATTTATATCTACTTCAAAATCAATACTGGAGAACGTTGTGAAAAATGTTAAAACTAAATTGACAATTAAAGTCTATTTATAAAGAAGAAACTCATATAAATTAGTGTCAGCCTGAAAAAAAAAACGGGAAAACCTAAACAACATATTATAATAACACAATCATTCTTTAACAACAAACAGAACAGTGAATTTCAAATATTCTTCCTCAATAAATATTACTAAAAAACTAACTAAAGGATGTCCACAAGGAGAACTACTATCTCCCACATTATGGAACATACTGATTGAAGAATTGTTAAACATTAATCTGGATGATAACAGTATTGACTATAATATGCTGAAACAAAAGCCATGGCGAACTAAAAACAGCAATTAACAATTTACTTAGTAAAATTAATACCTGGTGTGAAAGCAGTAAATTACAGATGCCAAAGGATAAAACTAAAATATTATATTTATATAATTGCATAAATGATACAAAAATCCTTAATAGCAATATAGCTAGACATGCATACTTTAGCCACGTTTTAAAAGTTAAAAGAGAAAACGAAAATATAGCGTGGTGAGTTTCTTTTTATTAAAATTACAAGCTTTCAAGCAAAATGCTTTTCATCAGGTAATCCAAGAAAAAATATGCGGAGAGGTAAATACATCCACCTAAGTAAGATTTGAAAATTTTCAAATCTTACTTAGGTGGATGTATTTACCTCTCCGCATATTTTTTCTTGGATTACCTGATGAAAAGCATTTTGCTTGAAAGCTTGTAATTTTAATAAAAATCAACTCACCACGCTATATTTTCGTTTTCTCTTATAGCTAGACATGTTGAAACCCTTAAGATCTTGGGATTGACCTTGAAAAATCATCGAAGCAGGAACAAGCTGTACTTTATGCCACACATTAATGAAATCGTCGACAAAACTACTAGAGTTAGCGGTTACCTACTCAGTTTAATAAAGAAAGCATGGGGTCTAGAATGAAGACGAAAATTAACTTTATACAAGTCAAAATTTCGAAGCACAATAACATATGGTCAAACAATATGGTTTCCATTTATAAGCAAGTAGCCAAAGACAAACTAAATTCCCTGCAGTATAATATTCTAAAACACAGGCCTATACCACAACATCGTCAAACTGTACACATATACTAACACAAATACCAAAACTCCCAGATTACATAGAATCCAACATATTGAAAAATGAAATAGGCTACAATAAGCTTTAATTTATCAAACAGAAAAGAAATTGCCAACTATAATAAAAGAAAATTACAGACATACTATGAAGAATCCAACAATAATTTTAAACGTTTTTTTCATCTGCTCTAAAATACCTAACTTTGTCAAACCTAATTTCTACAATGTTCAATTCTTTACGGGTCATGGTAACTTCAAATCACATCTCTTCAGAATTAGATAAATAGATTCTCCCAGATGCTCTTGTGGAGCGGAAGAAGAAACCCCCGAACACATTCTGAACTCATGCCCACTGGTGTCAAACCTAAGACAGCAGAGCAAGATGGAAAGAACCTATCTGGGTCAAATAGTTTATAATAGGGAAAGATATACGAAATGTAATAGGTTCTGTAGACGTTTTATTATAAATAGACAGCTTCATGCAGCTTGAGGAACTACACTACTATGCGACTTGATTTACATAATTGTGAATAATTGATAAGTTACTTTAGAATATAACTAATTGTAAATAGCTCAACTTGATC